>CM072879.1:19927500-19982500 GCA_036937835.1 Pampus argenteus
GAACTACGTCAAGCAGAGCTGCTCAGTTTATTGTGTTGTCAATAAAATCAGTGAATAGTTGGAGAGACGGATTACAGACCTGAACACAGTCTCAGTATTTAACGTCTAATACATGATTTATAACACACTATAATGTAGCTGTAAGAAGACTTAAAAATGGATATGTATGTATATAAATGTTTAATAGGAGGACTTCAGATAAAACCGGTTCATTTTCTTTAGTTTTCAGATCCTACTAACAAGTATTGTGTGTGTATAAAAGCCTTATATATCTTATTCCTTTAGACCTTTGTTGTCTAAAACTGTTAAGGACTGAAAATGTGATGACTGTTCATCACATGTTCAGTAAATGTGTTTTTCAGATTAGCTTCACATAAACTTTAAATCCATGTTTGTGGGTTTAGTCTCCATCACTTCCTGTTTTATGAACTGAAAAAATGTGAATCTGTCCTTTAACATGCAACATTTAACCGTGTTAAAAGCAAACATTAAAGACTAGACCACGAAAAGAGGATTTTAAGCATTTAAATAGATGATAAATAATATGGTGTGAATATCATAAACTGAAATGCAGCGCTGATTTCTGTCCAAGATCCTGATTCATAATATTTATAATAAATTAGATTTATAATAAAACGCTCATCCACACTGTTGACTCAGTGTGTTTTTAATAGGCGTGAGCGTTACTTTTTATAGCAGGAGACCAAATGATGTCGACCTGACACACACACACGAATGACGGGTGGAGGTCTAGAAGCTGCACTGGGTCACATGTTGCTTCATCACGAAGAGTTACGTCAGTTTAGAAAATGTAAATAAAAACAGGAAGCACACTTATGTAAAAACTAAAAACATAAAATCACAGTAACTTCCATGAATACAGGACGTTTCATTAAAGACGGAGCATCACTGTGTACCTGCAGACCACGTTAACGCTGCAGTTCACTTCAGATCATTTCAAGTAGATTTAATTAAAGATAAATTAAAGTGTTCCTCATTTAGCCTCTCGAGGGCCCTCAGAGGCCCTTGAACATGCTTCAGGAGCCGCTGATCTAATCATCCTGTCAGCGGATGAATCATTACGTTAATCAACGAGTCAACCAGCAGGTCAGGCAGCGAGTGTCTGATCCAACGATGACCTGTTGTTTGATTTCATGATAAAACATCTGAGACTCTTCGGTGTGATTTATAACATGGACGTGATGCTTCCTTCGTCTCGTCGCTGCTCTCTAATCATTATTTTTAGTGGTTTGTTGTTGGATGTGTGTGAATTATGCGGCCTGCTGTACGTGATGTGATTCCTGTGACAGCGGAGGCAGAGAGGGAGACAAACTCGATGTTCCCTGCAGGGTCTGAGGCTGAGAGGAGGCGACAGATGAGGGGAGGAAGTGTTTAACCCCCAGCCGACTCCCGTCAGCTCACAGACGGTACGGTGCTCGTTGTTTAAAGGTTAACACTGCAGTCTTTGTGGCTGTTCTTTGACCCAAATGAGTTTCATGTCCAAGACACACAGTCTGTGTGTATGAAGGATAGAGAAACGATACTGAGCATTTATTAATGTTCTTTTTCTTTCAGTGTCTCAGTTAAAACTACATTTCCCATAATGCCCCTAATTAGCCGTTAAGCGCTAACTAACTGGATTACTGTGATACTGAAGGAAACATCTGTTCTTCTTCTGTGATTTCTGTCTTCTGGAAGTTTAAGTAATAAAAATCTTAATTCATACAAAACATTTATAAATTGTGACTCATCGACAAACTAAACGAGCACGTTTCAATTTATTAAATTTAGACCAAATAATCCAGATCCTCCTCCGTCATTGTAAAATATAATCAGCTCAGAGCTTAAAGGTTAATGAGATTTATCAGATATTTACCCACATGAGCGCTAAAAACAGGCGTAACAAGTCTCAACACATTCAGACTCTGCATTTATGTGCTCAATGTGGATTTGCATTAAAGAGCCACAGCGGCGTTTCTTCACCATAACGTCTGAATTTCTCCTCCACCTGCATCATAATTATCAATCACGACTAAATCTGGACATTTTTGATGCAGGATCGGTGTCCTCGGGGTGCTGAAGGGTGTCAATGTTCCCGTTTTATGCACATAAATAAAAAGGCAGGAAGTACATCTACTCTCATACTGAGGTTTTGGTTTTTACTGCTTCTTATTGTGAGACGTTTCCTCCTCCACATTTTAGTGGGAAATAAATTTCCCTCCATTAATCTGACAGCTGGAGTTACTTTGCAGACTCACATTTAACATCCATCACGAGGCGAGCTCAATAACATGTCAGTGTTGTCAGGTCACAATCTTTTATCTCAAAATGTCACACGTTCGAGCTCCATGAAAAGCATTCGGGTTGAAACGCGGGTTTGATGGTTTTTTATCTTGAGTTTCTGTAAAACGGTCGGAGGATTTTTTTTCTTGTAATCCTTCAAATGATCTGAAACTATAAAAATCATTTAAACTTGAAGCTTTTGACAGATTGCAACAGAAACAGGTTTTATTGTTCCTGCTTCATTCAGCAGCTCAACTCTGGACCGAGACGTTGAACATCTCAGCTGCTGGCTGGACTGCAGTAATATTAGCTACATGTGTAATTATACGCATGTACTAGTACAAGACCACTTTAAAGGCAACATGAATGAAAGAAGTAATGCCTGCTGGGCTTTTCAATGATCACAGTAGTTGCAGATTAAGTGACTGATCGCTGCAGATCACAGAATTTTAATCGATTAATCAAGAAAATTATTGGCAGATCTGGATATTCATAGATTATTTTTGAATGAGAGTGAAGAAGGAGGTGTGGAGATGTTTACCCAGCAGGGAGGCTCTAATGGAAGACACTGTCACGTTGCATTATGGGAAATGTAGTGTCTTTGGAGCTTGGCCTACTTTAGAGACTAAAAGTCATATATATTTTATAGATTCAGATATTTTGACATCTGCTGTTTTTAAAATCTGTCTCCACAGTTACTGAAAGAGTAAATCACCAGGTTTGCTGTTTAATTAGTGATTACCGCTAAATGGTAACTTAAGGACACCACAGCTCTGACAGACATCCGTCTCTCAGTCTGTGATTATTTCCGAAGGTGTTGGTCCGTCTTGTTCCTTGTATACTGTAACATGCAGTAATCAGCTCAGCGTTACTGTAACCTGCAGTGATCAGCTCAGTATCACTGTAACATGCAGTGATCAGCTCAGTATCACTGTAACATGCAGTGATCAGCTCAGTATCACTGTAACATGCAGTAACTAGCTCAGTATCACTGTAACATGCAGTAACTAGCTCAGTATCACTGTAACATGCAGTAATCACCTCAGTATCACTGTAACATGCAGTAATCAGCTCAGTATTACTGTAACGTGCAGTAAGCTCAGTATCACTGTAACATGCAGTGATCAGCTCAGCGTTACTGTAACATGCAGTAATCACCTCAGTATCACTGTAACATGCAGTAATCAGCTCAGTATTACTGTAACGTGCAGTAATGAGCTCAGTATCACTGTAACATGCAGTGATCAGCTCAGCGTTACTGTAACATGCAGTAATCACCTCAGTATCACTGTAACATGCAGTGATCAGCTCAGTATCACTGTAACATGCAGTAACTAGCTCAGTATCACTGTAACATGCAGTAATCACCTCAGTATCACTGTAACATGCAGTAATCAGCTCAGTATTACTGTAACGTGCAGTAAGCTCAGTATCACTGTAACATGCAGTGATCAGCTCAGCGTTACTGTAACATGCAGTAATCACCTCAGTATCACTGTAACATGCAGTAATCAGCTCAGTATTACTGTAACGTGCAGTAATGAGCTCAGTATCACTGTAACATGCAGTGATCAGCTCAGCGTTACTGTAACATGCAGTAATCACCTCAGTATCACTGTAACATGCAGTAATCAGCTCAGTATTACTGTAACGTGCAGTAATGAGCTCAGTATCACTGTAACATGCAGTGATCAGCTCAGTATCACTGTAACATGCAGTAATCAGCTCAGTATCACTGTAACATGCAGTGATCAGCTCAGTATTACTGTAACGTGCAGTAATGAGCTCAGTATCACTGTAACATGCAGTGATCAGCTCAGTATCACTGTAACATGCAGTGATCAGCTCAGTATCACTGTAACATGCAGTGATCAGCTCAGTATCACTGTAACATGCAGTAACTAGCTCAGTATCACTGTAACATGCAGTAACTAGCTCAGTATCACTGTAACATGCAGTAATCACCTCAGTATCACTGTAACATGCAGTAATCAGCTCAGTATTACTGTAACGTGCAGTAAGCTCAGTATCACTGTAACATGCAGTGATCAGCTCAGCGTTACTGTAACATGCAGTAATCACCTCAGTATCACTGTAACATGCAGTAATCAGCTCAGTATTACTGTAACGTGCAGTAATGAGCTCAGTATCACTGTAACATGCAGTGATCAGCTCAGCGTTACTGTAACATGCAGTAATCACCTCAGTATCACTGTAACATGCAGTGATCAGCTCAGTATCACTGTAACATGCAGTAACTAGCTCAGTATCACTGTAACATGCAGTAATCACCTCAGTATCACTGTAACATGCAGTAATCAGCTCAGTATTACTGTAACGTGCAGTAATCAGCTCAGTATTACTGTAACGTGCAGTAATGAGCTCAGTATCACTGTAACATGCAGTGATCAGCTCAGCGTTACTGTAACATGCAGTAATCACCTCAGTATCACTGTAACATGCAGTAATCAGCTCAGTATTACTGTAACGTGCAGTAATGAGCTCAGTATCACTGTAACATGCAGTGATCAGCTCAGCGTTACTGTAACATGCAGTAATCACCTCAGTATCACTGTAACATGCAGTAATCAGCTCAGTATTACTGTAACGTGCAGTAATGAGCTCAGTATCACTGTAACATGCAGTGATCAGCTCAGTATCACTGTAACATGCAGTAATCAGCTCAGTATCACTGTAACATGCAGTGATCAGCTCAGTATTACTGTAACGTGCAGTAATGAGCTCAGTATCACTGTAACATGCAGTGATCAGCTCAGTATCACTGTAACATGCAGTGATCAGCTCAGTATCACTGTAACATGCAGTGATCAGCTCAGTATCACTGTAACATGCAGTAACTAGCTCAGTATCACTGTAACATGCAGTAACTAGCTCAGTATCACTGTAACATGCAGTAATCACCTCAGTATCACTGTAACATGCAGTAATCAGCTCAGCATTACTGTAACGTGCAGTAAGCTCAGTATCACTGTAACATGCAGTGATCAGCTCAGCGTTACTGTAACATGCAGTAATCACCTCAGTATCACTGTAACATGCAGTAATCAGCTCAGTATTACTGTAACGTGCAGTAATGAGCTCAGTATCACTGTAACATGCAGTGATCAGCTCAGCGTTACTGTAACATGCAGTAATCACCTCAGTATCACTGTAACATGCAGTAATCAGCTCAGTATTACTGTAACGTGCAGTAATGAGCTCAGTATCACTGTAACATGCAGTGATCAGCTCAGTATCACTGTAACATGCAGTAATCAGCTCAGTATCACTGTAACATGCAGTGATCAGCTCAGTATCACTGTAACGTGCAGTAATCAGCTCAGTATCACTGTAACATGCAGTAATCAGCTCAGTATGGGCCTAAAACCTGCATCTGATGGTTATGGTGGTGAGCGCTGCCAAACGACCTCCATTAATGGCTCTCTGCACTCTTTTATCTGATATTAAATTGAATTTTGCAGAGGAGATTGTAATTGTTCATTCATGACATTACATTTGCATCACACTGCAGCTGTTTTCATCAGGGGCCGTTTCATAATCTGGACACTTTAACGACGTGTGATTTATGTTTACAAGGGTCGAATGAAACCGCAGGAACATATTGAAGTCATATTTCATGTTTTGTCATAGCTTTTAAACCCCAGAGAGCAGATGTATTTCAACACGCTGGTGACAAGAGGCTGAAAGGAAGTTTTCCCGTTTTTAATTTAATTAAGTATAAAATATACACAAAGCCTTTAACCTGTAAACCTGCCGAGCGTATATACGGGGCTCGTTAGGGAGAAGCTAGTCAGCTTTAAATGTGTCTGAATGGAAACGATGAACTTGTTTTCCTCTTTCTTAGCATGGCTGTGAAGTATTAAGATGTACTCAACTCCTTCTGAACTCGTGGTGAATCTTAAAGTTGTGTAAAGCAGTAAATTCACCTGGATGGAAGACAGAAGTCGATCTGTAATGAAAATGTTGCCTCGTCTTTAGTTTTAATGGCTATCATTTACTAAATCAATCAAACTTTATTTATTTAGCACTTTTCAAAGACATTTAAAGTACTTGAGAGAACATAGGATGTTTTAAAATGGATTTAAGATTAATGGGGGAGACTGAGGGGCTGAACTGAGGGGCTGCATAAAGGACCAGGATGAGATCAATAACGAGGTTTTAACCATGCAGACATGTTCACGTAGAGCCCAGAAGAATATATAATATGCAGAATATGTCTTCTTTAAAGAAACAGAGACTGGAGGGAAAGTAAGTTTGAAGTCAGGCAGCTGTTCACTTTGTTTTCTGGTTCTTGACAGAAAACAGTTTTACCTTTTATGAATATGGATATTAGCCTTCAGGTACGTTGCGTCATTTTTAAGCAGAAAAGTGAAATATGTGACATGTATGTGATAAAGAAATAAAAGGAAACATTCCCATTAAACAATAATGATAATAACATTTAGTTTAAATGTGTTAAAGTGTTGTGAATAATTTTTCTTCTCAAATATCTGCAGATGAATCCTTGCAGAGCTTCGCTGGTCATATTTTCCTTTTCTGTCACAGTGAAATGTTTCATTGACACTAATCATCAGCCTCTCTTTGAGTTCACATCAGACGCTCGCTGCCTCGTCCTCCGTCTCCGGCTGTGATTGACATTTAACTAGCGGTGTCACATGTGATCATTGTCTGTAGCATGTAACACGCAGCTTCCTGTGTGGCTCGTTCAGGTTCAATCGTACTAATAATTACTAATAATTACTAGTTAGCATTTTTCTATCTGGACTCTTTGTTATTGCTAATGGGGCAGATGTCATAATCAATGTTAAACCTGATAATCAATCACACAGCACTTATTAGACCAGAATGATGCAAGTAGAAACATGTTGGACTTGGTATTATTATTATTATTAGTATTATTATTATTATTATTATTATTAGTATTATTATTATTATTATTATTAATATTAGCGTTTTGAATGGGAGTCAGTTGGAGCATCAAGTGTCCGTCGGTGATGCTGCTTCGTGGGAACCAGGAAATGTAAAATGTTCATCAACACTTTAAGTCACTTTATTTAAAAACATTTAATAAATGTTACTAAACGCTATAAGTAATGTAGTTGTTGCATATGTTTATTAATATAATCATATTAATATAACACCATAATAAACACCATTAGACTAAAACGCAGCTGTAATAACAGGAGAATTTACATTAATAAACACATACAGATATCTGTTCATAACTATATGATATATGTCATAAACCATTTACTAAATGTTTAAATGAGACTTAAATTACCTCCAAGAGTTTTATAATTCATATTTTAGTAGTTTTAGTGTTAAAAGTGAGATTAATACATTCAATAATCAATGCTTCATATGTAATAGAGCGTCTTCTTAATGTTGTGGTGCTGTCGTGTTTATATGAGAGGAAATGAAGCATTAAATATGTAATGAATGGGTTCATTGTACTGTTGGACTACTGCAGTAAATATCACCATAAATATTATAAATAATGCTTGAAATGACTTTTGTCTCCATTAGTCAACGTTGGCGCCTGCAGACAAAAAGATGTAATAAAACTGTATTTTTACCCACATTGACCATGATGCTGTGTGTGAGTGTAGATATGTATATATATATATATATATATGTATGTGTGTGTACTCATGCTCATAAATCTTCATTCATCATACTCACACCTCCTCCTCCTCCTCCTCCTCCTCCTCCTCCTCCTCTACATCAGCATCACTGCCCTTCATCTCCTCCCTGCTCTCTCTCTCTCTCATCCCCTATTCATTGTGTACCTCTCTCTCCCTCTCCCCTCTATATTACCCCTTCACTTTCCTCTTTCTCCTTCTTCCTTTCTGCCTGTTATTCACCTTGTTGCCTCCCTCCCTCCCTCTCTCTCTCCTCTCCTCTGTCACTCCCCTGCTCACTCGCTCACTCACTCATTCATAGTGGAGGAGATGTGACCAGCATGCCGAGCAGCTAATCGTTATTCTGCCAGCGAGCGGCAGGAGTCAGGGTGGAGTGTCAATTCACCTCCATCTCTCTCTCTCTCTCTGTCTTTCTGTTGCTCTCTCCATCTTTCCGCTGTGAACAGTGAATTAGCTCCGCTGAGATAACAACAGGATGGATGGAGATAATTCCCAGAGAAATGCTGCGTAAAAAGAGGCTAACAGCTAGATACTCTGTGCTGTTTACATGTTTGTTGTTTCATGTTTGTTGTTTACATGTTTGTTGTTTACATGTTTGTTGTTTCATGTTAGTTTCCCAACACGTGTGTGAAGTAGAGCAAGACTTTTTCTTGACATTAAATCCAAGAAATAAACACTAATCATGTCCGCTTTGTTCCTGCATTGACTACATTATGCCGTTTCAACTCGGTTGAACAAGAAAAATAAAGAAAAGAAGGATTTGAGAATAAAAACCAACCGATGATCATGTCAGTAAACGTCTCCTCAAACTCAGTAAAGAGCTCGACGTCGTGGTCGATCATCCATCAACAGCACCTGAGGATGTATTTATTATTTATTAATATGTTAAGACTGTTTAAACCTTTCTTTACGCTTTAGTTTGAGCTTTTAGAAAGATGATAAAACTGACTGCAAACTCTAATAAATAAAACTTACTTATACAAAATGTCCCGGACGAAGCTGTTGGATTTGAGATGTGCAGAGTTAATGTGTGTGAAGTCATCCAGAGACGTTAACAGCTCTGTGGGATGGAGGGAAATAAGAGGCTTGAAGCGACACAGCAGGACGCTGCTGCAGAAAATGTAGTTTTTAATTAGTTTGAAAGACTCACAGAAACCACTCAGAGGATCAACTGAGAGGTTGTTTCCATCACGCTTAAATGAAGTACTATTAAGTTCACAGTACATACGGTACTAATGTTGATGTACTGTGTTACAACTAATGAAATGTAATTATGAATAAATGAACACATGTCAATCAAACTGTGACTTTTTAATGATACAGAAACCATTTTACAAAACTTAAAAATAAAATAACATCTCACCACCAAATTATTCAGGTTGTTTTACTTTCCCTCATGTGATTGTTACCAGACAACAATATTAAACTATTAAACTTCATCTACAATATTAAACTATTAAACTTCATCAACAGTATTAAACTTCATCTACAGTATTAAACTTTAACAGTATTAATCTTCAGTATGTTTGAGTTCAACAGGGCGTCGACACCTCTTCTGTTCGTCAGGTAGATATGACGCTACAGCCAGCAGCTGGTTAGCTTAGCATAAAGACTGGAAACAGCTAATCAGGCTCTGTTCAAAACTCACCTACCGACACACCTTGACGGGATAGTTAGTGAGGATGTACGAGAACACAGGTACTCCTACATATGACTGTATGCACTCAACATGGATCCGTATACAGCGCGTAGTACCAAAGTACTACAGGGTTAGAGTACTACAGGGTTAGAGTACTACAGGGTTAGAGTACTACAGGGTTAGAGTACTACAGGGTTAGAGTACTACAGGGTAACAGTACTACAGGGTTAGAGTACTACAGGGTTAGAGTACTACAGGGTTAGAGTACTACAGGGTTACAGTACTACAGGGTTACAGTACTACAGGGTTAGAGTACTACAGGGTTAGAGTACTACAGGGTAACAGTACTACAGGGTAACAGTACTACAGGGTTAGAGTACTACAGGGTTAGAGTACTACAGGGTTACAGTACAACCTCACTTCAAAACCTTTAACCTTGTTATATTTTAACTTTCACCTTACAAAATATATAAAAGGACATTCTGAAGTTTTATGGGGGATTTTCTCATTTAACTTATTGACAAGAAAGCCGATAAGTATATTTCACAATCTGTCAAATTATTGGAAATGGTCACATCTTCCTGTAACAGTCATCATCTGATAGATTATATTTATATATATTATAACACATCCTCTGTGTTTTAGACTTGATGTATTTAAATCAGAAGTTGAGTTTATGTGACAGAAGTAGGCTCCTTGTCTTGCAGCTGTATTTGCAGAATAAATTGATCCAGGTTTTCATTTTAATCAGTGCGTATGTATCCTGCACCACCCGGCCTCCGTCCGCTCGTCACGCCTCATCAGCCTCACTGCCTGACTGCTATTGATCCCATTTTAAAACAGCCCCACTCAATTTGTTCCCATTCATTTGCTGCCCGTGGTTCCTTTTTCTAACTTGGATGTCACCGCGTATATCGTCTTTGGCCCCCGTACCGTCGCCCTCGCTCCTTGGATCAGCTCCTGGATCAGCTCCTGGATCAGCTCCTTGGATCAGCTCCTTGGTTCAGCTCCTGGTTCAGCTGCTGCGAGGAGCCGTCATGGTTGAGCTTGTTTCCAAAGAGTCGATCACAGGAAGGATCATTACCCCGAGTTCATCGCTGAACGCTTCTTAATTGTGGAGCAACTGTTTCTCTCATCTGAGGACTTTTTTTCCCAACGAGCACAACAAGTGATTTGTTTTCATTTTCTGCTAACAGGAATTATATAAGTGAAGGAGCGGCGTGTCTGAGAGTTTCATTTCACTCACAGCGACTATTCGGAGTCGAGAGAGAAGAAGAAGAGAAATAATGAAGGAGCAGCGATGTCCAGCTGTTATAATTCACATCACACTCTCAGCACTCAGCAAAAACATCCAAATGTGATTTTGTTTGTCATATTTGTGCAGCAGCGGTCGTTCATCTTAATGTGCAGCATGTCGGAGGTGCACACTGAGAAAGCAGCTGAATTAATGCTGCTGCTGCTGCTGCTGCTGCTGCAGGGTTCAACATTCACCAGAAAAACACTTCAACTTATAAAACAGCTGATATTTAGGAGAAACTGAATCCAGTATCCAGAGAAATTATCCCTGCACCAGTGTTTCTGCTGGTTAGGATGGGGAGGTGTGTGTGTGTGTGTGTGTGTGTGTGTGTGTGTGTGTCCTCCTACACACTGTATACCCCAGAGGGCCCTCGGTTTAGAGAGAGGAGAAAATGGCAGAGATAGATGAGGATGGAGTGAAAGACAGACAGAGATAATGCAGTGTAAGCGAGAGAGGTGAAATGAGGAAGAGGAGGATGAGAGGAGAAGAAGAAGAAGAAGAAGGGGGTCAGTGTGGTAGAGCGAGCTGAGGTTAATAGATAGTGAGCGAGTATAACAAACACATTGTGTCTTACAGGGTCTCTGGTGTTTCTATCTTCTATATATATATATATCTATATATCTTCTTCTTATCAATAAAAAGACTGAAACCACCACGTCCAGCCTCACTGGTTCTGACTGAAGAAACAATCACAAACCACAAAGTGTCCACAGCAGCATCAAATAATATTATATCAACATCTATTTTCACAGATGTGCCATCGCTGTCTGGACACATGCAGTGAACAATTCAATATACTGTTGATCAGCGTTATCATGTTTAATAATTGAATAAAATAATGACTTGAGCTTCTTGTACTTATGGAAAGAAACTGGAAGTTATGGCTCCACTTTGGCTGTTTGAGTTTTTCTGCCCCAAATAAGCAAATAAGAAAAATAATGCAGCTTTAAGAAAATACGATTTTGAGACTGAAAAATAAGATGGAGATTTTATGCAGTGACTCATATATGCACACGCAGAAAAATACAGAGAGACTCCCTGGTGAGTGATTCCTCCCTGAAGCTCGTCCACCGTCAGCACTGGACTGTTTACCTTCACAGGAGACACTGTGGACTCTGCTGGGACGGATGTAGGGGTGCAGTGTGTTTATAGAGGAGTGAGTATCTGTGTGGTCCGTGACAGATAAACTCAGTCTTCAAAGCACAGATAAAAACTGCATCGTATGTTGGAGGAGTGTTCTGATTTATATATAATACAGTTTGAATATGCACATAAATCTTGGTGTTATTTGCTTCCTCCTCCGTGTACCGACGGGATGATAAAACAAACACACTGATCAGATAAGTCCACAAACTGGATGGAAATCTGAGAGAAGAAATATCAATAATCGTCTGTTGAATAAAAGATAATAAAAGCCCCGTCAGGACTTGATTTATGTCTCAAGAGGAGGTGGCTTGATTCTAACATTACAACTAATCAGATGTTTGGTCCAGAAAAAAAATTACAGTCACTGTTTCTCAAGATGATTTTCTCAACATGTATGAAATAATGGACATAACCACGGCGACCACAGTGCATATAAAGTCATAAATAAATGGTTAGCTGTGATAATGCTAATTTTGACTATTATGGTCTGTGGGTTTTGGAGCCTCAAGTGGCCGTTCGAGGAACTGACGTTTTGACAGTTTCACTGTGACTGACAGAAAATATTCACTTTTACTTACTTACGTACTTTTTTTTCTTTTTCTCAATTATCAAAATAGTTTGTGATTCATTTTAAAGTTGGCAGCTGTAAAATTAATCACCATTAGTAATGCTAATTGTTTTAGCATTGACAAAAACACAAAATGCTTTTTTTAAATTACATTAAACATTAAATGGGTTGTTTGTTTCTGATTAATTAAGAACCAGGTTTGATATTATTATTATATTATCAAAGTTTCAGACAGAATTAAAACGTGAGGTGAAATTATGACATGAAGACGGTACTCGTGATAAAGTCATGCAGCCTCTTTTTTCTCTGGTTTCTAAGAGGATTTATCCTCAGAAAGACTCTCTGATGTATTTAATGTATGTATTTATGTATTTAATCCAGATCATGTCGTTTTACCTCATTCAACACAAAGTTTCACATTTACAAAACATAATTTTACATATGTTGTTTTTAGCTATCAACTATTTAATTAATCATTAACTATTCTGATAATCAGCTAATTGTTTGTAGTTATTGTTTGTAATAAAAATGTCCAAATTCTAATAATCTAATAAAAATAATCACCTAACATGTTTGACTTTTTAATGCAGATACTTTCATCACAGTTTTCATTATTTCCATACGTGTGATTGAACCAGGATAGTTTCTGGCTCATTCACTGCTTTTCAACTCTATTTATCTGCAAGTGTCCATCAAATCTGCAGAAACTGTATTTTTATTACATGTTAGCTCCTCGGATGCTACAGCAGGCGCTACATGTGTTGATGTGTTGCACTTCTACAGGCTTGTTTAAATTCAAAATGTGCATAAAAACAGCTGGAAACAGACAGAGAGGCAAGATGGGATTAATGAGAAAGCTGAAGAGGTGTGGAGCTACACAAAGCAGCCGAGAGGGGGAGGGAGAGAGAGAGGGGGAGGGAGGGAGAGAGAGAGAGGGGGACGGAGAGAGAGAGAGCGATGCTGAATGCAGTCCAGCCTCTGCGCTGTGGAGCAGCAGCCAGTCAGTCCGACACTGAAGGACACCGAGAGAGGAGAGACTTCACAGCAGCCGACAGCAGAGAGGAGGGATAATAAAAAAGGAATAAAAAAAGAAGAAGAGAAGCATTTCTTCTTCTCTCATTCTGTGTCACTGAGCAGCTGGATAAAAAGGAAGGAAAGCAGCAGGAGGTAAACCAGAGGAGGAGGAGGTGGTGTTGGGGGTCTGTGTGTTGATTTCTCCTCTCGTACCGTCGGCCTGAGAAGTCTCACATCCTGACGGTGTCATTACGACAGCACTCAGCTTGGCGTGTGTGTGTGTGTGTGTTGTGTGTTTGACCATCAACAGCTGAGGATTCATGTCTCAGGTGGATTTGGAGTAAACCTGGGATTTCCATCACGAGGAGTTGCTGGTGTTTTTGTCTGTTGCGCCTCCTTTTTTTCTGCAGACGTCTGTGCCGGCGCTCGGCTCGGCTCTGTCTCTTCTTCTCTTCTTTTTTCTTTGCTCTCCTTCAGCCGCCAGCCGGCTCTGCTGTAACTGTGCTGGGACTCTGGCTCGCCTGCAGACAGCAGAAGCAGATGGGTGAGTGTATGAGTGTGTGTTGGGGGGAATACAGCTCTTTTCCTGCTCTCCTCTGCTGTTTTTCACCCCTCTTTTTCCTTTCACTTCATTTCTCTTCCTTTCTCTGTGGCTGTGCTCGTTATACGTTCATTTTCCTCCCACTGCTTTCATCCCTCCACCTCTCTTTCCATCAGATATTTCCAGTCACTCACCTTCCTCTGCTCTTGTCTTTTCCCCACATTTCCCCCGTCCTCTCCTCTCTCCTCCTTCGCCCTTCTTTCCTGCAGCCATCACTCATTTGCACCATCAGCCAAGCAGCCAGGCAGAGCGTGCAAGAACCTAGAAGTCATCAAGACTCCTGCGCCTGAAGCTGCCTGAAGCTGAGAGGCGTCGGGCTCGACATTAAATCGACGATCGGGGGTTGAACCCCGATAATCCCTCCACCCCTCTCTTCATCCATCACTCTGCTGCCTCATCACCCTCACACACCACCTCCACACGTCATCCTCCCCTTCAACTCCATCAGCACGACTAAAGATGCACGCACACACACACACACACACACACACACACACACACACACACAGGTGCACATGAATATGTAGATGTATGCTGAACACACACACGCGCACCAGCAGCCAATTTGCATCAGCCTGATAAACGCCAGTCATGCTACAGTTAGCTTGTGGTTAACAGCTGAACACTGTAAACCTTAACACACACACACACACACACAAACACACACAGAAAGCAGGCGGGAAGTTGATTCATTCACATGCTAAATTATTCATCAGATGAAAAGTCTTCTCATCCTAAAACCATCCCGTGTGGTACAATTTGCAACTGAAATGTTTATTAATTGTTTGGTTGAGTGTGTGTTGAGTGTTGAGTGTGTGTTGAGTGTGTGTTGAGTGTGTGTTGAGTGTGTCGCCTCCATCATGTCTGCTTATTCAACCGCTGAGTCCAGATCAGTGAGGTTTGGGTTGCAGCTGCAGGTTCAACGCCGAGGCCTTGACTCAGAGTTCAACCTGTAGCTTCCAAACACTGAAACTTCACTGTCAGGAGAAACTTCACCTGTCAGGAGAAACTTCATCCATCATGTAGTAGTGGGTTAGAGTTAGTAGTATTAAACGTAGTTTTTGTTGTCAGCTGAAGGTAAAGATGTAGTTGATGGATGAAAACACAAATACTCCGCTGACCTTCTGTAATATTGTTGTTTTTATAAAAAGGATCAATCTTCTGTTTTTTATTGCTTCTTCCTTTTCTCAAACTAATTAATGCTCGTAGCGTGTTAGTCGTGTCACATACGTGTCACATACGTGTTACATACGTCTCACATACGTCTCACATACGTCTCTAAGTTTACCAGAGTTGATTAGTTGGGTAACTATTAAAACTATTAGTGAAGGGCTGAGACTAACCAACCACCATCAATGACTTTGGTTTATACTCAACCAGTCCAAAGTAGTAGCAGTACTACTGCTGCTGCTGCTGCTGCTAGTACTAGTACTACTAGTACTACTAGTACTAGTAGTACTAGTAGTACTAGTACTAGTACTACTAGTACTAGTACTAGTAGTAGTAGTGTTACTCTGTTAACAGGATTTGAAGACTTATAGTAGCTTTGACGTCTGTTGATTGGCAGCTATGATCCAGTTTAATATAAGTTGATTAGCACACCTGCCCTGTTAGCACAGTTTAGTTACAGTAGCTAACGTTAGCACAGGTGAGCCCACGCCACACCTGGTTAGCTCCATCTTTAAATACGGCCGTTTAATCTTGCAGCTTTTATTTTGTAATGTGTTGTGTAACTGCTGTGACGTCCTCATTTAAATTAAAATAATTCAGAAGTGGATGAAACGCTGTTGCTGCATCAGATCAGAGTGTTGAATGTGAAATGAGTTGAAGTATTTTTCCACCACGATACGTCTTATTTTCTCGTCTTTTTCTCCTATTTATACGTTGAGCTTGTATCCACGCTGCTGAACCCTGTGAGCTGCAGCAGGCCTCTTCTTCACCATGTTCTTTGCTGTGATTATGTGTATTATGTGTACTTAAGTGCTGCTGACGGCACTCTTTAACAAACAGCCTCTCGGGCGTTTTGTCACCACTAAACCACATTGTGAAACGGGATAATTCAGTGTTTAGACAGCACACATTTACACACACTTACATCAAGAAAACGACCAGGACTGAAAACCCACTGAGCTCAAATAAACGTGTCACTGTTCACACTCAGCATTTACACGTGATCACACGTGAACACACATCTTTGACTTAACAGCAGCGTTTTTCTGATCTTTGACAGCTTGTCATGTTGACTGCGTTTCTGTGCCGTGGCGGCTGCACAGCGGTGTATCCCACCTTTCCTTTCTGTGTTTGAATCAGAGTGATCAGATGTGGAGAGATAATCAGACGCTGGCTGCGGCGAGCGTTTCCAGGTTTAATGTATGCGCACTTTATTCCAGAGAGTGTTAGCCTGCTGTTGTCACTGCGGGTGACAGCAGCAGTTGATGGAGTCTGCGTTTGTTCTGCAAGCAAATCGGGATAAATGTGTCTGTGTGTGTGTGTGTGTGTGTGTGTGCACGTGTGTGTCTGTGCACGTGTGTGTGTGTGTGTGTGTGTTTGTAGGCACATGTGTATAATATTTAATGCATGTGTATATTCAGACTGCAGGCAATGCAAAGAGGGAAATATTCAATCTGTTTCATATTGTTGCAACAAGGAATGTTTGCTGCAACCTACACACACACACACACACACACACACACACACACACACACACACACATCTGCAGCACCTTTTCACACCCAGATGCACCATGACTCAACCGACGAGGATCTTTAACACACAAACAGCAGCGTTTGTGTTGTATTTGTGTTGTTGTTTTCGCCTCATCAGCGGAGACTGATACTGATGATGATTGATTGATTATTTGTCATAAACATCCCTGTAGATCAAAGTTAATGATAAAACGATTAATCAGTCAGAAAATGTAATGAGATCAAAGACAAAATGTAAACAGAGCAGCGTGCTCAGTTCTGTTTGATTCTCGTTAACACACCGAACATTTTCAGGTCTAATCCTTAAAATATTCATTAAACAGCATTTAAACCTTCAGGATCAATGCACATACAAACACTTCACGTCAGCAGCCAATCAGGATTTATAACTCAACTAATGTTTTACCTGTACGTCTTACAGGTAAAACAACGACTCATGTAGCTCTTATAGGTCAGTGATTGATTGTGAATATATATATATACATATATATACATATACATACATGTGGATGAGGATGGGCAGCAACAGACAAGCAGCATCACCTCATAGTCAAATTGAGCCAGCTGTCGTTGGGAGGAGCTGAATGACCTGAGGAACAAAACACTGAGACAGCAGTTGTATTGTCCATGATGGACAACAGTTTATTTATGGTCCTTCTCTCTGCTGCTGACATGAGGGGATCCAGGACCGGCTCTCCTGTTCAGCTTCTTCTTACTGCCGACTCCAACAGCTCCTCAGGGAGCAGAGCAGGAAGTCCGCCATCATGTCACCATGTCCTCCACCGTTAATACACTGAATTTGGAAAATCATTGGTTGTGTATATATCATCGTGTTTTTGTTTTCACATATTTGAGCTGAGTCCATGTTTCTTAAGTTGCATTGATAAAGTCTGCTACATGCGCTAATGCTAATGTGATGTCACATCTTAGACGAACCAATGACGTGTGTTAAATCATCCATCACATGTCTCCTGGCTGCTTGTGATGACGTCACAGGGCGTGTGAGGCTTTATCTTCTTACTGTACTGCTGCATATAGAAAGCTCATGCATGGCTGTTTCTGTTACTGTATCGTACTGTGTTGTACGAGCATTGCAGGAAAATCGAATGTTTTTTACTCACCTCACATGCAGATCTGAGTGAATATCAGTGAGTTTTTATTTATTCATATACATCAGTCAGTTGGCATCAGAGGAATAACAGGATGGTGCAGCAGCACTGATGTTGGCACTAAACTGTGTCTCTAAAAGTCATTAGTTATTGATTTTATTCCATGACAATAAATCACATACAAGCAGTTTGATATATTATTATTGATAATTAGTTCACTTATCGTAAAATGAATGGAACAAAGGTTTTATGTAACGCACACTCAGACTCAGGTGTATTCAGAACAAGCACCTTTGTTTCCTGTTTGAAGATGTTCTGATGACCTGAACGGAGCACAAACAAAGGCAGCGAGAAGGTGACAAATCGAGAGGCGCTGAGCGAGCAAGACAAGGATAACGAGGAAATGATACGTGCAACACACGGAAGAAGAGGGCGATAAAAACGTAGAGAAAACTGATCTGAAAAGAAATTTAAAGGCACGTTTGTTGACTGATGGTGCTGTAAATCCTCCCCAGACGCCGTCAGATGTTATCAGCAGCGTTTCCTGCGTCCCTTTTGTCTCTGACTTCAGTTTATTAACCAACATGATGCCAAGAGCCATACATCAGCCCTCAGCCCTCAGCCCGTCCCCTGCTCGGCTCGTATGGGGAGCAGCATTCATCATGTCTTACACGCCAGATGACATCAGTTAGAAACGTACGGCGGATATGGCTGCTGACACGGTGTGTGCCGGGCACGCGGAGATGTCAGGCCTCACGCTTTCATGTCGTAATTAAAGCGTTATGTGTGGCAGCGTTTCACCAAGCGGATGTGTGAGAGATGATTGGCTGCACAGAGGCAGATGAAATGGTGGATTTTAATTGGAGACTGTCTCCTCTCACTCAGACACGATGGATGAAATGAAATTACAAAGTGCAAAGACGCTGGAGTCCAATCATCTTTAGTTGTTACCACAGCTGGACACATAAATCTATTAAAACACTAAATATTTTACATCAAAAACTATTTATTTGATAATTAAAAATACACATATATAACATATACATAAAAAATCATCAGACAGAGTTGAAACAATAACATAATTTATTATGGTACCGTTTGGTATGATGGATGGCTCTACTACTGTTGCTATGGAGACCCTTTAAGATGGAGCCACCTTTTACATTCGTGTCCTTGATTCACTACGTTGGTGATTTGTTACAGAAAAGAAGTAATCAGCACCAACAAACTCAAACCACAAGGACACGAGCCAACGAGCTTTAACAGTCATGTGACCCGAACATGGCCGACGTTCACTAACTGTGACAAATGTGCCGCTCAGAGGGGACGTCTTCCCGTCTGGACTTTATATTCAGGTGTGACAGTTTTCAGTCACAGATGGTTTCTGTGTCTCTGATGATCAGAGTTTAAATAGGACACAACATGAGGTCAGAAACACAGTTAAACATCTTCACGTTTTATGGAGGAAATAAAGAACGAATAAAAACGGGATCTTCTGTCTCTGCAAATAAAATGTTTCATTTAATGTTATATTAAGACGCTCATCTTCCATTTAACAGATGCAGAGTTTTAAGAACGTTAATCGACCTTCCACTGCTGCTGCTGACCTGTAGTACTACAGTACCAGTACATAAGTACTGTGATCTTGATGTAGTTAAAGTACTACAGTAACAGTACATAAGTATAGTGATCTTGATGTAGTTAAAGTACTGCAGTAACAGTACATAAGTATTGTGATCTTGATGTAGTTAAAGTACTGCAGTAACAGTACATAAGTATAGTGATCTTGATGTAGTTAAAGTACTGCAGTAACAGTACATAAGTATAGTGATCTTGATGTAGTTAAAGTACTGCAGTAACAGTACATAAGTATTGTGATCTTGATGTAGTTAAAGTACTGCAGTAACAGTACATAAGTATAGTGATCTTGATGTAGTTAAAGTACTGCAGTAACAGTACATAAGTACTGTGATCTTGATGTAGTTAAAGTACTGCAGTATCAGTAGTGACTGATATATTATTATATATGACATCATTATATTATTAATACTGAAGCATCAGTGTTAGAGCAGCATGTTACTGTTGTAGTTGCTGGAGGTGGAGCTAGTTTCAACTACTTTATATACAGTTAGCTAGTTTAGTCCAGTGGTTCCTGTGTTATAATTATATATTTCTTTTCTTTCTTCTTTGTCTCCATCCAATAATCACTTTGTGATCTCTGCAGCAGGAGATGAAATGAAATAATAAAGCTGCATGAGTCAGCTCACTGTAATGAGGTTAAAAACAAGCATTTACTGTATTAATTATAATCGTAGTACATTTCTATCTATCACAGTATCAAAACCTTTCAGTGTTTCTGATCGGTCCAGTTCAAAGTCAATACAGTGTAAATACAGTGAATTAAAACACTCTCTCTTCATTTTTTCCTCCTGTAATGATGCACCACACGAACAGAAAGCGTCTGTTTCTCTTTCTCGTTATCCCCACCATCACACACTCGATGGAGGACATTGTTGTCTCGCTGATGTCATGGCAACAATCGTATTTATAGAGACGTGAAAGCAGCAGCCTGTTAGCACAATGTACAGCCCGGCTGAGAGTTTTGTACTTGAGCGTGGGCTCGGCTCTGAATACGTACTTAGTGGATGGATATGAAAGTTGTGGGTCAAGTAGGAAACAGCTGAAGTCACATGGAAACCTGCAAACGCCACTCGGAGCCTGTTGAACAACGACAGGATCACATTTTGCTTTATTTCATCCTCTACTGATCTCTGCTGTGAATCCATGAAGGCAGAAAACATCTTAGTAACACTTTATTTTATACTTCCTGCAGACTTTCAGTGTTAATTACAGGTATTTCATTAAAGCGTCCAGTTCAGATTACAGGGTATAAAAACTGTTGCATGTTTCTTGCATGTTGTTTTGTTGTTTTTGTTGTTTTGTTGTTTTGCGTGTCTTGAAGAAGTTGAGATTTCTATAATCCTCTTAGTTGCCGTCTTTATCTGGACTGTTTAAATGAGTCCGCTTCTCTTTGTGCTTCTCCTGTCATTTATTACTCTTTAATCTCTTTACAACATTCAGTGTTTTTTTCATTTCATCTGAATACAAATCAGGTGAAAATCTTTTAAAAATGATTTTATAATCTAAGGACGTGACACAAAAATACATCTTAAGTTTTAACATAACTTTTCTTTTTGTCATTGCAGATCTCATCACATCCTCCTCAGCGCGGCTTCAAAGTTAATAATTTCCCAGAATGCAACACGTGTGAGCCTTCCAGGTGATCCCACCGACTCCGCCCCACAACTCCACCAATCAGCATGTATTCTCAGAGGTGCCATGGCAACTGCATCCATTCAAAGAGGTAGAAAAGAAGAAGAAGAAGAAAAGGATTGTGGGTGTTTTTAATGGATGGTGCAACTTAAACCTCGGAGCAGCGTCTGTTTTTCCTGATTTTCCTTTTTCCGGATTCCTTGTTGGTGCTTTGATGCAGAACAACAACTGAAACGAACCTCGAGCCTCGACTCAGTGGATGTAAAGCTGAACAACAACAACAACAACAACAACAACGACTCTGCTTGTTTGTTTGTTTTCTACAAGGCTCTCGGAGATGTGACGTGTGGCGAGATCTGCCATGTAGCCACGACAACCTGCGGAAACCTCACATCAGAAGCCACACACACACACACTGCACGAGCTGATCGAGGAGTTATAAAGAGCCACCAGCTTCCTGTTTTCCTCTTTCATCTCTGTATTCTGAGTAATCATCTTTTTAATTAATGGCGATGGCAGCGTGAAATCCTCCTCACCCTCCTCACCCTCCTTCCCGCCGCCGCCACAGACACCTGAAACCAATTAGCCTATTAGCAACAGCAGATCTAGATGGAGATTAGACACAGGAGGAGAAGGAGAGATTAGATACAAACACAAAGAGTTACGAAGAAGCTGCCAAAAGGAGAGCAAGAGGAGGGGGTTAAGAGCCATCCCCCCAGTCAGGTAGCCGACAGGAGGGAGGAGCGGCGGGCGGGGCGGCGGCAAGGATATGGCCAGATCAGCAGAGATAACAACTGAGTGTGAGTCAGCAGGTAGGAGCCCCGAGTCTTGACTGACAGGGCTCATTGTCATTCTCTGCACAGAGAGCGGAGACGAGAAGCTGGACAGTCGCCACCATCAGGGCCAATTAAGAGAATTTGATTATATGCCTTAATCTTGGCAGTCAGGTGGAAAAGCAGACAGGAAGATAAAGAGGAGGCAGGATAGGCGCCACCGATACACACCATTATCTCCGTCCGTCTGTGATTGAGTTGGTTTCTGGCCCCGTCGTGTGCTTTTCATCTTTTCTGATTGGCCTCACGTGTTCATTGTTCATTCTTCTGGTTTGGTGGTGACAGCAAACACACCTCCGTCAGTGTTTCTGTCTGAGACTCTCTCTTTCTCCCAGTGTGGACATGTCCCATCTACAAGTTTCCCTACAGCCTCCACAATCTCCACATCAAACGTGAGATAAAAGAGACGACAAGGGACCAAATCTGGAGAGACTTTATTTCCTCAGTCCCAGACACCCCAAAGCTTCACTTTTTAAAGCTCCTCTTCTCCCCGGAGCTTTTTCCAGCTCTCCTGCTTGTGGATTCTTACTCTGGACTCCACAGAGATTAAACTGGCTTCCATCATCCGAGGGGATCTCTTGATATCAGCTCCTGGTGTCGTCATCTTCATTCTGTGAGTACTGTTTTTCCTTCTTTACGCTCAGTTGTGTTCAGGATGTTCGGTTTCTGTTGAGACTCATTTCTGAAGTCATGCAGTAGTTTTTGGGACCTTCTTCTTGTGTTTATGTTGTCGCTATGGTAACCTGAAGAGAGATGTGTGATTTTAGCGTTAAATGGGATTGAATGAGGTGGGGTCTGTTCATGACTGGAGTCTAAAACGTCTCAGCAGCTGTTTCATTGAAATGAATGGGGAGCAGATTCAGGTCTGACCCTGATCCCTCACCTACAGTTCACTACTCGTGGGACTATTTCTTCAACTATTGCTCCGTACGTGACAAGGAGCCGTTTTGGAAACGCTGCACTCTTCTTAATGTAACAAATGTACATTTTAATGACAGCGTTGAGTCCTGCGGGAGATAAAATGCTGCCATCACTTCTCTGATTGATTTCCTTTTTCCCAGGCTGCTCTTGGTCTAAGTTCATTTTTATGAAACTTGATGCAGAGATAATCCATCACAGTGAACAGCATTAGCTTTGTGCTTTTTCTTTTTGGTTTGATATTATCTCCCGTGGCTGGAACACGTTTTGCTTCTTCGTCCACAACAGGAAGAACTACAGCTGCTGTGAAGCCTCGTTCTTCTTATTTAATCTGCTGTGAGGTTTCAGTAGCAGTTGTAGCCTCAGTATAGTTAGTTTAGTTTGGGAAGGTTTGAATTCACAGGAAAGGATGGAGCTGATTCTCTCCCTCTTCCTCCTCTTCCTCATCTTCCTCATCTTCCTCCTCTTCCTCCTCCCAGCGTGTTGGAGGATGTCATGGTGGCTGCGCTCCCTGCGTTCAATCTTTTGTTTCTTTATCTCTGATAATAGTACGAGCATAGTAATGTTCCTGTGTAGGAAGGAAGAGTCAACAAGGCTTTATTCATCCTGAGAGAGTGTGTGTGTGTGTGTGTGTGTGTGTGTGTGTGTGTGAGTGTGTGTGTGTGTGAGATGAGCTCCTGCAGAACTTGATTGGTTTATTATGGATGATTCTGTTTATGGAAGCACATGAAATAAATCAGATTTAATAGCTTCTTATGGACAATTAGCCTTTTGTTTCGTTAGTTAGGAGGCAGGAAGTCACGTTGGCAGCAAAAAAGTCAAGATAAAAGAAAAGACAAAGTTTTAACATGCATGAATGATTCGAATCAAAACGTTTCCTTCAACTGACTTTATGTGAGAAACGACGGATGGTAACGTTTGAGCTGTGGACGCTGCTTCCATCCCTGCAGAAGAGATATAATATATATCATCAATTTGAAACAAAAAACAAAAAAAAACAAGGTTGAGAAAATAAATACAGCGAGACAAATAATTTGTGGCAATATTTTCTACATATATATATTTTTTACAACATGTCATGCCTGGTTGACTATAACACAAACCTGAAATATATTTAAATCTGGGGTGAAACAGGGACATTCCCATAAGGCTTATGAAGCTATAGCCCTGACTCATTAAATGCTCCATCACAGACTCAGCCACATCCATCCTGACTCTATTAGATGTCACAATCAGCCGTGGCTCCTAAAGAGCTTCTGTCTGGGGAAACTATTACCTGCAGTCAGTAACGGAGGACGATAACGATTATGGAGCCTCCATCATTTTTCCTCCACTGCTCTTCCTGCACAAACCACAGCTGAGGAGAGCTGAGTGGATGAAGGTTTAAGGGAGTCAAACCTCCTCCGTCACTGTCTCGGCTGCATTGTGTCGATAATTGAGGAAGTCGTATTGATATCCTGCTCAGCCACGATGAAGGAAAATCACCCCTATTTACTGTTAATGGCTCCGGGCAGAGACGCTGCGCAGAAAGCAGAGCAGGAAGGAGCTCGCCTGGAAATGAGGAAATAACAAACACCTATGGCAGGATAAAAATGAGGGTTTAATCCCATAGTTAGGGCTCGTGTTGTAGGGAAAGCTCTTTCCTGAAGTGGCTTCATTTTTCTCATTACCTTCTCTGCCGTAACGATAAACAAGATAAACAAGACAAACCAAAGCGCTGCTTAGAGGCTGATGTCCTGCAGAAAATCTCCAATTACATCACTGCAGCTGCCTGCTGTGGAGAAGCAGAGACGCTGCTGATCGGAACGTCTACTACTGAAAATCAATGATCGTATTGATACGGATAAAAAAAACGTTAACAGCAAAAAAGTGTTAAAAAACAGACATGGGTGGAGTTTTAAATGTTTGTACTGAAGGTGGTGCAGAGGTCTACGCGGTTCATCCTCTGGGGAGCAGGAAGAGACGGTGGATGGATCACGTTACTACTGTTTGCTTCTGTCAGATCACTGCTTGTGTCAACACAAACTCACTACTGAACACACGTGCATCATCATTACACAACTGCTCCACCAGTGAAGAACTACATCCTGTGTGTTTTAGTTACCAGTTACTATACTATTGACTATTGATTGATTATTGTCTCATGGCTCATTGACTCACAGTCGGTGTGATTAGTACTCGTCTTATCTGATAGAAGTAATTCAGAAATCTGTCGTCCAATAAGACACAACCAACCAGTTAGTGGTATTCATGCGGTTTACAGTGAGAGGAAGCTAATTATGCTAAGCTAATCAACATCATCGTTCAGTCGACCAAACAGAGTATGTGTTATCTAATGTCAACTAATGCTGCAGGAGTTGTGGTCATGTGAGCCGCTGTTTTCATCGCCACATGGACGTCCATGCTAATTCTTGTTAAAGGGTAATTCTGGAAATTTTCTATGTTTTTCTTATTGTCAACAGACGGCCTGATGGAGGTTTCCTGTTTGGTTTTATGCTGCTGGCTTTAAGAAGGGAGATCAAACTTGATTTATGTTTCAGTGTGAAAACATAACGCCTCAGTTGTGATAAGACTGGGTTTGAATAATTCATAAAGATTCATATGTGATGTTTGGCGACTGGAAGCAGGTGTTTGTTGATGATTGGTGTACGTTCAGGATGATGCATTGCTGCGTTTTACAACGTTTGCATAAATGTGCAGAGATTTTTTTATTGTACTCAAAGTGGTGCGTTTTGATTTTTATTCATCACGTCACAGATAAAAACACAGTTTACATTGTTATTGGATTTTATCTCCGCAGCCGTCCTGAAACAACTTTATTTACCTACTGTAAGGTGTAGTTCAGCTACTGAAGCAGTCTGTGCCAACCAGAGGCTCCACCAGCTTGTTTTATATAAATAACATGTGTTGTAATGTTTCTTACTGTATCTGTACTGCAGTGTTGTGTCGTGTATCCACTCGTAGTCTGCAGCTGATAGCAGCCACTGATCAGTCGGGGGCCAAAGCGCTGAAGAGGCCAAATCAAGAGCTTCTGTTTGAAGCTGGAAAGACATCATGTTGGTTTTTATTCTCCTGATTCTTTATTGTGGGGTATTTTACAAAACCCAAGTTGGTAAAATAACAGTTTAATATCTATATTTTATTATATCTTTGTTATTTTTTCCTAACACAGCAGCCCACTGCTGCAGTAAACCTACTAGAGCTACAACAAATATGAATTAATGGTTGTTTTTGGTTGTTTTGAGTCCAAACTTTCTGATTCCAGCTTCTTAAATGTGAATATGACTTTAAACTGAATATCTTTGGGTTGTGGACTGTTGGTCAAGACAAAACAAAACCTTTCAGGTTGCTATTTTGGGATTTGGGAAACAGTGATTGATATTTTTTACCCTTTTCGGATATTTTATGGACCAAACAATCAATTGATAAATCAAGAAACCAATTGACAGATTAATTGATTGTTAGTTGTAGCCCTAAAACCTACAATATATATTTGAGTGCAGGAGAGCTCTCCTTTAAAAATGATGTATATGTATAGTACACACTAGCAGTCAGAGCAGTCCTGTTTGTTCCCTAGTGATCACCATGACGACCACGTCATTACTTTACAACAGCAGCTCTTCAATAACCACCGATATCCATGATAGCAGCGCTCAGTAGCACCCAGTGGTCGTCAGTAACCTCTTGTAGCACCCAGTAGTCCCTGATCGTAGCAACCACATGATGCTCTACAGCCACTAACACAGTAACACACAGCAGCATCTTACATTCATGTTATATGTAGGTAAAAATTAAAATGTTTGCAATAAATATACAATAATTAATGGAGGCATCATTCATAGAAACATAATTTTTCTCTAAAAACGTCCCTGTTGATGCCACCTGGTTACACATGATTGAGTCAGAACGAGATATCGCTGCTCTGTATAAGATATATGTACAGCCTGCTCCATAAATGAAATGATGAAATGAATTTCATATATTGTTCACCTCAGCAGCGTAAACAAACAGCCCGCTGACTGGTGGGAGGCGTTCGGCTACATGATAGATTTGTTTTCAGTCGTCTCCTGTGAATGAAGTCATATCCATTCGTACAGAAAGCCCATCAGCGCCGCATGATAGAGACATCTATCACAGCGCATGTGTGTCTGCCCGTGAACATTAGTGCGCGAGCATGATCGTACCTGTAGATGTATAAGTCAGCGGCTCACAGCACTAAATATGGACGACATGACCTTTCGGTGAAACGCAGCGACTCCTCCTGGAAGCTCTGATCGCTTATCGATTCGGCCTCCTGAGTGCACTTCAGGTATGAAGGCAGATGGAGATGAAGAGGCTTCACAATATAGAGCGTAAAATAAAACTGCTGCCGCTCAATATATGGAGAGGTGTCCAGATTACAGTGTTGATCAGGTAGAAAGAGTCAGCGCCTGACCTGACTCGACCCGAGTCTGAACCACTGCAGCTTTTAACGAGCCAGACGTTGACAACAAGTCTCCTGGTAAAAAAAACAAACAGTTTTGGCTTCATTTGTTGTTTTCATGCAGAACTTATATAAATATTAGTGATATATCTACGTATGTCTGCTGGGACGTTTGCAGCTTTTCTGTGTCTTATGTCTTTTTAATCCTTTTGGGTTTTGTGTTTTTCAGACAAAACTGGAAGGTTGAATCTCGACTAAACAAAAAACAAACAAACAAACAACTGATTAATAAAAAATGATATTAATAATTGAATTGAAAATGAAATCAATCAGTGGCTGTCTGCATAAAATGAATTAATGCGATACAAATGAAAGCATTCGTTACAGCTCTAGTAGATAATTAGCAAACCTCAAACTATCCACACCTCATCCACACCTCATCCACCACACCCCACCACCTCATCCACACCTCATCCACACCTCATCCACACCTCATCCACCACCTCATCCACCACCTCATCCACACCTCATCCACACCTCATCCACCACCTCATCCACACCTCATCCACACCTCATCCACACCTCATCCACACCCTACCACCACCTCACTACACTATCATGTATATCTATATATATTATTATTTATTGCCAAACTGAACAACAGCAGCTCGAAGTCTCCACTAGAAATGTTTGAACAGAATATTGATGTATTTAATGTTGCTTCCCTGAATCATTGTTGGACTCATCATGAGCAGTTTTTACAAGAAAAGGATCAAAATCGATGCAGCACATCAAAAGAAATCATCTTTTTTTTTGTTCCACACACTTCCTGCTTTGAATCCTGGCCAATGAGCAGCCAGTAAAGGGACCACACTGATTTCCTGACCTTGTCGTCATGCAGACAAACACTGAATGAACATGAGTGAATCTGCAGTCAAACTTTTCTCTTTAGTGTTTTGGTTTTTATAATCTATCAAAGCAGAGACACAGCAGATTACTGTCTCCCAGGGGATTGTGGGTATTTATTTAATATGTAATATATTCAATGTTAATATTTGCTTTACAAGAATAATAATCAGTATTATTTTTGCTACTGCAGCTGCTCAACATGTCCTGAGGACACACACAGCGTCACAGACACATTTGGAAACATCACAGTTGTGTGTTAATGCAGACTGACAGAACAACACACGTCATGTTTTAAAAACCTGCAACACAAGCAACATCTGCACAGATCAGGTAAAAAACAGCTCACACAACAGCAAACACGTTCTGTTCTTGAGTTTCAGCATTTCTAAACACACACACGTGCATTAGTGTCTGTCGTGAACATCATGTTACACCACATGCATCCAGGATCATGACGACACGTCTGTGGCGTGTTTTCAGCTGCACTGACGTTTAAAATGAAGCTTTCAGTCAACATTAAATCCTTCTTCACTTCACTTCTCGCACAAACTGAAAGTTATACGCTCAGTTATAAGCTCTGTGATTGGACGAGAGAAGCACACACACACACACACACACACACTTTTGCACTGACATAGAGCTGTAAACTAATGACAAACACTGATACGTCTTTTCATGTATCATTTAACACATTAAAAGGCTGTTTCCAGTTGGTTTGGGTTCAAATACAGTTTTGATGGTGAAACAGAGTCGATCATGTTTCCACCATCTGACTCATATCTGAACTTTTTCACTTTTCTGGATTTTATTAGAAGAATTGATCCGTGGTTTGCAGAAACAGTTGATGCAGCTTCTAAACAAACTGACAAACATGTCGCCCAGTGAACAGCGAGGTCTGCGGCACAGAGGATCGACATAAACCAGCAGCCTGATCCTTTAAGCAGACTGCATGTGCTGTGACTCCTCTCTTCTTTGTTTCTCGTGATGCCCGTGCTTTCACTCGTGGGTGTGTTTTGCTTCATCGTGGGTCCCCGAGGGCGGCGAGGACACAAACGGGACGGTCGAGGTCACGCGGACAGAAAGACAGAAAACATGCAGAGAAACAAATGCTCTACATGTAATGGAACAAGCATGTGAATGAGCCAGAAATGTAATATCCCTGTTAAGTTAATGAATAGCTGCTTAATGTAATAACATCATTAGGAAAAGAAAATCATGTGCTTATTAAAGGCATTTTCTCCCCATTGAAGAGAGATGTTTTAATACATTTTGACTGGCGTTATTATGTTATCAGCTGCTCCCAGGAGGAACAAGAAGAGATATAAGCAGAGAAAAGGATATTCAGTGTAACACACACACACACAAACACACACACACACACCGAAGCCTCACTGGGAGCCATCATTACTCATCTCGTCTCTGTTTAATTTGTCATTGGTCGTGCTGCGACTCGGAGGGGACGAGCTGCAGAGGACGACACGCTGAGTCCAGGTGAAGGAAACCTGAGCTCAAAGACAGCGGCTGCTCTGGGCTCCTGAAAAAGAAATATGATTCATAAATAAATATAAAAGTCAAAGAGCAAGTCTGTAAATCAAGTCTGACCCTTCTACTAATGGACTAAAAACACTCCATCTGCCAGCGGCTTCAAACCCAAACATGGTGCCAGAAAGTCACATTTCCTCCCTGAAACAAACAGACTGAATATCTACATAATGAAACGAGCAGTGATTTACTGACTGGTTCTCTGCTGCACAAAGTCTCTTTAGAAACTGTTTGCAAAGTCAAAAAAGCTGTTTATCTCTAGATGAATTCAGGACTGGTTGTCTGAACACAACAGCATATTAATAACAGCCAGCTGGCCCTCAGCTACAGGCACAGTGCTGCACAGGTTGTTGTTGTCGTTGTTGTTGTTGTTGTTGTTGTGTTCAGCTCCTTCAGTGTTCCTCACATAGCGACACACTGGCAGCACATGACAGCATAAAATCCTCATGGAAATGTTGTTTTGAAGGAAATCTCACAGAAAGAGCCTTTCCCATCACAACAGGGTCCGTCTGTCGATTTCAATGACAAGGCTAATGTCGGCTAATCAGCGGAGCTGCAAGGTTGGTCCGGTCTACGTCAGGGCTGCGACACCCGGCCGCTGTAATGGCCAATTAGAGCTGACACAGTGTGGAGGAGTCAGTCATGTGGAGGAGATTAGACAGTACGGTGGGGGGGGGTCGAGGACGTATTACTCAACACGTCTTCGTCCTGTCAGGACGGAGACGCGTCTGGAGACATCCAGATTCATCATCTAATGAACGTTTTCCCCTTCAAACTCTGCTGAAGCTGAAACTTTAAACTCATATAATGAAAGCAGATAAAGAAACAGATGATTTAACCTGCTGATTAAAAGGTTCAAAGCAGCATAATAGTAATAATAATAATAAACTGTATTCTATAACACAAAGAATCATAAGAATTATAGTAAAACACAGATAAATACAGTAAAATAGGATGCATGTATGCATGACGTGTGTCATGTTTAAACCCTCAGACTCACTGATCAGTCGAGAGGTTTGAGTCACATGATCAGACGGACCTGCAGACACACACATATGAAGACGTGTGTGTGTCTGCAGGATCAGACGGACCTACAGACACACACGTCTTCATGTGTGAGACAGATGAGACGCAGCCGTTCAGTGACTGAACATCTCCAGCTCTGATGTACAGTTCAAACCTCCTTATGTATCCGTATGCAGCCGCTCAGTTCAGCCTCTGTCTGAAACAGATGTGAAATATGAGAGTGGACAAAGTGATGGAAACACCTTAGTAACCACCTTAGCAACCACCACCAGCAACAGAACGGATGATATTTATGAACACACATTATCTGATGGAAAGTTAACAGGCAGCATGTTTAACATCAGGATACAAACATTTACAAATAAAAAATCAATGTAATGTTTGGTGATGACGCGTCTTAGATATCTGATGCTCTTCCTTCATCTCGTCTCTTTTAGCTGCTCTCTGCTTGACTTCCTGTCTTTCTTCTTCATGTGACATTGAATCTATAGACTTGCTGTTTTCTTCACTTCCTTTAAACTTTGTCCACGTTCTCATCTCATATATCATATCATCTCATAGTTTGCTACCTCTCAGGTAGCTTCCTTTCTTCTTCCTGTAATCCCTGTTTGTCTTTTGTCTCCCTCTCATCTGTCTCCCTGTTTACTGTCTCTTTCTCCTTCCTTCTCCTCTCCTGGTAACGCTCGGGGGGTCTTTGGCCTTTTAATTATGGTCTGATTTCCCAAGGCTCCGGCCCTACTGCCCCCCACTCCTCTCTCCCTCCTCGTCGTCACTCCTGGCCTTGGCGAAGGCGCTCATCTCGCTGAGGTAAGGGGCTGTGAAATCAATGGCCGTGTCCCAGCGGGGCTGAACGACTCCCCCGACTCCTCTCCTTCACCCAAGGACACGGCCGTTAGGTTGAGGTGTTTTTTTCTATATTTTTGACATCTAGACAGCAGTGATCGTGCTGAGTTCATCTCGCTGCTCGCTGCCGGTGGTGCTGCAGTGGTGAAGAGTCACATGATCCCTCTCGGCTCAGCCTGTTGCAGGTTTGGTCACGTTAGTTTCTTTAGAAACAGTTCAAAGTATAAAAATAGCGATAAGATAGAAACCCCCACTGAGCATGTGCAGGAACACAGTCCTGTTTACAGACCTTCACTGGGTTGTTGTGCTTGTAAACAGAATCACATGCCGTTCTATGTTCTTACATAGAACTGCTCTGCAGAGACTGAAAACATGATCGCAGTTATTAGTCTTTTTAATAGTTTCTAGACAACAACAGACAATCGATCAGGATTTAATACACACAATATTTGTTCATAGATCAGTTCCTTAACAAGAAATATATATAGAATAAAAACATCCTGACAGGTAAAAGGTAAACGTAAACGTCCACTCAGGACAGGTGGAACATATACTGCATGTTTCTTCTTCTTCTTATATTTGTAAAGACAAACTTATGAATTACTGGAAGCTAATGTTGTATTTTATTTTTCATTATCAGACGGGTTTGTTAAAGAGGACCAGACCAGGTTTATGTTTAGACATTATAAACACTTGTTAATAGTGCTGGTTGCCATGGAAACAACATAGGCACACGCTGCCTGACATGTCACTCACAACCTAAATTCTCTATAAATTCAAACTATATCGTTCAGTGACGGTAACACACACACACGTCCATCCTCGGTGGGACTGAATTTATTTTAAACGTTCAGTTTCCTTTTTCAAGTGCAAATGTGTGTTGGAGGAATCTTACGTATTTATTTAAAATAATCATAATAATATATAATTATATAATAATAAACACTCGTGCAGCCCTGCGTACACTCTCACTGTGGGTCACTTGGATTTAATACATAACACAAGACTCAATCTCTGAGGCCCCTTCAACCTATTTTATGGGATGGTGGACTGTGTCAGTGTGAACAGTAATGTCACCCAGTTCATAAAAACTCATCTTCATGGTTCAAGCTACAAGCATCAGCACATCGAGACGTGACAGACGGATGCGTTTGGGTTCGTCTACAACAAGACGAGCTCAGAAAGAAGAAAGTGTCAAAAACCTACAATTTTGGACTTTAGGAAACTGAAATCCTCACATTTCCAAGGAATCAGCTCCAAATGTCCTCATGGAGACATCCTGTGCTGCTCAATGTTTGTTTCCCTCCAGGTGCAGATGTGTTGATCTACCTGCTGATGTGCTCCGGAGCAGCTGTGAGGAAGACCGAGAGGAGGAGGAGGAGGAGGAGATGTGAGCACGGACAGATGGAAAGCTGGAGAGGAGGAAGGAGGAGGACATCCACATCCACTGGATGCTGGGGGTTAATATGCGGGTGTGGGAGAGTATGACTGAGAGAGGAGGGGGGAAGGAGGAGAGGGAGGTGGCAGGCAATAGATCAAACGCACCGTGATGAGCAGCATGTTGGGCCGGCTATCTTCACCCCCTCCCTCCTCCTCCTCCTCCTCCTCCTTCTACACAAGTCTCCAGGAGGTTATTCCAGGACTGAGAAATAACAACCATCGCACAGCAGCACGTCTGCATCCTAATTGTCTGCCGCTGCACTTCATTGGTCAAGAAAAACGCAACTTAATCAGCTTGTCCAGCTCAGCGACTCCCTGAAGAGCTGCAGTCAGGCCTAAAGACCTGGAACCTGTTTCCTTAAAGCAACATGAACACTGAAAAACCTCCAGATCAGTGAAAGGATGAGCCTGAAGGCTCCTAAAATAACTTGTTAACTTATAAATAACCAACCATGACCTGATCTACTAACAGGTATCGAGTGCGTATCAAAGACTGATATATCTTCATCCTCTGTTGTTGTCTAAAATTAAATTAAATTGTTGAAAACACATCACAACAGTCACACGAGAGTCACACGAGAGTCACAGCGCTGCACTGGGTCACATGTTCCTTCATCATGAAGAGTTTGATCACGTTACTTTGTTTGGAAACGGCTCCACATATGTACAAAGTGAAGAGGTTATGATACGCAACGACTCTCCAGAGACTGAAAACATGAAGCCGTTTCCAAACAAACTAACGTGACCAAACTCTTCATGATGAAGGAACCAGTGCAGCGCTGTGACTCTGACGTGTTTTAGTAGTTTTTGATCATAATACTTTACTGTCGTAGGATTCGTCATGCAGGACTTTTGCTTGTATTGGAGTAATTGAGCATTCATGTAAAGGATCTGTAGACATTCAGACAGAGGAGTGAAGTCTGGCCAACAGCTTGCATAACAGGAAGAGCTCAGTGTCAACATGATACCTCAAAGCTGCATTTTACAGTCAGAGTGATGCTGTGACTCACTGTATACTGCTGTACACACACACACACACACACACACATACACACACACACACACACACACACGTACAAACACACACACACACACACACACACGTACAAACACACACACACACACACGTACAAACACAATGTGCAATAAAAACAGGATTTTCAGCCTCAAACCAATTTTCAAGTGAGCGAGCATCCTTTTTAAGTCAGGTCGTCATGACAACAAGCATGTGCTAGTGGTTCACAAGCCAATCAGACGGCATTGACTGTCTGTCAGCATGCATATATATATATATATATATATATATTATCTGAGTTTAATATTTGCTCGGTCCTAAAATGTCTCAACGCTTCACTCTTTGGCTCCTCTCTTTGTTTTTGAAGGTTTCTGGGTTTGTAAGTGATTCTAAACTTCTTGGACTGTTGACAGTATGAGGTCAGACAGCTGAAATAACCATAAATATTTCATATTGTATTCTGGAGTTAACATGATTCAACATGGACTTCCAGTTCAGGATTTATTAAAAGATTTTGGAGAGGTTAATGATTTCCAAAGTGTCTGACAAAATAAAAATATTCTGCATCCTGGTCCTCCAGCTCTAAAGCTACATGATGTTCATACTGAGTGAAATATTCGAACTGAGGCTCCGTATCATCGTATTCTGGACGTCTTTGTGCATCATTTTAGATGCATTTCCACCGAAATCCAGCCTGACATGTTTGGTTTCTTTGGAAACTTTGGCATCTCCACCAGAATCTAAAGTAAATCTCCACATAATCAAGTCATTTCTTTTTCTATTTATGTATTTAAGTACAACAAACCCTATTAAATTAAAATCTGGCAGTGCAGGAAGACGACTGCAGTACTAGAATAAACAAAATTACACTTGGCAAAGAAAAGCAGGTTAAAATACTTTTACTGCACTACAATGCACAGATTTAAGAAAATAAAAGCATCTATAATAATATATAATAATTAAAAATCAGTTAACACAGGTTTAAATCTGATGGTAAACAACAACAATCATTAGTTATAATCAAGATGTTTGGACACATGTTGTGTGTGTGTGTGTGATTAGACAATAATTACATAGGTTAGTTAGTAAAGCTTCATTAAACAGGTTACACAAACACAACACAATCATCACTTATTAAAACAATTACAAACATCCTAAAACTTATAATGTTTGTGATTTATAAACACAGAAGTTGAAGACAGTTTCCAGTTCTTCAAAGTTTAAATGTATTTATGTGGATGGTCATTTTCTATATTTTAGAAATGTGATAGAAATATGTCAACTGTTGAACACAAAGTGGACGACGCTCGCCTGAACTGTAGTAAAAAGTCTGAATGAATCAACAGGAAGCTCTGAACTGCTTCCCTGAGCGTATTTTCAGCAGCTGATTCGTGCTGATAGCAGAGAGAGACACTGATTCCCGCTGCACACGGACAGCAGAGAGCTACATGAATATACAGACAGCCTTAGTGATCGCGTGGAAGTACTATAGTTGTTTACGTAGGAAGCTTCCTGAAGCTGACCAATCAGAACAGAGTAGGCTGATCAGGAGGCGGGCCTTAAAGAGACAGGAGCTTCCTGTTTGAGACAGAGGCTGAACTGAGGGGCTGCATAAAGTCAGCTGATTTTAAAATAAAATCTATTTACTTGTAAATTCTACTCAGTTTGATGTATAAAGTCATGTATGAGTCGAAGCTCCAGACGCAGTCGCATCAAGACGCGTTGACAACGTACTGGTGAGCTTCTCGTCTGCTCTCTGCATCCACTTCAGGGTTTGAAGGACTCTGAGTTGAGTTATGGGTCTAATTTACAGGCACTGGATGAAAACATCAGGGAGGGTGTTTCTTTATATTTTTTATTCTCAGGGCTGGACAATCCTTTGAAGTGCTTCATATTGGCATATCATAAATAAACATAAGGCTGCATGTTTGGAGAGGAGCAGCCCTGATGCGTTCGAGTGTGCAAGTGAATTTTCTGAGTTTATGATGAGAGTGTGTATATGAAAGTGTGTGTGTGAATGTTTCATCTTCATTTAAAAAGCTCTGCTGAAATCCGTCTGCGGCAGAAGCTTCTATCTCGACTCTTTGATCTCCTTTTAATTAATTAAAAGAAAACATCTCTAAATTGATTAGATATCTTCCAGGGTCACAGGAAGCTCAGAATAGCTCATCATCCCAAAACTAATTGTGTCACTTAGCAAGTAAAGAAAATTACCATCCAAGAAAAATGGAGGAAATGTAACTGAGCGCTTGGTTCAGCGGAGTGGAGGATGTGCAGAAAAGAAGAAAAGAAGAAGAAAGGAGGGTAGTTTGCCAGAGAGGTGTCTGTAATGTGTCTGACACAGGTAAGATACTGTATGCTGCACCCAGCGGCCAGATCTGCATAAGTGTCCAAAATAATTTGAATTCTTTTCATCTTCCTCGGCCTCCTCACCTGATCGCGGCTGACCTCTGCCGCCGCCTCGCGGTCCGGACATAATGAAGAAGTATAAGGTGCATGTGAAGCCCCTGAAATCAGATTCATGCAACCCCCTCCTCACCTCCTTAAGGATTTAAGACTGCAGGATCTGATTATAAATATTTAACCAGTGATATTTATCCTCAAAACCACAAAGAGAAGAGGATGTTCAATAACCGGAGAGGCGTCTTACTGTTTGGAGGGCCGTGAAGCTTCAGGGGAAAGAACATCTGATTCTGGATCAGAAGGAGCCAAAACTTCAGCCAGCGTTAAATAAAACACGTTATATTAGACATTTACTGTATATGTGAAGGTAATGCACAAAGAATGTCAATGTAAAGATGTATTGATTCATTGATTGATTAGTAGTTAGAAGAAGTAGCAGGTGTAGCTAACATATTTATGAATATGTAAGGATAGTAACACGAGTAGCTAAAAATGTTCATAAGCAACTGACATGGTAGTTAGCATGAGTGAACAAGGTTAGCAGGTGGAGCTAACATGTACAGGTGCAGGCTTTTTCATCTCTTCTGATATTAACATAAAGGATATAATCTGCAACACCCTTCAGTCACAGTTTCAACAGAAACCGGGAAACCAGTTTCAACGTCCACGTCCACAACATGCGACCAATTAATCATCTTTAACGGCTAATTTCTCCCATAAGGTTGAAAATAACATGAAAACACATAAAATAAATGTATTAGCAAGAGAAGCTAATATGCATGAGCAACAGGTGAGTTAGTGTTATTAAGCAGCTAACAGCTAGTTAGCATAAGCAGCTGATATGTTAGCTAGCATGGCTAGCTAGCTAAATATCTTACAAGCTGGCCGAATGAGCAGGTAATATGCTCACCTGACAGGGTTAGCATAACAAATTAGTTAGCATGACGTCACAATCAATTAAAAGTGTTGTATAATCAGCTAATAAGGAAGCATGGACAGCTCTAAATAATTAACAGGTTTGTTAGCAACACAAGCTAACAGGGTAATTAGCATGTCTGAACAAACAAATTAAATCAAACTGGTTCAACAGACAAAATTAATAAAACATAAAGTTCAAGACTGACAATTAAACCGGTTGTTGCATTAAGACACTGGCATCAAATGAGGCTACAACAACCACTCATTGTGTGGCAGGTTGTTTGTTCAGGTTTAAAACTACAGCTTCCTTCCTTTGACAGTAACCCTGACCCATTGAAAGTAATGGACGGTGAAGCAGACTGTCCATCTCTGTTGGGCTCGGAGCAGATTTCTACTGGAGCTTTTCTCCTCTGTGACTAAAAGAGAGAACAGACTAAGGCGGATGTGTTGCCAGCTTTCATTTTAAAACAATCCTCAAGTCAAGGATTTAGTGACATCTACAACCCAGACATGTCGGCCCGCTTTATTCGCTCTCAAACCTCGTCTGTCCGCGGGTTTCATCAGCACACCTTGATGAATGCTTCTGTTGTTGGACGCCTGCTGGATACGGGGAATTACTGCTCATTTTGCGGCACTCACCTTCAAGAGTTGGAGCCTGTAATCATATAACACCGGCTCGCAGCCAATCAATGCGGCACAAGAGCATGACGGCCTTCAGCCTTCATGCTCCGCACTTGAGACCAGCTCGTCCATGTGATGTGATGATCAATGAAACCGCAGAGTCCCGAGCGTGAGGAATTGATTCTGTAAATGGAAGATTTTTTCACCACGGGTTGATGTCGGCCCTCCTGTTGTCGGTAATGATCCACGCGAGCCGAGGTCACAGGGCCTTTCCTGTTTCTCTCCTGGCTTTGCACCACAAAGCTGAGGAATGTTATTTACCGCCGACGAGGTCATTAAAGCATCTGAGCGCTGTCACTCAACACAAAAATTAATAAAACACAGCAAGGTGAGGATAATTATAATAGTGAAAACTTTAATTGAGCTTCCCCAAAACCTCCTAATTGGATGCTCTATGCCAGACACAGACACACTTTAACGAGCCTTTATGATGCTTTTGGAGCCACGAGAGCTTCATTACAGCCGCGCAGCACATTCAGGAGCTCAGCTGAGAGCGTGTCCTTTAACCAACATGCTGCTGAGAGCTCATACACATACAGCTTTAATGTTCACATAAACAGATGCAGAATAAACTGTGTATGTGAGGAATCGACTGTTTATGGCCAAATACTACAGCTGGATATGAAAACAAAATTTGCATTCAAACGGCGGTGCATTCACTGACTTCAGTAAATAGAGATGTGTTGTTATGCATTCTCTTATTTGTGTACTACTGAAGTGAAATGAATGGTGATGGGTTGCTTTGCTTATTAAAAAATGATTACATAAAATCAATCAGTGATTGAACCATTGAACAAGCCATATAATTCATAATTAATAAACTAAATAAGCAAAAAAAAAACACCAAACAGGTTCACTCATATCAGTCGAACACTAAAAAACGTGATTTGAACTTTGTCCCAGAACAACAAGGTAAAATCTCAACAGGTTAATGAATGAATGAGTTAATTATTGTCTAGAATATTTTAATCAAATGTCATATTGGAGGAGTGTATAGACTGAACATACAATATTTTAATGAGGACACTAAACCCACAAGTCAGATGATGTCATTGCAGCTGTGATTTGTATATTTTCTTCAGGTTTGTTATTTTGTTAGATTTTCTTTTCTTTGTGTAAAAATGTAAAATATCTGAATTTGAAACATTTTCAGCACAAAAATCTCTCAGCTTTACTGTAAAATTGCTCTTGTGGTGCTTTCAGTGAACACAGCGGTTGGAGGTTATCTGACGAACCACATGATTGCAGATGATCCGAGCCTCCTAAATGGGGGTTGGGACCCTTCACCTGCACTGCATTAGTGCTGCGGCGTACCTGAAAACAGACTGTGAGAGCTAATGAAATGGAACGGGCAGAGAAACATGATCCATGTCCTCGCGGCAGAGCGGGAGGCAACAATATCATACATAACATTATTCCACTTCAGCGACACTCGTCTTAATCACAGCGTAGGGCTGCGTCACAGAGGAAATACAGGCTTCCTGCTGAGGGCTGAAGGGATGACGGCTGCGGTCGCAACATGACAAAAGGCCTCGACGCTGCTGTTATTTCTTCACTCAAGGTCGAAGTGCTGCGAGAGGGAACGAGAAAGGAGATGAAAAAGAATTAAAGCAGCAGAGCCAAGTGTGTTGAGTGTTTGCGATGAGCCGAATTCAACCCTGAGGTGCTTTTTCTTCTTCTTCTGTTTCCTCTCAGTCACCGTGTGACACTACAAGCAGTGTAATTAGGAATTTTGTGTTTTCCCCTGAGTCGTGCAGGAGTAGTTTAGTTTTTTCAAAATAATCACAAAATGCTGCTGTTTCTCTGATGTGAGTGTGTTTGAGAAAAAAAGAGCTAAAGGTGTAAAAAGGCATTTTTTACACAGCTGAGGCAGAAGGAGACGAGTGGAGCTGCTTGATCCTTTGATGCTGAAAAACCCACTGCTATTAATATTTATTAAGAAGGTATCGACTGCAAATGTGCCTTTTAATGCAGAAACAGATGAAGGACGAAATAACAGCATTTTTTCTATTATGGACATGACGTCATAAAAATACTGAAATAAGTTCATATTACCGTATTTTTCAGGCTATAAAGTGCACCGGATTATAAGGCGCAGTATCAATTAACTTGTCAATTGCTGTCATTGTCCACACATCTCTCGTTGCTGTTCAGTGATGGTTCTCCTGACTCAGTGATACGTTATTAGTAATGTGTACAACATAAAATTGGTTCGAGGTTAGTGAACACAACCAAAGGTCATACATAAGACATAAAGGTCATACATAAGATATAAAGGTCATACATAAGACATAAAGGTCATACATAAGACGCACTGTTGATGTTTGAGAAAATGTACTTATTTTAGATGCACCTTATAGTCCGAAAAATACGGTAATGGATTTTATCACTCATGTTTGTTCCTTGTCTTACTTCAGTTTGGGGAATGATCATGCTCACAGCTTTTTTAATCTTTACAACTTTATTTATAAATGAGCGCAGCAGAATGACGTCATCAACACACACAGCTTGTCAATGCGACAAAACTTGTGTGTGTTCAGATTTGACTGAGTTATGACTCAAACGGGAGTAAAAGTTCACGTCTGATCAATACTTTACTCCTCATTAGCTTTTATTTGTGGTTGTTGTTGGCATCATCATGTATTTCTATCATGAATATTATTAGGCTCAATACTGGTGATATTTTATAAAATACTTGTGGCACATACTGTACACATACTACACGTTCATATACAGGAATCTGCTTACATTCAGTAGATTCTTTTCTAAAAGCACTCTGAGTTCATACTTTTCCTCAAGGACACAGAGAGGAGAGTAAACAAAGGGCGACAGCTTTGTTTACACACGCTTTAATTACTTTATTTGTTTCTGCTGTCCCTCTGAGACATGAATACATGAGTTTGTTCCCATTTTGCTCAAGGACAGTTTCACACTGACATCTGCAGGGTTCAAATCTACAGCAAAACATGGCCGAACATGTTCCCATAATATTAATATTCATTGTTCACACTGTGACAGGATGTTGTTGGAGACGAATGGATGGAAGATCCAACAATGATCTCTTCTTTAAGAGCTCAGTGAGCAGATGTTAGTTCTCTGTCTAACATCTGCAAACATGCTTGATCCCAGAAGCTGTCTGTCTGGATGAAAGCCTCACAAACAACACTCACACTATCAGACATCCGGAAAAAGGCACTAAAGACTACTGATGAGAATGAAGCATCATGCCATCACCAAGCTGAGCCATCACTCTGTAGCAGACACGTCCCTGCTCGAACCACCCGAATGACCACCAAGAGCCTTAACTGGAGCGTTCTCCACTCGGCTGCAGTACTTTAATATTGGATATCTGTCAACACTGATTCAAAATCCAACACATTGTTAAAGATGAAACCAGTGGTTTCAACCTTTTAGTCTGTTGACGTCTTACTAAAAGCAGTGTGTAGTCGGGTCACATTTCAGATGTCTATGAGTTGTTAACAGCTCCACCAAATAGTGATTTTTACCTCTAAACTTCTCACATGGTTTCATTTCAATAAATGTTCAAATGATCCAATATTTCAGCAAAAATCTTCTTTCTCCCATTAATCACCTGCATATAATCATATTTCCTGCTTAAGATTTTAGAGGTATAAAAACTGACCAAAACTGAATATCTCTGCATGGTTTCCAGTTAAAACCTCCTTATTGATCTTATCCTGGTCCTTTCTGCAGCCCCTCAGTTCAGCCTCTGTATGAAACAGGACGTTTTAGCTCCTGTCTCTTTAAGACCCGCCTCCTGATGAGCACGCTCTGTTCTGATTGGTCAGCTTCAGGAAGCTTCCTCCAGTTGTTTGTGGGCATGTGTGGAAGCAGGAAGTAGACCTAATACTACAAACGAAGCATCAGAGCAGGTTTTAGCCGTCAATGTTGACTTGCAGGCGACATTTTTACATGATGTTAACAGAAAATCACAAAAAGCAGAATATTTCCCCTTTAAGTTGAATCTCAGTGTTACTGTCACTATATGTGTCTATGCAGAAACACCACTATGACTATACACGCTGAAGGAGACTTTATAGAATCTGGATGGACAGAGAAGACTGTCTGTCCCAGAGAGTCTGTCCCATCCTGTTTTTATAAATAACATTTACATACATTGGTTTTATTTAGTTATCAAAACAAGACACTTCTTTCTCTTGTAAGTGAATCGTTGGCTGTAACATTCACAGATCTGTTGCACTACGTTTCCACAGCGGTTATGTAGAAGACATTATGAATTATGCAGCCTGAGGCCTTTTTTAAATTAGAAGTGTGCTGTTCTTATTTCTGCAGTTGGATTTTTAGATAAGCTGCGGTTGAACGGACAACTTCGACTTTGATCAGGCTGCTGAAAAAAAAAGATAAATGTTTGATGACACGTTTGACATGAAGCGTCAGATCCACATGTGACAGGAAACAGGAAGCTCTGGTTTAAACATCACTCATAACTTTTTATCTGTTATATAGTAGTGCTCACTGGAAACACACAATTATTTGGTGGCATTTATGTGCACTTTTTTATGTTTTTTAACACTTTCGGGTCATAATTCCAGGTTTAATGTATTTTGGGTCTACATAATTTGAATAATTGAAAAATTGTTATGAATAGATAAACTAGTTTTAGTTTCTATTGAATTAATTTTAATGTGTCAAATTGACCACATTCAGGTGTGTTATGCTAATAGCTAATGTAGCGTGCTAACCTGCTAGCAGCAGCTAACATTAGCTTGTTAATATGTCAACATTCAGTTAGCAGGTTGACAGTTATTTACCATTAGCATGTCACATAAAACATAAAATATATTGTCACAGCCACCATCTGCCTGTCTGTCTGTTGTGAACACTTTAAATACCTGAGAATCAACATAATCCTCGTCCTCGTCCTCGTCCTCGGGGAGCTCCTCTCTGCTCCATTTACATATTAATGAAAAATTACTTGAAACCGCTACAAGTCGTCGGCTTCATATGAACACTGCTCACATGTTGACATCCAAACATTTATCACGTTTAGTCACTTTAGCGTTTTACTGGCTGCCATTAAAAGATTTTAAATGTGGGACTGAGTCACCTTTTAAATGAATTATACAGGTGGAAAGACAGATGTATGTGTGTTTATTTCATCCTGTCTGTATTTGCCTGGTTAGTAGATGCAGGTTTATAGAGAGGCAACGACAGGAAAGAATAAAGAGGAGGAAAGTCAGTGGATAGGATCATCGAGAGGGGCCTTAGAGGACGAGAGACTGAGAGCAAAAGGCGAGAGAGCGAGTGATAACGAGGAGGCCCATTTAAATGTCAGGTTCCCTCAGGTAACCACTCTGTGAAATGACCTCAGCTTCCACACAATCAAATCCAGCAGAGCGATACGGGATTATAAATACAGACCGAAGCAGCTTCAAATGCCACACGCAGCGTTGGTGGCTTTTATTCAACGGCTGACCCATATTCTTCAAATATTTGATCTTTCAGGTGTTTTACTGAAGCGTCCGCGGTGACTCTTTCTTTGTTGACGACGTGACTCTCGCAGCATCTTTCATTTATCAGTTCTTCAAGGAAAGATGTGAAATGCTTCTCGGATGTAAAGATTTGCTGTTTGGCTTTTCATATATGACAGTTGAGTCAACATCTTTTTAATGTTTAGTTAGTCTGAGGATGCTAGCATTATCATTGTGAGAATGTTAGCATGTAGCTTAGCATGGTTGTATACTTGTTTCATTTCGTCCAGTTTGGTGGGACTGAAAGGAATTACTGCAACGATTATCATTAATGAATTAATGAGATGAAAAACAATCATTTAACTGAATAATCGTCATTATTATTATCAAATAATCGCTTGATTTTCATCATAAGCATTAAAGAAACAAAACGTACCACAACGTAATATGAATAATAAATAAAGTGAAACACACATTGACTGCTGAGGCTATGAAGGAAACTTTATTTTTTTTGCAAATGCATTTGTAGTAACAGTGATGAGGTTTGAGTAGCAGCTCTGATTATTGATTATTCATTATCCCTGACGTTGACCCTGACGTTGTGAAGGACAGCTGCTGTGTTTATGGCCCAGAGGTTGGAGCGTCCTTGACCGCAGCACACAAACACTGACGTACTTTGCATCTTTGGGAGGTGTTTTTGCTCTCGACCTGCTTTGAGGCCGCAGCCAACCAGATTGATCCGAGGGGCTTCGCGTCTCCTAGCAACAGTACAAATGTACTGATGAGGCCGGACATCAGGGGTGACCGACTGATTTCCACTGCTGGAGTGTGGCGCACGGAGACGGTAATGCAAGACAAGTGTTAGCGTGAAGACACACACACACACACACACACACACAGACACACACTGACAGTGATTGACAGGCCGTGTGTGTATCATGTGTACATTTATATTCATATATCATAAATTATCATTCACAAACATTTTGGCTCATGTTAAATGCTTTAATTACCAAACACCCTGAGGCCTTACTTCAGTCTCTAGACTCCTCTATGCCTCTTCTATCTATCTATACTATACTACATACAGTATATATGTGTGTGTGTGTGTGTGTGTGTGTGTGTGTTTTCTGGCAGCTCTTTGACAGTGAGCCCTGGCACTGATTTAGCTGCCTCAGGAGCTGCTATTGTCAGACCAAAAAGCATAAAATCTGCCCATTTAATTACAATGAGATGAGAGGAAAGAGACGGAAGCAGAGCAGCAGAAAGACGAGAAAGTGTCCCGAAAATCAGTCAAATCCCAGAAAACGAAAGAAGCAACTTTCACTTTCAAGACCGTCCTTCCACAAATCTGTTTCTGCTGTTTTGACTTGAGGGTCCAGATGTTGCATCTCGTGGTTTGTGTCAGTGAAAGGATGCAGAGCTGACTCAACTTTGACTTCAACTGTGTTTTGTTGCAGTTTCTTTTTATAAGAGGCACATTCTCCTTCTTCTTTTATCCTTACTCTGAAAAATAAAACATGCAACAGACATATTTGAAGCTATTGTGAGACTTTGAGGGACATAATTAGACAGTTTTGCCTTTAATCCAGTTATAAAAACATTGTACAAACTAACATGGCGGCATCCTAACCTCCTAACTAACATCCTAACTAACCTCCTAACTAACCTCCTAACTAACATCCTAACTAACCTCCTAACTAACCTCCTAACTAACATCCTAACTAACATCCTAACTAACATCCTATCTAACATCCTAACTAACTAACCTCCTATCTAACATCCTAACTAACATCCTAACTAACATCCTAACTAACATCCTAACTAACCTCCTAACTAACATCCTAACTAACCTCCTAACTAACATCCTAACTAACATCCTATCTAACATCCTATCTAACATCCTAACTAACCTCCTAACTAACCTCCTAACTAACATCCTAACTAACCTCCTAACTAACATCCTAACTAACATCCTATCTAACATCCTATCTAACATCCTAACTAACATCCTAACTAACATCCTATCTAACATCCTAACTAACCTCCTAACTAACATCCTAACTAACATCCTAACTAACATCCTATCTAACATCCTATCTAACATCCTAACTAACATCCTAACTAACATCCTAACTAACTAACATCCTAACTAACATCCTAACTAACCTCCCAACTAACCTCCTAACTAACTAACATCCTAACTAACATCCTATCTAACATCCTAACTAACATCCTAACTAACATCCTAACTAACATCCTAACTAACTAACATCCTAACTAACATCCTAACTTACATCCTAACTAACCTCCTAACTAACATCCTATCTAACATCCTAACTAACATCCTAACTAACATCCTATCTAACATCCTAACTAACATCCTAACTAACCTCCTAACTAATCTCCTAACTAACATCCTAACTAACATCCTAACTAACCTCCTAACTAACCTCCTAACTAACTAACATCCTAACTAACCTCCTAACTAACTAACATCCTAACTAACATCCTAACTAACCTCCTAACTAACTAACGTCCTAACTAACCTCCTAACTAACCTCCTAACTAACATCCTAACTAACATCCTATCTAACATCCTAACTAACATCCTAACTAACCTCCTAACTAATCTCCTAACTAACATCCTAACTAACATCCTAACTAACCTCCTAACTAACCTCCTAACTAACTAACATCCTAACTAACCTCCTAACTAACCTCCTAACTAACCTCCTAACTAACTAACATCCTAACTAACCTCCTAACTAACTAACATCCTAACTAACATCCTAACTAACCTCCTAACTAACTAACGTCCTAACTAACCTCCTAACTAACCTCCTAACTAACATCCTAACTAACATCCTAACTAACCTCCTAACTAACTAACATCCTAACTAACCTCCTAACTAACCTCCTAACTAACATCCTAACTAACCTCCTAACTAACATCCTAACTAACATCCTAACCCTAACAGTTTATCCAGGTCATTCATTCATTCATCTTCTTCCGCTTATCCGTTTTGTCGGGTCGCGGGGGCAGCAGCTTCAGCAGGGAACCGGGGGTCGGACCGCCAGGGTCCCCGCCTCCGACTGCCGCCCATCTCTCTTTGCACCGTTAGACCTCTCCCATGGGTGGTGGGCCCATGGGAATATCCAGGTCATCTAAACTACTCTAAAGTGAAAGTGCGGACATTAGAAATGTTGGTTATAGTCCCTCATTGCACAAGAAAGGCTCATTAGAAACTCACTCTGGGACTAAACGGAAATGTCCCGTCATGTTTGGTTAAATAAAGGACAGTAAATCTTCGGCTCGGACTGAGAGCGACGTGCAGCTGTCCGTCAAATCTAAATGTTATCTGTTCTGTGGCAGCGCTGAAAGTCTGCAGCTGAAGACGCCGTCCGTCCTGTCACAGTGTCCTTGAGTCAAACAATCTTCTGTCCTTTTACATTTCACTCTGCAGCTGCACACGTGACTGATGTCTCCAAAAATTCACTTCTGGTTGCTTTCTGTATGAAGCAACAGACACAGTGTTGGTGCATCCATTCCAACACAACCGCCTCAAAGTGGTGCAGATTTATCTTACATTAAAATGAATCTCTCTATTCTGGTTTTATTGGTCAGATAGGAATGATATCATGCGTGATATCTGATACTGTTTCTTAATATTTGATATACTTGAAGCACATTTCACCAAATATGCAACACAATTTCTTGCTATCATTATTTGTTATTTAAATATTGTGTCCCTATTTGACTATTCATAATAATATACATGCATACCTGCAGTCACAGCAGGACGACTGCAGGTATGCATGTATGTACCGTTTGTGAGCTGCAGTGATTTGTGAATTGAGCATGTACTGATTGTCTTGTTTAAACTTTAAACTGTCTTTTGTCCACTTACATATCAACTTATTGACGCGTTCATCTCCCCGCCGCTCTGTTTGAAACACCTCGAGGCATCAGAACAAAATTAACAGAACACACTTCTGTCGATAAAAGTGCCTGATTGCTTTTATTAGCAGACGGTACAATAACATGGGAGCCATCCGGTGGGTTTGACAGGTAAATGGATTCTACAATTAGTTAATAACTATAACCTGTGAATCTTTTAGTGCAGCTGACACCTGCAGTGTCAGTGTGAGCTCTGAGGCTGCGATGTAACCGTCATAATGATGATGATATTCCACTTATGGTAAATCAAGTACAAGAATATGGATTAAGTATTTATATAGCCCAAAATCACAAAATACATTCATCTCAGAGGGCTTTACAATCTGTACAGGGAGTGACACCCTCTGTCCTTAGACCCTCGATTAGTGAGGAAAAACTTGCCCACCAAAAAACCTTTTAACAGGGAAAAAGGTGGAAGAAACCTCAGGAAGAGCCACAGAGGAGGGATCCCTCTCCCAGGACGGACAGACGTGCAATGATGTCACATGTACAGAACAAATCAACACACACATATTGTACACTCACAATGAATAATAATGAATTACAATGGATGATAAGAATAGGTTACAATGAATGATGAATTATTACAGTAGCAGCAAATCATTAACTAACTATAATCTGTAATGGGGATATGATAACAATGATGACGGTGACAACACATGCAGAAGACGCCACTCAAAGAGAGTTTCTCAGATGTTTGGGTCCAATTACAAGTTGTTTAGTAAGTCAGACTGGATCATTTCATTCAGACTCGACCCCGGTAAACACGACTCACTGAGGTTTGGCTTTGAGTTCTGCGACATGACGAATCATTTCAGAGGCCCAGAGGTCATTTTGGTTTTTCATTCCTGCTTTGTGCTTGAAGACGGATCAGTGTCATTCCTGGAGAAGCTTTATAAGTGAAGAGGAGGATTTGGTGCCTCTGTGAGCGAAGCTACTCATATACAGTTATGATGCAGTGACAGGAGAGAGATTTGTTGAGGATTAACGTGAAACGTTTTCTGAAGAGACTCGGGTACAACAGTGTTAGTCTTTTATGGGGAACTTCCATGGTTTACAACAGGCTGCTTTAACTGGAAGAAATGAAACTGCGGCGTGCTGGCAATGAGCAGTATGGTGAAACATTTGGGAGGGAGGGAAGCGAAGGGAAACCTTGGCACCCTGAGAGCGTTATTACATATGTCTACAAATCTAAGCCAAGCTTTCATCTGATGAAAGGCATGAATATACACTGAACACACACCCTGTACCGAGCTGTGTAAGCTTGTCGGTTTTTCTCCCTGACAATTTCCTTCAGTAGCTGAAAGGCTTTTTTGATGTTCAGTTTGCCTCCCTGCGAATGTTTTCTGACAGGCAGACGTATGAGCTTGATAAATATTTAAGTCGGGTGCCCTTGTGTCTTAAAGCCCCAATAATTCAAAGAGCACCTTGCTCAGCCGTGAAACAGTGAATTTTAAAAAGCCAAAACAAAGTGTTCCTCTGCTGCTCCTGAAATGACAGGAAATATTCATCAGTGTGTTTCCGAGGCTCCCACCTCCCCGTAATCATCTTTACTTATGACAACATAACAAATACCATTTGTCAGCACCGTCAGATACAATATTTAGCATGTTGCATTAGCCAAGAACTGTAAGTTTCTTCTTTATCGCAGAATCAATTGAATATTGAACATTTGCCAAAAAGTCGTTTGTTTTAATTCCTTCAGTGTAAGTTCAAAATGTGTCTTTACGCTCTGGTTTAGTTTCCATCCAACGTCTGAGGGAAAGATGCAGCTCTGCAGCAGCCAGGTGTTACCTGAGTCTGTAATATCAAATATATAGTTTAGGTAAACTATGATTAGAGCTGCAACTAATTATTATTTCATTATTACTACAATTCACTGTCCATCATTCTCTTTATTAATTACTTGGTTTATGAATCATAGCTCCTCAAGGCAGCTTTCCTATTTATAAGTGAGTAATATGTCAATAATTCTTTTGATTAATCGTTCAATTTATAGACAGTAGAGTCCAATAAATGTCCTCCTTAATTCCCCGACGCTCCGAGAATAAATGATTAAAGGTCTCATTTACAATCATGTAAATCTGAGTAGCTCGACCAACGTTGATGCAATAAAATAGTTTAATTTTTTTAAACTAAAACCCCAACATATTGTGTTTACTGTCAGGCAGACGAAGAAGGAACTGAATCCTGAAGCTCAGATAGATAAACCCTCCCAGAGCATCTGGAGGAATACAAACGGCAGGACGTTCAGACGCTGCCTTAATAATACTTACCTGCACAAACAATCAATAAAGTTATTGACACAGGGCAGCCAGGGCAGTGCAGCGCAGTAATGCCACAGAAATTAAAGTTGACTGAACAACTAAACATTTGTTTGTTGAGTACACAACAACATTCATGACTTTATCAGCCTTCAGTCATGTTGGCAGAGAATAGAAACTGCAGAGCGAGAGAGAGGTAATCAAGCAGAGAAACAAATCAAAGCAGGAATCAATGAGCGAGATGGAGGGTTAGCAGAAACAACACAACGACAACAACAACAACAACAACAACAACAACAACGGCTCCAGTCTTTGCATCTCTCTCCTCTGTCTTTTTATCTCTGTAGTCATTTTTTGTCTCTGTACATGTTCAGACCGTCTTTGTTGTCATTTTGAGTCTGTATTTACTTTACATCTCTTTTAGTAGCTTTGTGTCTATCATATCAACGTTTCTACAATACTCACCGTATCTCTATTTTTCTATATCTATCTATCTATCTATCTATCTATCTATCTATCTATCTATCTATCTATCTATCTATCTATCTATCTATCTATCTATCTATCTATCTATCTATCTATCTATCTATCTATCTATCTATCTATCTATCTATCTATCTATCTATCTATCTATCTATCTATCTATCTATCTATCTATCTATCTATCTATCTATCTATCTATCTATCTATCTATCTATCTATCTATCTATCTATCTTTATATTTCTTTATCAAGACGTCGGGGTGTTTTTTCTGGTGACAGAACTGGATATTTGACCACATGAGAACTACGTTCATTTCTAGTTGTTTTACAGCATCATTTTTTGACTTTGTGTCTCTTTGTAGTTGTTACTCATCTGTAGTTGTTTTTGTTGTTGTTTTTTGTGTTTATTTTGCATCTCTTTCGTGTTCTTTTTGTTTGTCAGTTTGTGTTGTTTTGCGTCTCTTTTGAGCTGTTTTACATCAGTCTTTTGTTGCTGTATGTTGTTTCCGTCTCTTTGTAATCACTTTGTGTAACTTTGTCGTTATCTTTTCATTTTGTTTGTTAGTTTGTGTCATTGTGCTGTGATGGAAAAATAAAGAAAAAGAAATATTGGATTAGATTTGGTTGGCAGGTCTCCAATATTAAAGTCTCTGATAAGCATCCGGAGCAAAACAACACAATGAGGACATCCTTAGTTTTAACTCTGGAGGTGGAAAGTGGAGCTGACAGTGATATCAAAGGGCCATGAATCAGAGCCATAATTAAATGTGATTCTTGGACCAAGGTGAATCTTGAAATGAAGTGTTTCTTGGAACGCAGACATGCAGAGTCCAGTGAGAGTCCAGCCAACGGCGGGGCGGCCAAAGTCGGGTCACATGAGGTGCGTTGGGAGGGAGGATGTTTCAATCCCAGCTTTATTGAAGCGGGTCCAAGGACAGATGAGCTGAGCACAGCAAGACTTCTCCACACACCAGTGACAACAAATGAACAGCTAAAGGTGTTGCTAGTTACAAAACCAACGCTGATAAAATGACTGGACTCATGATAGACAGTTTTAAAGATTAAAATCAATGCAGCAGAACCAGAGATCATCACCCACAATGCAACTCAACCGCTCATGTAGCCTGGAGCCGAGGAGCTACGGAGGTCCACGAACCTCACGTCTCTCCCAGATTTTATCAAGATAAGTTTCAGTCCCAACGACTCTGACTCAGGTGACATACATGAAGTTATTGATCAGATTTCAGCTCCCTCTGGAGACACACAAAGTTTCATATTACTTTTATACACACAAAACATTTTATATGGAAAATCAGTTCGGTTTGTTTATTCAGCCAATGTGCTCACGCGACCTGTAAGCTAGCAGCATTTTCATTTACATTTTCTGCCCTCCACCACCTCCTGGTCCTCCTGCGACACTCCCTCCTCTTCCTCCTCTTCCTCCATCACTCCTCTTCGTACTGCTGCCGTGGCAACAGAGGATGAGGAGAGAGGTGGGGGGGGGGGGCGTGGGGTAAGAGAAAAGAGACAGTGACAGAGAAAGAGAGAGAAGATTGGTGAAGATGAGATTGGAGTCTGGGACCAGAGGCGATGTGAAACAGTGTGTGTGTGTGTGTGTGTGCTTGGTTGCATAATCCCACTTCAGTCGTCGGTTGAAATTAAAGATGAATTCAGTTTCAACGGTCTCGTTCCTATGAAGTGTAACATCACCACGGTCACGAGTCTCTCGGTACTTTTGTCTCTTTTTTTATGTCACATAAACTGAAGCAGAAATCAGTCTCAGAGTCGAGAGGTGTTTCCTGATCACCTGCTGTGATGCACCTGAATGAACTAAAAACCTGAACCTGTGCTGGTTGCTATGGAAATGAAAGGCAGAACGTGTTCATATATATATATTTATATATATTTATTTTTTTAAACTGCACCAAAACGTTAAAAACTTCTTTCTAAACTTGCTTGTCAGTTGTTAGTTAGATGAGAACAGTTTTATTCACCAGGTTTCTTCATATCATTTGTTTAATTTATTTATCTGGAATTAGTTATAAATGTTGCTGCTAAATGCTCCACCGTGTTCACCAGCTGGTCTACAGATAACTGAGCTGCAGTCATTATGAAGCTGCATACAGCAGGTTCATCATCACATCTATCCAACACATTAACACTGACAGGTCACACTGTTCATTAAAGGAACTTTAACATATTACATAACAGTCAAAAACACAAAGATGTTGAATTTAGTGATTAATCACTAATAATTGATGCACCTTTCTGTTTTATTGTGGTCAGGCTGAGCAGTTTGCTGCCTCTGAGTGAAGCAAAGAGCAGTCTGGCTGTGTGTGTGTGTGTGTGTGTGTGTGTGCTGTCACTCAAAGCCCTCAGGAATCCGTTCACACCTCGTCATCCTCACTGTTACACAAAGTCAACCGAGCAGAGAGGAGAGACAGCGAGGATGGTGAGATGTTTCAGACACAAAACGTTTGAAATGATGAAAAAAAGTGTTGTGTGAGGTCAGAGAAGGTAAACAAGATAAACAAGAGAGAGAGAGAGAGAGAGAGAGATAGAGAGAGACAGAGAGAGAGAGAGAGAGAGAGAGAGACATAGAGAGAGAGAGACAGAGAGAGAGACAGAGAGAGAGAGAGAGAGACATAGAGACAGAGAGAGAGACAGAGAGAGTGAGAGAGAGAGAGACAGAGAGAGAGAGAGAGAGAGAAAGAGAGAGAGACAGAGAGAGAGAGAGAGGATCTCACCACCGTCCTCACTGCGAAAGACAAAACTCTTCATCTCTGGGCTTTGATACTAAACACATCTCCTCTAAACAGGCCAACATCAAACACAACCTGCTGAAAGGTTAGCCCTCACCTTAAAACACACACACACACACACACACACACACACACACTGAGGTAAAACAGGCTGCTCTAATGTCCTCATCAACACTGGTCCACAACCTGTAACCCCAGAAATAAGAAACACACAATTATGATGTCTTGAATCTGGATGTCTTGAATTTGCCCCTTTCACTAAAAAAACAAAACAAAATATAAACTGTTATTTGCATATATATTTTCATTTATATCGTACATGATGCATTTGGCATGACATACGTTCTGGCGTGTGGTAGCTACGGTGAGGTCAGGGTTACCGACTGTGGGAGGGCGGCGTGTGAGTCCTGATTTTAATCAATTTTTCACTGCAAAATGCAGAATTGAAATTTCTGACAGGAAACAGCTGCAACACTGTTAGTTTAGATAAAAAGTACATTTTCCCCCGGTACCCCTCTCCATCGATCCATCCATCTCTCTATCCTCTTCCCTCAGTCTTTGTCTTCCTCTCTCCCCTTCATCCTCTGTGATCCCTCCATCTGTACATTATATTTTCATCCTGCCTCGCTCTGTGCCAGCGGTCAGACCAGCTGAGTCCTCGTCTATCGACTGATCCTCCCCCTCACAGAGGAAACAGAGCTCCCGGCAGGAAGTCATATCCCCAAATCTTCTTCACACACCCTCCTTATGTCTTTCTCTCTCACTGTGCAAAGCTCCAACATCTACATCTGCTGATGCTGGTGACAAACTAAACTCAGGGTTAAAAGTACCTTCTACTAAGTTGAGCCCTTTTTAGCTGCTCCTGCTACGTCTGTAAAGATTTCCCTTCTTGCACCGATGCAGAGCACAACGATGATTTTCACCAGTGATCGTTACTTATCAACACAAACTGGTTGAAAGTTTTATCGTTAGCCTCATTTTTAGTATTTCCAGCTGCCTCTGATGGAAATCTAGATTTCCAGGTGAAGATTTGCTGATGTTTGGTGCAATATTAGAAAGACAGGACATAAAGATCAAATAATATGACAAAAGAAAAGGAAAATAAACAGCAGAAATAAGAAGAGGCAGATAACAGAAAGAAGGATGTGTTGAGGAGGATGGCAGCACGCCGTCTGCACGCCGTCTGCTCGCCCTGCTGCGTCTGTCTGTGTTCAGGTTTCAGACCTTCTTGTAATCCAGCTTTATGTCTGCCACACTGTCACCGCACCTGTAATCTGCTTCCTGCGCTGCTGTAATCTCACTTTAGCTCCGCTCATCTTCTGCTTCACGCCGAGGGAAATTGCACGGCTGAAACGCTGGAGGAAGCAAACCAAGTGTTTCTGGATCTACTTTACTTCCTCTTGATGCATTTCTGACCTGAAACTCTTTTGTAGATTTTCTGTGATACATTTGGAGAGAAACGTGTCTATTGTCTACTTCAGTAGTACTTATTGGTACTGCGTGTAGCTCATTGTTAAAGGTATGCAGACATACTGATGATTTACAGCTTTAACAGGATGGAGCTCAGATTATAAAGCTTGTGATGAAATGGCTCTCGTGGAAACATCACCTAAAACATTGAGGGTCATTCATAGTTACAGTAGTCCACGTAGTTCTCTCAACCTCAACAGAAACAGGGAAACCAACGCTGCTTCATGTTGTTCTCGTCTCGTCAGACTCGTGTACAAACCTGCTCTACATCTGACTTTCTGAAGCTCAACGGCTCTTTTCTCCTCCACGTCCTCAATAAATCTCTCTGCGGGTTCCTCGCTTCTCTCTTGAACTCCCAA
>CM072879.1:19990000-20282500 GCA_036937835.1 Pampus argenteus
GTTCATACTGGCTGTTCAAAGATCTGCTTCAAATGTGCTTTCAGTGTCAGTGATGGAGGTTAAAATCCACAGTGTGTCCACACAGTCATTTAAAGTTGTCTTATTTCTTCATAAATGATATTTAACATTTAATAGAAGCCACATAAACACATCTTTATGTCCTGCTCGGTGCTTTATGTCATCCCGATATCTTTGCTTGTTATCAGACTACATTTCCCAGAATCCATCTCAGTGGTTGGTGGCTGCTAAACATGCAAACACTGAAAAAAGGTTATTCATTAATATATACTTTACTATAAATGGCAGAAAAAGACATGTAGACATGTAGAGAGAACCTGAGCAGGCTCACTTAAGGTAGAAAGCCCCGTGAGGCGTCTCCAGGTCAGATATGTGGTCCCTGCAGTAAAAAGATCGACTGGTAAAAGGTTCATTTAACAGTCAGCGGATGGAAACGATCGTCATATGAATGATTGATATTGTTCTTCTCATCGACCTGATTAACTTCCACTGCTACCTTTCAGCACTACAGAGGTTATAACACATTTGCATCCAACCTCGCAGTCAGTTGTGTAAACAGTGTTGTTTTATTCATAAGCATTGCAGCGGTTGAATGAACTTTGAACATATGCGGGCATGTTGAGGTAATCTAATGCAAATGTGAGTCTAAATTAGTAATTACACACAATCACTGTAGACTGCAGTCAGCATCAGATTCAATTAATCCTGCTGCTGCCAGTGATGCTGTTAAAGTGAGGACAGCAGTTTTTAATGTTGTTTCCCAAATGCATCCTGGGAAAGCTGGAAGTGCCAGATGACACTGAGCATGTGCAGGAGCCCGTTGTTTCACACATCCGAACCTGTGGACGGTGTACTAACATTCACTGAGAAATTACAGCAGTAACATTGAAAGAGACGTTTTGCACAGTACTGTCCTTCCTCATTCCTCATCTCCATCTCCATCTCCACCTCCTCATCTTCATCTTTTATAAACCTCTGATGAACTGTGCTCAAGTTCATCCATATTAATGAAAACACACACAGACTTGATGTTTCTTCGGATATAAAACAGACTCTGAACTGTTGTAGGATCCCATTAAAACACACTAATAATAACACATCCATTTTCGTGGTGCTGTTGCTCTTGCTGTTTCCTGAACTGCAGGGTGTTGTTTTTTAAAGGAGCGCCGCTGTTATGTGCAGGAATCGAACCTTCCTCCTCCGGACTCACTGCTGTTTCCAGAGGCAGAAATGTGTCACGTGTCAGTGGCTAAATGAGAGGATTAACATGTCATTATAGTGGTTTGAGTCAGCAACGCTCTGTGCTTCATGATGCCGGTGCTGCAAAACAAAATCTCCTTATTCCCTGAAGGGAGAGAAAACTAATATCCTACATTTAGGTGAGCATTAGAGGCCATTACCCGACAGGCCAAGTGCTTTATCCGGATCACTACTCTTTTTTTTTTTTGGATAGAGGCCTTTTTATTTCTCTGCTTTATTGCATCTGTAAAGAGGTGGCGGAGATATCATCGTTCACATTAGAAGAGCTCACAGCCAGCTCTGATATTTACAGCAGCAAAGTCAAATTTACGGTATGACTCTAAACGCACCGCTGTGATGGGAGACTGCAGACGGAGGGCAGCGAGACTTTGGGCTTATGAAGATTAAAAGTTGTGTTTTCTAACCTTTTGTGTTGGAAAATGTATTCATGTTGAATGTTTAAAGCTCCCTTTGTCCTGCTGAGCTAAATCTCTAAAGCTGCTCTTCTTCTGGGGTTTTATGTTGCTGGTAGCAGGAAGCTGTTTGATGTCTATGTAGTTTCACAATATGACCAACATCCTGGAAAATAAATGTCTGTCGTGTCTGTACAGGTTAGCTTAGCAGTATCATACTGTACATGTTGGAGACGATGTATAGAGGAGATGGTCAGCACTCCAGGGATGTGAGAACCATGTTGATCCAAACCTTATTTTCATTGATTTTAAGACCCTGATCAATGTGCTGATTGTGATTGTTCTGCGCCAGCCGGCGAGGATCAATAGTCTAATCGTATCTGTTTTTTCATCTCTTTCTTTCTCAGTTTAATTCATTTACTTTGTTAACATGATTAGTGACAAACAACCGATTTCAAAAGTTATTAAAAATACAAATGGAGCTCAAACTTTAGCTCACCCTGGTTCCTCTACTGGCCCAGTAGAGAATGGACTTACAGCTCCATTAGCGCTGAGCTAACTGCTGCTTCTCATGAAGTGATGTTTGCATGTAAGCTAATCGAGACTTTATTATCAGCTTCATGCTGAGATGAGGTTCAAAGTTTTTATAGTTCTTAATGTATAATATAATAATAATGTAAATACTTCATATCAAACTACTATAAATCACATGTTTAAATGATTAATTTTTTGTGATATTTCAGATAGAAACTCCTGAGTTGAACCAACATAAACTCAGATAGCAGCAGGTAGCGTTTACCTGATGATTCTGATGCCATGAGATGATGTTTTGACTCGCCCGTCCCGCGTCGACTTGAGTCACTTTAAATTCTATTTAATAAAAACTCATTTTAATTTATGCGGGACGCCTCATTGGCAGCGTTAGAAACGTTTAGCGAGGGGCGGGTCAAACAAATCAACTGAGAGGAACTCGACTGTCAGATGAAAACATGAAGCAGTTGCATGATGGGATTGAGCCATGTTAGATGTTCGTGCTCTGTTGCTCACACACACACACACACACACACCAGCTAATGAATCTCCTTTGAACATTTGCACTGGTTTCATCACGCTCGCTCTCTGTCATGGCCTCATGATCTCTCACACACTTTTGTTCTCTATTTCCTTTCCTCCTTTTTCCTCCTCTGTCAGGTTCATCTCACCTTTTTCCTTTTTCCTTCTCTCTCATTTTGACCTTCTCCTCCTTCTCATGTTGTCTTTCTCTCTTCTGCCATATTTTATAAGAATATTTCAGTGGTGTTGAGCGTTTTACAGAGAAGGCTTGAGAACACGAGGAACCTGGTTAGCTGAAACTATTAGTCCATTAAACAATTAAGTGATTGTCAGATAAAATAATTTCTGTGCTGTTTTTGGCTGTGAAAAATTATAAATACAAATTTTTCACAGTTTTTGTGATGAAAAAATCATGTATGAGGAACATGCAGTACAGTAATGACTCCTCCTGTCCTGCAGGTGGCGGTACAGGTAGCCAGCAGACCATTCTCCATGAGGAGCAGTGGAAGATGCCGGCTCTGCCAGCACTGCTGCTGTCGATTTACGTCGCCGCCCTGCTGCTGACCACGGCACCGCTCTCCTTCAGCTGGGCCAACAGCCTCTCTGCCGTCCGGATGGGTGAGTAGGTTCACCGGCTCAGTTCCAGGTCACTTGGTAGTCCAGACTGGAGACATAGTTTAGGACTTTAGGACTTGAAATGAGACTTCTTAACCTGGAAGTAGGGATGGTAATTGATAAGATTTTATTGATATCAATGCCATTATCGATTCTGCCTGTATGCCAAAATCTTTATCAATTCCCTTATTGATTAACCTTTAATTATTGTTTTCATCTCAGAGTCTGAACACAATGTAGAAACAAAGAAGAAAAAAGTTCCCTCAGTGTTACTGTACTTCACTGCAGCTATACCAGCATGGATAAAAAGAAAAGAATAGTTTGGAGTTATGGTTCTGATGAATCCGCCCCCTTGGATCGGGCCTCCTCTGGTCCAGCATCCTCTGGTCCAGCCTCCTCTGGTCCAGCATCCTCTGGTCCAGCATCCTCTGGTCCAGCCTCCTCTGGTCCAGCATCCTCTGGTCAGGCCTCCTCTGGTCCAGCATCCTCTGGTCTAGTCTCCTCTGGTCAGGCCTCCTCTGGTCCAGTCTCCTCTGGTCCAGCATCCTCTGGTCCAGCCTCCTCTGGTCCAGTCTCCTCTGGTCCAGCATCCTCTGGTCAGGCCTCCTCTGGTCCAGCATCCTCTGGTCCAGCCTCCTCTGGTCCAGCCTCCTCTGGTCCAGCCTCCTCTGGTCCAGCATCCTCTGGTCCAGCATCCTCTGGTCCGGCCTCCTCTGGTCCAGCATCCTCTGGTCCGCCCTCCACTGGTCCAGCATCCTCTGGTCTAGTCTCCTCTGGTCCAGCCTCCTCTGGTCCAGCCTCCTCTGGTCCAGCCTCCTCTGGTCCAGCCTCCTCTGGTCTAGCCTCCTTTAAACGCTGCTCCTTTGCTTGCTCCTCCTCCGTTTTGTCTTCCTTGTCGGCTTGTGTTTCCTCGCCTCCTGCTGCTGTCTCTGTTTGCCATCTTGATTCCTCTCACACTATCTGTGTTTGCTGCGTTTGTCTTTTTTCGAGCCCCTCGAGGTTTCCTTCGTCTCATTGTTGCCATTTCTTCTTCCCGTCTTGTTTTATTTCCGCCCGACGTTGGATCATTTGTAAGAGCAAATAAACTCTGACTAAACTGGATCAGGGAGCGTCTCCATGACTTCCCTGAGCTCCGTTTTACTTCCTGACCTCATCATGTCCCGCTGAGGAAGATTAACTCAATAAAGGTTCATCTCCCCCCTCGCAGCAGAAAAAGAAGTTTCCTGTTCGTCGCCACAAAGCCCCGCAGCTCAAATCCCTGCTGTTTCTATCACGTGGGACCTCTGCACAAACTGGCGGGCACTTCCATGCAGGTTGCCTTGGCAACCAGGCACCTGGTGATGCTGGCTCACCTTTCACTCACCCATTAATAACAGCTGACTGCTGCACACACCACGCATCAGTCTGTTAATCACCATCCTTAAATAATATTTAGCTGGTGTGGTAACAAAAACACAAACTACCATCTTGTCTCAAAAAAAGAACTTCTGTACAAACTTTGTCCTCAGACAACTCAAGTGTTACCATGGAAACAACCTTCCACCAAAAATGCAATTAAAGGCAGCACTTCACATCAGCAACAATCAAATCACAAAACGAGAGCGACTCAGCTTTAATTGTCAATCACACACGTTTAATGAGCAGATTCATGCTGGGATCCGACCCAGATGAGATTAAAGACAACGACTGAAGTTAAGGACGTTTGTTTGGACGAGTCGCCGCACTGACTCACAGATCAATAAATCAGAAAAACAGGAGTCGATCACAAACTAGGATCCGGTCTGTTATAGACGCAGACATTCAGCAGGACAACGCTAAAAGAGCTGAAGGTGAAGCAAAGATACTGCGTCACATCTGAACTCACATTTACTCGTCCAGAGGATATAATCATCATCTCTGAACAATAAACCTCCAGGAATCCTCCTCAGAGAAAGAAAAACTCCAGCATCAGAGTTGCTAAAGGCTGATTCAGCAGACTTTTCTAGTTCTTCTTTAAAATACACAGACGTCTCTCTGGGTAATTACTGATCAGCAGGTAACACACGAAAACACAGTCTGGACTGAGATAAAAGTGTGGAAATACGACGCATTGGATTGCAAAGCTGTTCCTGTTAATATTGATGTAAAATGGTGATTTACAATGCTGAAAATCAGGGGAGTATGATATAAATATTTAAGTGACATCAGAGAGCAGATACCTACTCCTCAGGCAAGATTAAAAAGCCGGGTGCATAAATATTAAATAAAAGGATTTTTAACAATTTAGCAGCATCAGTGTCCTTCAGCTGCAGCTAAAAACCTTCATGAATCAGTCCGACCGAAGCTAGCAGTCATTGTGAAGAGTCATTAGCTTCTGTTCTAAACTACAGAGGAGACGCTCTTTAGGAGTTTGTCACTGTGGGGCGTCTTTGAGGTTCGTAAGTGAAAATGTCACGTTATATTTGAAAAGGCAAACGTCTCAGTTTAGAGGAAAAACCTCATTTGAATATAAATCTTGTGCATTTAGCAGAGCAACGTTTCTCTTTCTCTTCAGTCTGACCTTTGTGAGCTTTTTGAATCCAGCGGCTCAAACTTCCAAAAACGTTACCGAACGTTACCGAACGCACACAAACGAGAGGAAATGAAAATGTGAACTCAGAGGTGGAACGAGACGAAGCAGAGAGACGATCCACCAGAGGAATGAGAATAAACAAATCCTTTGTTGGCCTGCAGCCTTAATCTGGAGGATTTTGCCGTTTGAGAAAAGGAGCCAAGTTTTTACAAACATCCCCGCGGCTCCACTTTAACAAAGTGTCTCTGCTGAATTACTCTCAAACTAATAGTGCTGAATGTTTTCTCACTTTAGGCGTTGAAATGATCACTCGTTACATAACCGCAACGTCGGTTCGATTCTGGTTGTGGACCTTTGTTGCAGGTCACACCCTGCTTCCTGTTTCTTTGAACCTTCATTTGTAGAATAAGTTATATATGAAAGTTTAATGCACATGTTGCAAAAGTCACATGACAAGACTCTTGCACAAACAGAACCTGATGAAGAAGAAGAAACTGCAAGAAGACCAGCAGGAACTAACTGAACCCTCGAGGGAGGAGTTTTCCTGCCACTTTCCACTTAAAACAAAACTATATGTCATCACGCTGCCTCGCTCAGGAAAAAAATCAATATGTCCACTAAAACATGGATGTGTTGTTTGCCTCTGAAAGGACAACAGCCACTGGAGGATTGCAGCCTGATGGAGGGATTAGATGTTTTCATTCTCCTCTTCGTCTTCTCTGGTTGAATCAGACCTGTGGCCTCCAGAGTCCAGACTTCCACGCTCATATTGCAGAACGTCAGCTACACCGAACTCAGAGGTGGGAAGTGACAAGACAAGCTGTTAGTCATTGTTTTGTGAAGTTACACTGCCTCCAGGGGAGAAATAAAATCAGCCTACAGCGCTCCTTCTGCCTCGATAAAAGAGGTTTCATCATCGTGTCTCAGGTCAGAACAAAACACGCAACAACCTCCTTAAAGAAATACAAGATGACGTCTGAAAGGTGTCCCACCACCAGGGTACAAGGCCAACAGCATAATGTGATGTTAAATGTGAGTGGAGTTTGGTTTACAGCACAGAGTGTAAACAGGGCTGTAAAAGGAGGTAATCACAGGAAACACGGAGGAGGAGAGGAATAGGAGAAACTCATCACAAACGGCAACAGATGGGGTCAGAGTAAAAGCATTTCTGTGTGTCGATGTCTTAAATTTTACTGTTGAAATGAAAAGTGAAAATTATTTGTGTGAAGTGGCTGTGATTTTCAGTTTTAGAAAGTGCTCTCAGTTATTTGACCATCCAACAGACAGTTTATCTGAAGCATACTCAGCCCTGCATGCTCACTTTCTGATGCCATTCTCTGCAACAACAGCAGGAGAAAATAACTTAACAGTCTTTAGTATTGACTCACAAAGAAAGCGGTGGATGCAATGGAGAGTGTGGAAAAGAGGTGAAGAAGCGTGTGTGGTTGGAACAGGTGGAGAAAAGTGTCAGGTGTGATGCGTGATAGAAGAGTTTCAGATAAAAGGAAAGGAAAGGTGTAGAAAACTGAGGTGAGACCAGTGATGTTGTTTGGTCTAGAGACAGTAACACTGAGGAAAAGACAGGAGGCAGAGCTGGAGGTAGCAGAGATGAAGATGCTGAGGTTCTCTTTGGGAGTGACCAGGATGGATAGGATCATGAATGAGTACATCAGAGGGACAGCACATGTTAGAGGGTTTGGAGATAAAGTCAGAGAGGCCAGACTGAGATGGTTCAGACATGTCCAGAGGAGAGATAGTGAATATATTGGTAGAAGGATGCTGAGTTTGAACTGGCAGGCAGGAGGTCTAGAGGAAGACCAAAGAGGATATATATGGATGTAGTGAAAGAGGACATGAAGGTAGTTGGTGTGAGAGAAGAAGATACAGAAGACAGGGTTAGATGGAGGCAACTGATTCACTGAAGAAGATGTCGGTTCAGTATTGGATAGTAAACACTGCTAAAACAATGACAAGTGTATTTTATCCGAAGAAGTTGCAAGAATCAAATCTATTTCTGTCTTTGTCATCTACGTTTTCCACGTGACTGAGGTCCAATCAGCATCATCCCAGTTTATATGTGTACTGTTATGAACGTGATGAAATGCAAATCAGAGGTGCATTTATGAGATAAATATTAATAAATGACTTCTGTGTGATCAATTCTTTTCTGTCGATTTGCACTTGAAGCATCTTTTTATGTTGAAATGATGACGAGCTGTCGACAGCTCTGTGTGATGACAGCTGAAGTGACAGAAATCACACTTCATCGTCACGGCGACAGACTGATATGTAAACAGCTGATTAAAGACGTCTTCGTCAATATGGGAGTGGAGATAAAGCTCGTGCACATGCACCTATTTGAAAAATGGCCTGTGAAACAAAAATGAAGGAATTCAGTGGAATCCGCTAACATCTGTCTTAAAACATGCATTTTATTTGAAAGAAAACATACTCGATGAAAACTTGAAATTGTCTTCAAGTTCATGAAACCTGATGAAAAGAAGACGTCTGCATGTTTGTGTCTTTGTGCTCCTGGTGTTTACGTGCTGTTTACATCAGTGTGAGGACCAGGTCACATGACAGCAGAACAAGAAGTTCAAACACATGAAGAAGTGACTCCATGATGTAGCTGGACCACGCTGTGATTCTCTAAAAATAATTTGAGATATTTGTCAGGCTTAAAAAGATAAATACGAACACCACTTCTGTCATAATCTTAAAAAAATCAACTCATGACATCTACATATTTCTTTGTCTCTTCCCTCCAGCGGCCATTCTGGACGATCAGTCCGTGTGTGGACGTGGCGAGCGTCTGGCGCTGGCTCTGGCGAGGGAGAACATCAACAGTCTGATGGAGGGCTCCTCCCAGGCGAGGGTGGAGGTGGACGTCTACGAGCTGCAGAAGGACTCCCAGTACGACACCACCGACACCAGTGAGTCTCCTTCTTCTACCTACCTGACATTTTCAGGGAAGGTAAACCTCAGTAAGCGTTCTGCATGAGGAAGCAGAGCAGAGGAATAAAGCGTCAACCTTTATTTAACGAGGCAGGTCAGGAGTGCAGCCGCTGCAAAGTGAGCCTGCACTTTAAATACCACACGTGTTCAGCAGATCTGCACTGCAGGGAGCAAACAGCTAAATGCCACCAAGATGCTCTAATCTGTGCTGATATTCACTCGTACAAATCAAGCAGGGAGGACAAATGAACAAACAGAGTTAAACAATAAAAACATGTTTTACACATGCAGGCTGAACAACACACTGTACAGACATTACATATGAAACTATTTTCTGACATATCAAAGAATAAATGATGAAAATAATAGTTACTGTCGTAAAGTCTCTGTTAATCCTAACACCCCAAAATCTGAGATTGTGACCTACAGTTCAGCAGATTTGATATTTTTCCTGTTTTTGGGTCATTGAATGTAAAGTTTAACGTTTGAGATTTATTTTAAACATCCAGTCAGTCCATAATTAACACTTTAAGACTAAACGTAGGACTGACCCAACCACGTCAGAGGAAACCAGTTTCACTTCATGTGGTTCAACATGTTAACGTAGTTTTACAGTGAAAACTAACCACGAGTTTCTGCTTAAACATGAAGTCAACAGAGACAGATTATTGATTAATAACTGCCAGCAGCACAAAAAGATGACGTCCTGAAGCAGTGAGAGTTAATGTGACCTGTCACACACACACAGAAATGTGCAAACCATGTGTGTGTGTGTGTGTGTGTGTGGACAAATATAGAAACATAATGATGACCTGTTTTATTGTTTTTATTCTTTATCGTTATGTTTCAAACTCAAAGCATAGATGGAGAAAATGACCTTCTGTTCAGAAGCAGTTCGGTTTGTTCCCTGCTGAGAAACACACATGGGAACAAATAATAATCATATTTACTGTTTCATGTGTTTCTGATGATACAACGGAAAACAACTTATTTTCTTTGTGAAGGAGAAAATCAAAAATCAAAAGGAAGCCAGAATAATAATAAGGTCCAGGTGTGTATCTGTGTTACCACAACATTCACATCACTGAACTGTTACCTGAACTCCCTATAAAGCCTTTCAGGTTTGATGCATTTTTTAAATATTAGTTCTCGGAGAGTAATCACCTCCTGCTTTAACGTTGCCAGCACCAGCAGACTGATGAGCTGCAGATGAGCATTGATTAATCAGCCATGTGTTGCTCTGGATTGTTTGATGGATGGCGCCCTGCAAAGAGGACAAGCGTCCTGCCAACACTAAATAACTCAAACACAAACCTTTATTTCTTTTGTTTTTCTCTTTTTCCCTCTTAGTGTGTCAGATTTTACCAAAGGGAGTAGTATCTGTGATTGGCCCCGCCTCCAGCCCCGCCTCCGGGTCCACAATCAGTCACATATGTGGGGAGAAGGAGGTGAGTAGCAGTGCTGTTACATTCATCCATGGACCGGTGCAGGAACAGAAGAGGTTCATGCACACTCCTGTCCTGGTGCCTGTTATATAGTAGTCACCTGGATGTAACTCCAGTTCTTTGAGCATGTAGGTCACATTTCCACCACTTTAATTTAATAAAGTCAACAACATACATGCTATTTTCAGTCAAAACTGACCGCCATGTTGTTTTAATTTGGAGATAATATTATATTTTAATACATATGAGCCAAAATGTTCCCGGTGGAACATGAGAAGTCTTTGTTCTGCATGTCAGAGTGAGTAAGTTTAACAGAGCAAACAGAAACAGACCAGAAAACAAGGTGGCTTTGTACTAGCATATGAGCAAATCAAACAGAGGACATTAATAAAGGCCTGTCCCTAATATAAGCCTGCTTCTAATAAAGGCCTTGCTCTAATATAAGTTTGCTTCTAATAAAGGCCTCGCTCTAATATATGTTTGCTTCTAATAAAGGCCTCGCTCTATTATAATTTTACTTCTAATAAAGGCTTTTCCTTAATAAAGGCCTGCATCTAATAACGGCCTGTCCCTAATATATGTTTGCTTCTAATAAAGGCCTCTCTCTAATAAGTCTGTGAATATTCTCATTCATCCAGGTCATAGATATCTCAAGTAGATTAAACCGATCGCAACTGGACTTGGTTATTTGTCTTGAAGACGTTTCACCTCTCATCCAAGAGGCTTCATCAGTTCATGCTAGCTAGACTAGGCTGGGACTAGTCCAACTAGCTGTTGGAGCTGCCTCTCTCTAATAAATATCATATATTTAAATAATAAATAATAATAAAAGGCCTCTGTTTCTAACAAATAGCTGAGGTAAGTAACAGTCCTGGCCACTATTGGAGGAAATATGTTAGCTGAAGCAGGTATTACTGTGGCCTGGTCTAAACATTACCTCCAATGGCTGTAGGGTTCAGCTTGGATTGGTTGATAGTGTCTTCACGCTTCTCCTGCCATCCTCACATCCTTTCCTTTTGTCTGGCAGGCTTCATGTTACTGGATTCTCTACATGGATTTAAAATACGGTCTTCAGATCAGAGTGAAGCCCAGCTGAGCTTATTACAGTTTACAGTTGAAACCTCTGCAGGTGAGCGCTGAGGTTACATCACTGAGCAGAGGATCACGCGGGACATTTTTGGCCTCTGACCTGATTGCTCATTCATCTCTGATATGATTCATTTTTCAATTTGTCAATCTTTCAGCTTAAATATAGACACAGTCAGTCACATGACCTTCTGCTCTGTGGACTTTGAACTGAAACGGAGAAGCTTTGAAAATCTCTGAAATTAATGGGAGAACTTATCAGACTGTTTAAGACATTTTCATTGAGGCGACTGCAGTGACTGTTTAATAGTGTCAGAAACTAACAACAATGTACCTGAACCGGGTCAGTTCAGGAGCAGAAGTCCTGCAGGTAAAGCCGTTCAGTGGCTCCTGAAGCATATGTAACAACTAGTTTGACATTAAAATGATTGATTTGTTGGTGGTTTCTGATATTATCTGATATCAGTTTCTACCGTTAAAGTTTTTCAGTTGATGGTTCGAAGAAGATCGTAGTCATAGTGAAAAGAAGAAGAACGTTTTGAGCTTGTGGTTTCTGTTTGTGAGAGAAAGAGGTGAAGACAAACACTCATCTGAGTCTCATTAAAGATGACCGATCTTTTTTTTTTCAGTTTGATGATTGTTTTGTCATCACCTCTTGTTCTCTTTGTCCTTTTGTCCATCCCTCCTTTTCTATCTTCCTCTTTCTCTCCATCCGGTTCTCCTTCTCCAGTCCTCACCTTCTCCATTGTTCCTGCAATCTGTGCTTCTCTCCCATCCGGTTTCCTCCTCCTTGCATCTTTTTCCTTCTTTCACTGTTTTATGCTCATCTCTCCTTGTCTCCCTTCATTCCTTTCCTCGATGTGAAGGAGGCTTTCTGAATATATAAAGCTTCTCCTGAGCTTCCATTATTTTGTCTCCCTCGTTCCCTTCAGATCCCTCATGTGAAAATCGGTCCAGAGGAAACTCCCAAGCTGCCGTACCTTCGTTTTGCCTCTGTGTCGCTCTACCCGAGTAACGAGGACTTGAGCCTGGCCATCGGATCCATCCTGCGCTCCTTCGGATACCCGACAGCCAGCCTGATATGTGCCAAAGCAGAGTGTAAGTGTCTTATTTTCTCTGAGTATCACAGTTTCATCCACGTCAAGGCTGAAAAACATTTGGTTTCAGAGCCACAGTTACTTCCTGAGGCAAAGTAGCTCCTGATTATTCAAACCAATTGATTATTCCCCCTTTCCTTTCCTTTCCTTTCCTTTCCTTTCCTTTCCTTTCCTTTCCTTTCCTTTCCTTTCCTTTCCTTTCCTTTCCTTTCCTTTCCTTTCCTTCCCTTCCCTTCCCTTCCCTTCCCTTCCCTTCCCTTCCCTTCCCTTCCCTTCCCTTCCCTTCCCTTCCCTATCCTTTCCTTTCCTTTCCTTTCCTTTCCTTTCCTTTCCTTTCCTTTCCTTTCCTTTCCTTTCCTTTCCTTTCCTTTCCTTTCCTTTCCTTTCCTTTCCTTTCCCTTCCCTGTTGTAATGCTGCTCTTGTGTCCCTGCAGACACTCCTTCAGTGTTTAGTCGTTACCGTGGCGTTTAACGGGCCTGTATTAGTGTCCTGAACGCTGTTTTCTGCCAGTTAAGCCCAGCAGGGCTGTGATCAATGCTTTATGGAGGCGATTACTTGGGACACGCCTGCTGCTTCTGTCAGGGCCATACGAGGTGGAGGCCGAATGTGAACAAGCACAGCAGCTTTTTAAGTTACTCAGGAAACAATGAAACTCATCTCTGCATCAGTGTGTTTAGACATCTAACAGTCCTGTGGGTCTGAAATCAGGCACAAAAACAGTCACTGTAAACACTTTATGGGTAAATGTGAATATATGAGTGATGACTTAAAAGGATATTTTGATATTTGCATCATTAATTACATGCTTTTCCTGTTTTTATTGATATAAAGCTGAGAAAAGCAGCAAATCCTCCTTAAAAAGTTTTTTTCTTTGAACTCAATATGACTTTATTTTAGTTTTGTTTTTTCTGTATCTCTTTATTTATGTTTTATTCTCCACTATTAAAAAAACAACAACTAATATTTAGAGGAAATAAATCTTGTGGATTAAAACATTAAACGAGTAAATCTACTCTTGACTGACTCGAGGGTCCAAACTGATTCTCTGTGGAGGAAATTAATGGACGTTTAATTTAATCCTGATGTGTTTGTTGCAGCTTCTCAGACATTTTCTCTCTGATGACTAAACCAGCTGATCACTTAATTACTTCCTGTGTCTTTCCAATAGTTAAAACCTGAAACATGATTTATACACTGTACCTTAACGTTTTTAAAATAGACTCCATATTTGGGACATATATTTGACATCTTTCCTAACTCCTCCCACTAGGCCTGCTGCGATTGGAGGAGCTGGTCCGTCGCTTCCTCATCTCCAGGGAGACGCTGTCGGTGCGGATGCTGGACGACAGTCTGGACCCGACCCCCCTACTGAAGGAGATCCGAGACGACAAAGTGGCCACCATCATCATCGACGCCAACGCCTCCATCTCCTACCACATCCTGAGGAAGGTCAGGTTGACTTTACTCACTCACATGTACTTTACACTTCTACTCTACTACAATTCAGAAGGAGTTATTGTACTTTTTTGGTGCTATATTAAAGTTAAATTGAACTTTTTTTGACATTTTATAGATCAAACGAGGAATCATTGAACTGAGAAAGTTATTGATAGATCAGTCAATAATGACGATTTAATTGCAGCCCTGTAAATTTGACTTTTGTAGAGACCTTTACTTGTAATGTAGTACTTTTATACTCAGTGTCCTCCTCCGTCGCTGGCAGCTGTTGCAGCGTGACTCAACCAAAGCATGATGTCGTGTCAAAGTTCATCCCGGACTGAATAAGAAGCCATAAAATCCATGAACATCAGTTTTTGCTATTTTTATTTGCAGTATTTTGACAGAACAGGGAGCTGTTAGGTCAGAAGAAACACTTACATCTTCCTGAAATCTAACAGCAGCAGTAACGATGTGGCGTTTAACGAGAGAGGCAATTATTTAAACCATCACCTCGTAACTGACATGTGTCGGGATCTGTCTGATCCAGTTTAGCAGCGGACAGTGATTGGCTGATTGATTGATTGATCACATCGTATGTTCACTTTGAGGTAATTATTAATCAGAGAAGCACTTTGCTAAGTCGAAGGAAACTTTTTTGAGTGTTTTACAAGTTGGGAAAAGTCGAGAGTTTTTAAATTCTCGTTTTCTACACACACAAACTCTGGCAGCTGATACTGAGCAGGTTTTACCCACCAGAGTCTGCATCAAGTTGTCATTCAGCTTTCTCTACATATCGTCCAGAAAATATAAAATAACATTATTAGTTTTTACATTAGAGAAAGCGTGCAGGTTTGAATAATCAGCAGTGTCAATCTTGCCTTGTTTATTCATGTAAATACAGCAAATTCCAGCATTAACAGCACAGCCTGTGACGACAGAGCTTCAGGACTCACATTACAGTTACAGTGTTTGTATGCAGCACATACGTCCAGTTTGTGGTTAGATTTATAAAACTTTATTGTGTGATTATTGAGCTGGAAGTGATTGAACGTGTTAACTCCTGGAGGAACTGATCCGTTTTACTCCACAGGAACAGATATGAATTAATATCTTAAAGAATCTGTGAGACTCTGATCTGTCCTGCTTTGAAATGTCTTTATTTGCTTCTTCTTCTGTGGTGACTCTGCTGGTTTCCTGCCAACCGAGCCGACAGACTTTACAGCCTCAAACTAAATCTAGCAGCGTTTGGCAGCTTGTAATCTCGCTCTCTGCTCGGTAACCTTGAGGGTCTGAGAAGTTTTGAATATTAAATAAATTTGTTCAGTTAGCCTGACATGTTTTTTTCTGTAAAGCTGATGGGAGGTAAATGGTCTGATCAGAGGCCGTGAGTTCGAATCCCAGCCTGTAAACTATTCAGAAACGCAGACGGACTTGATCACTGTAATATCATTCATATCATAACGCAGCCTGTCAGAGACCAAACATAACTGTCTCCATATTTTCTTCAGAGAAAGTTTGAGGATGTGTTCTTCCTGTCTCAAAGCGCTGACGCTTTCTTCTTCTTCTTCTTCTTCTTCTTCTTCTTCTTCTTCTTCTTCTTCTTCTTCTTCTTCTTCTTCTCCTCCTCTGGTGACCTCCAGGCGAGCGATCTGGGGATGACGTCGGCTTTCTACAAGTACATCCTGACCACCATGGTGAGAGCTTCTCTGTCTTTCTTCTTCTTCGTCTTTTTATTTCGTTTTTTAACCTTGTCTTCCATCCTATCCTTTCTTCTTTCATCCTTCCTTTCTTTTTCTCTGTTTCTTCCTTTCATTCCACCATCTCTTCTAGTTCTGTTTTTCTTTTCTTCTTTCCCTCCTCTTTTCTTTTTCCTTCTGTCTTCTTTTTTCTCTGCTTTCATCTTCATCTTCGTCTTTAACTTTCTTTCTTGTCATCGTGGTTGTTCTTACTAAACGTACAGGATGGAGACAGCTGTAACCTCTTCCGTCAGACCTCCTGTCTACTCCCTCTCTTCTCATCAGAGATGCATGCCGGCCTCGCCGCTATTTGTCATCATTATAATTTCTCTGTGCAGTGTCGCGCCCTTGTGAGAAGAGACTTTGTGTGGATAATAACTCGCCTCAATCTCTAAACAGCACCGTGTCACACACGCCCACACACCAAGGACGAAACGGCCGTTCTTCCACCTCCATCTCCCAGCCCAGCTCTGGATAGGAACCAAAATTATTACTAAAATTATTCCTGCACTTCCACACACACCTGCAGCGCTGCGTTCGACCTTTACCTTTAACTTTATATTAAACACGCTCTGCTGATACAAACAAGACGAGGCTGAGAAGTAGAATTCATCACTGACGTCTGAGGTTAGAGAGACTTCATTTAAAAACAGTAATTAAGTTAAAATCTTAGTTTAGATCATTTAAATATGAAACTAAGTTGGTGCAACTGAACTCTGAACTATAAAGATGCCAACATATTCTCTATAATAATAATAATTACAAGTTGGTAGGCCTTAAAAACATAAACTGACAGTAAAAATTCTGCCAAACATCTTTACCTGCATGACTCCATTATGTCATATTTGTTTCTGAAACATATCCGACCAGGATTAAAGCCTGTAAGACAGGTCATGGTTGCTAGGTAACTACACCTGTTGCCACCTGAGACATCAACATCTTTCTGATAATAATGCATAAATATAAAGTTTACTGTGGTTGAATGGTTGATGTTTCTCCTTGATATGATTTGTTGGTCTTGGCCGACACACAGTTTACTGGCATGGTGTGTGTGTGTGTGTGTGTGTGTGTGTGTGTGTGTGTGTGTTTTATCTGGAGAATGAATGGAGCTCCGACCTGGACGAACCAGGTACATTTTCTTCTTGAGTTTTGGGCAGATAAAAGCTTCTTCCTGTGTTTACCTTCTCGCTCCTGCAGAGACGTTTACCAGCTCACCCACTGATTCACACCAGAACAAACACACCACCCTCACACACATGATTATTGTGTGTGTCTATAGTAACCAAAGCAACATTTGTCAAGATGTAAACAAATGTGTTATTATTACATTATAAAATGTGATATTCAGACATTCGTTGGGGTTTATCCTCAGTAAGAGGAGGGGAGAAACGTATTTCAGACTCACGATGGGCCAGAACTTAACCACTGATCAATAACCTTATCGGACTCTGTATGACAGCTCCTGAACAGAACAGCAGAGGATCCGAGGTGGGTTGGATCATTGTGTGTAAACTGTGCTGCGGTCGCAGCAGCATCGGTGTCCTTCTAGGATGCTGTCGCAGTGTTTCCTCCCTCAGCGGCGCTGGCCCGCTCGAATCGTCTCCAGCCAACTGCTCTTTGTCATAGCTGGCGAGCCTACGGTCTGACAGCATGCTTGGCTGTAGCTGAAATTGACTTGGCAACTGGAAACCACAGAAGCAACAACAGCAGCAGCAGTTTCTCAGAGGCTGCGACGTGGTTCAGGGGAAAATCAATTACCTTCACACACAGGTTGTAGCGAACAGCTGGACAGCAAAGCTCTGAATATTCCCAGGATGTGTGATTAAAGTTCAGTGTTGATGGTGGTAAAAGAATAATACGCCTCCACCTTCTCAAAGTCTCTGCAGATCAGATATCTTCACATCACCTGTCATCACCTGTAATTTACATCCTGTTATGATGTCGGATGTTAAACGTGTCATTCTTCTAAACTTGAGGTGAATGTTTGTAGAAATGCTGCCTGCAAGTCAGAAGTCAGGGTTCAGCCTGATTCTTGAGAAACGTTTTCCTACCTTGACGTCGGCGCGCTCATTCTGTAAGGTGGTTGCTAAGGTGGTTGCTAAGGTGGTTGCTAAGGTGTTTCTATGTGTCGTCACGTTGTTCACTCTCATATTTCAGATGTGATTCAGCTCCAACATGTACGGATGGATGTGAGAAGTTGACATTTGGAGTAAAGAAGCAGAAACAGAAGTGAAATCCTGCTACTATAGGTTGTTTACGAGGAAGCTTCCTGCCGGTCAATCTGTAAATCATGAAAATATATTCTAGTGGAGGCCCAGAATATAAATATACAGCAGGAAATGTGCACGATATGTTTTTAAGCAAACAACAAAGCAGGCTCACTAAAACTTTTCAAAGATTTCCATTTCAGTCACCTGACTTTGGTCATTTTAGATGAAATCTTAGCATGCTAATATTAGCATTTAGCTCAAAACAGACTTGTAGGACTCAAACTCCATCCAACACACTAACTCTGTACAGTTTGTGGGTCAATCACATCACATTTCCACTGAAATCAGATTTATAAATGCAGCACACTGAGCTCATCTCATCTCTGAGGATCACAGTCTCATCTGGAGGAGACTGAAGGTGAAATCAGCAGGTGACGTGTTTGGTTTGAAGCTTGCGACGAGTGTTTCATTGTCAGCATCTGCTGCTGAGAGAAGACGAAGCCTCCGAGGGCCGAGCGGCGGTTTGATTCTGCTCCGTTTCAGCAGCACAGCTCAGTGTGACACCGACTCGCCTTCAAGGACTATTTGAAGTTGTTTGAAAATTCCCCAGCGTTTGATGTCCATCTTTAAAAAAATAAAAAAAACTTTTCTCTCTTTGTTGCTCTGCTCTGAATTTTAAAATTGAACTTGACGTTGTGCAGCCTGCAGAAGAAAAACCTCAATCAGGCTTTTCGTTTGTTCCTGTCGTCCTCTTCTTTCATCTTTCACTCATTTAGGATTTTCCTCCGGCTGCAATCTTAAACAGACTTTGTTTCTGCATCTTACAGCAGCTGCTCTCTGAACTAACTGTTAACAAACGTGACATAAGACTTCCTCGTCCTTCCTCCTGCTCTTCTTCTCCCTGCAGGACTTCCCTCTGCTCCGGCTGGACGACGTTGTGGATGATCAGTCCAACATCTTGGGCTTCTCCATGCTGAACAGCAGCCATCCCTTCTACCTGGAGTTCATCAGGAGCCTCAACCTGTCCTGGAGGGAAGGATGTGACATCAGCCCGTACCCCGGACCAGCAGTGAGGCGCACTTACACGCTCACACACATTATGTTTTATAATGAGAGAATAAAATTAATCATAAATGAGTCACAGCATTACTGAAGCTGCAACAATTCATTAATTACTTGATGGAAAAAAAAAGTCCAACTTCTGGTTCCAGTTTCTGAGATGTGAACATGTTCCTTTAGTCTCTGTGACAGTACACTGAATAAACAGAACAGCAGGATGTCGACACTGATCAACAACTAAACAATTAAGATTCATCAATACTGACGATAAAATCAGCTCAACTCAACTTTTCTTTGTTTCATTTGAATAGTTTTTAGAGGAAAACTGATTCAAATCAACATTGTGATCATGAAACAAAGGTTTCTATACTTGTGATAATGAGAATAGACTTAAACTAAATATGAGCACCACTTCTTATCTTGAGATAACAGTAATTAGGTTTAACTGTGTTTCTGTCTCTCTGTGACGAAGGGAGCCATCAGGACGAATCGATCTGAGCAGCATCACCTGCACAGACGGCTTCAGTAACGATGATCATAATGACAGAACGTCCCGAGGCTTCATTACTCACATTTATTCACTAACTGGGCCTGAAAGGAGCCATAAATATGGCTGTTTTGATTGTAATGAAGTGTATGAAATTGAAAACATCTCTAAGCGTCTTTCATTTTCTCTTTAAAGACGGTTTAATTACAGTTCAGATATGCAGAATCACCTCATTACAATAAAACTGTGTATTTTAAACTCCTTTAATTAGAGCGCTAACAATTATTTTCATAATTGATTCATCGTTACGGGAAAGTAAGAAAGAGAGTCAAACGTTCACTGGTTCCATCTTAAATATGATTTTATGATTTTCTTTGTAATACATCAGCAAAGCAAAACTTTATTTATATAGAACATAAAAATAAATGTAAATAATATACAAAATGAAATATTAATAATAATAAATAAATAAAAACACATCAAACAAAAAGCTAAAATAAATAATTAGACGTGAGTTAAAAAAAACACTAAAAAGTTAAAATAAATGATAGTAAACTGAATATTTTGGGGGTTTAATATGCTTTATACCAAAGATGTTATGATTTTATATATATTAACTCTACATTTATTCATGAATCAGTTTAGCAGAATTACGTCAGGATCTTGCTGAGAACACAATGAATGAGAAAGTTGTTGTTTTTTTATCTATAAGAAGCCAAAAAATATCATTTTGGCACCAACTCATGATCTCAAGAGAGTCTGATGTCTGGAGATAAAGAGACAATTAAGTCATGATCTCGAGGTAACAATAGTTGAGCAAACAGCTGCAGAGCGAGAGCTCCCAATTATTTTCCCATCTCTATCTTGGCTCTTCTATCTTCCTCTTATCAAACTGTAATTAGTTATCGTCACGAAACTATCGACTCGGAACAAACTCCAATCACACTCAGTCATACATCCATCTTTTTTATCAGCCGTCGACAAACTGCAGCTCTGTCTGATTCCCTCTGAGTGTCAGTTTGACTGACAACTGACCAAACAGACCAGAACATCAGGCTCTGATTGGCTCACTGAGCCGTATGAACGCAGCTGATAGCAGGAGCGTCTTTGTCTTTTTTCTGGTATCATTCCCTGATGTAACAGCACAAACCAGCACATGAAGATGCTGCATTTTATTAAATGCTTCCAGGAATGAATCATTAAAGTTTGACCTGAAGAGCCCCGAATATTCACTGTAACATAGTCATAGTGTGTAACAAAGTCATAGTCTGTAACATAGTCATAGTCTGTAACATAGTTATAGTCTGTAACATAGTTATAGTCTGTAACATAGTCATAGTCTGTAACATAGTCATAGTGTGTAACAAAGTCATAGTCTGTAACATAGTCATAGTCTGTAACATAGTCATAGTCTGTAACAAAGTCATATTCTGTAACATAGTCATAGTCTGTAACATAGTCATAGTCTGTAACAAAGTCATAGTGTGTAACAAAGTCATAGTCTGTAATATAGTTATAGTCTGTAACATAGTCATAGTCTGTAACATAGTCATAGTCTGTAACATAGTCATAGTGTGTAACAAAGTCATAGTCTGTAACATAGTCATAGTCTGTAACATAGTCATAGTCTGTAACAAAGTCATAGTCTGTAACATAGTCATAGTGTGTAACAAAGTCATAGTCTGTAACATAGTCATAGTCTGTAACATAGTCATAGTGTGTAACAAAGTCATAGTCTGTAACATAGTCATAGTCTGTAACATAGTCATAGTCTGTAACAAAGTCATAGTGTGTAACAAAGTCATAGTCTGTAACATAGTCATAGTCTGTAACATAGTCATAGTCTGTAACATAGTCATAGTCTGTAACATAGTCATAGTGTGTAACAAAGTCATAGTCTGTAACATAGTCATAGTCTGTAACATAGTCATAGTCTGTAACAAAGTCATAGTGTGTAACATAGTCATAGTCTGTAACATAGTCATAGTCTGTAACATAGTCATAGTCTGTAACAAAGTCATAGTGTGTAACATAGTCATAGTCTGTAACATAGTCATAGTCTGTAACATAGTCATAGTCTGTAACAAAGTCATAGTCTGTAACATAGTCATAGTCTGTAACATAGTCATAGTGTGTAACATAGTCATAGTCTGTAACATAGTCATAGTCTGTAACATAGTCATAGTCTGTAACATAGTCATAGTCTGTAACATAGTCATAGTCTGTAACAAAGTCATAGTCTGTAACATAGTCATAGTCTGTAACATAGTCATAGTCTGTAACAAAGTCATAGTGTGTAACATAGTCATAGTCTGTAACATAGTCATAGTCTGTAACATAGTCATAGTCTGTAACATAGTCATAGTCTGTAACATAGTCATAGTCTGTAACATAGTCATAGTCTGTAACATAGTCATAGTCTGTAACATAGTCATAGTCTGTAACAAAGTCATAGTGTGTAACATAGTCATAGTCTGTAACATAGTCATAGTCTGTAACATAGTCATAGTCTGTAACAAAGTCATAGTCTGTAACATAGTCATAGTCTGTAACAGTCATAGTCTGTAACAAAGTCTTTTCTTTCTACCTGATGTTTGCTGCTGTTTGATGGTAGATGTATCTCATCTGCTCCAGCTGTCGTCGGCGCTGATGTTCGACGCGGTGCATGTGGTGGTGAGCGCCGTGCGGGAGCTGAACCGCAGCCAGGAGATTGGAGTGAAGCCGCTGAGCTGCACCTCCCCGCTCATCTGGCAGCATGGGACCAGCCTGATGAACTACCTGCGCATGGTACACACACACACACACACACACACACACACACACACACAGACACACACACACACACCAGGGCTGATGATCCAAAGTGTTTTATTTACAAGCCGTTTCTAAACAAACTAATGTGACTGAAGGAACAACAACACAGGAAGAAGATATATCAGAGGGGTTACCATGGAAACAGCTGCTAGAGGTTAGAGGTTAGCTCATCAGCTACTGTGGTTTAGTCACAATATCTGCAACCAAATATGTACCTGAAGATGGCTTTTCTTGATTTAGAATTGCAGCATGTTATCATGTAGGCTGTGGGCCAAGTAGCATGAGCCTCATACGGCTTCATTGTAAATCAATTCTGATGATTTTCTAACCATTTTCAGTACTTGACGGCAGTTTAAAGCCTTTTTTTCTCTGTGTGTCTTAACAGGTGGAGTACGATGGTCTGACGGGTCACATAGAGTTCAACAGCAAAGGCCAGAGGACCAATTACACCCTGAAGATCCTGGAGAAACACCCCGGGGGCCATAAAGAGGTCAGAGGTCAAATGGCATCATATGAGAGTCAGACAGGCCAGATGATGATGAAGAACTGAACTGTTAAAGTATATTACACAAGAAATATCTTGAGTATAAATACATATGTGTCACAGAGGTATATTCTTATGCCTTTAATCAGTTGGTGACTTCTCAGGCTGTGGATCCACAGCAGGCAGTTCTCTCACTGGTCCGTCAATGTAATCAAATCAATACAAACAGATTTAGTCTACGAGTGTTGCTTTATGACCCTGGACGAACAGTCAAAGGTCAGAGTTTAACTGAGATCACTGAGAGGTCAAACGGACTCGACGAACAGGGTTAAGTGCACTGTAAAAGGTAATGTGGCGCTACTCATTGAAGATGGATTTATAGAACGACGTTAACACAGCTGAAGTATCTTTATTACCTCCAGCAGGGAGCTGAGTTCGCTGGAGGTTTCCTCTAGCGCCACCTTGAGGCCACAGTGAGCTTTCTGCAGCTTTGTTACCTCTGGACAGAGTTAGGCTAACTGTTTCCCTCTGTTTCTAGTGTTTATGCTAAGCTAAGCTAACCAGCTGCTAGCTCCAGATATATATTTACCATGTCACTCTTCTCATGTAAAAGTATATTTTCCAAAAGGTTGATCTCTTCCTTTAAGCATAAACATTTGATGGCCTTGAGGAAAACTGACACAACCTGAACATTATTCATAAACCACAAAAATATACAACTTTACTTCTATTAAAGTCCATTAAAAGCTCTCAAACTGTGTGGACATCACTTGTGGAGAATAAATGGAAATTGTCTTTTGTTTTGGAGACAAAGACGAAATGAGAAAGGAGGCAAAATGTGTATGTTGGTGAACGAGTAAGAAAAAAAAGGTAATAAAGGTAATAAGATAGGACTGTCCCCTGGCTGACAGCACAGTATGCTAACAGCTAATAAACATACACAAAAAACGAGAGGTCAGGTAAGGTCATGAAGATGTGATGGAGCAGATGGGCGTTTTTGTGCCGTTGGATGTATTTATGACCTTATTTAAGCTGCTGAATGAGCCGGGAGGAGCCAGATCCTCCCTCATTGATTTTAGCATTGATTCTGCAGGCAAGATTATTTCTTCCTCTCTTTCCTTTTATCCTCCTTTAAGTTTCCTTCCTTCTTCTTCTTTTTACTCCTCCTTTTACTTTTTAACCGTTTTTATTATGTATTCCTCTTGTGCTCTTTGTCGTCCACCGTCATCCACGCCATCACAGGTTATACTGCCACTTCAGGGATGAGACAATGTTGACGAACACCTGTTTGTACCATGAAACTGACATTCACTGTATTATAAGCTACCTCCAAATATCTGTCACAGAAAGCTGCATCTCTCAGAGTTTCTCCTCTGCTCCTCTTCTTCCTGGACACACAGATCGGTACCTGGTACTCCAACAACACATTGGCCATGAACTCTACCTCTCTGGACCTCAACGCATCAGAGACGCTGGCCAACAAGACACTAATCGTCACCACAATACTTGTAAAAAACATATTTCTACTTAAACTTTAAACGTCAGTATCCCTCGAAGCAGCAGCTATATGTTGTCACTTCCTTCCCAACAGGAAAACCCATACGTGATGCGTAAGTCCAACTACCAGGACTTCCAGGGTAACGACCAGTACGAAGGTTTCTGTGTGGACATGCTGCGGGAGCTGGCGGACATCTTGAAGTTCAACTTCAGGATCAAGCTGGTGGACGACGGGCTGTACGGGGCCCCGGAGCCCAACGGCAGCTGGACCGGCATGGTGGGAGAGCTGATCAACAGGGTGAGTGGATGATATCCTTGGATTTAGACACTTTGGACAAGGCCTTTAAAATGATGATGATGATGATGGAGGTTCAGTAAAAGATACGCATGGTACGAGTCGTGAGAACAGTAGTAAACACACACACAATAAAGTGCAAGTAGAATCAAGTTTTAATGGATAAAGAATGAACATCAGCAGCAGTTGTTTTCTCGCAGATAGTGAATCATTTTAAGTCAAGTTCATTCAAATTAAAGCTGTGCAGAGGATCACAGATGATAAGAACAAGTGTGTGTATGTTCACGAGGATCATTTTGAGTGTGAGACCTGGAAAGTGAGGACATTTTTTAAGTGAGGACTTTTGTGTCAGCCCCCCTGTCCTTCACCTTCACACTGCGTTCACACTACATGATTTTAGTCCTGATTTTGCACTTGGTGCACCAAGCAACATATTGGAGGATATTATTTGGAGGTTGAACGTGTTTTCTAGTCCTAGTCGTCTGTTGGGTTGAGAGCTGGTTGACTGGTTGACTGGTTGATTAGTTAACTGGTTTACTGGTTTACTTAAAATGAGGATTAAGATTATATCAATAATGTCCTCACAAGTACAGATAAAGCTGTCTAACTGCGCTAATAATACACACACAGCTAACATATAATGGTGGTGATAATAGTGGCGCATGATTGCGTGTGTGTGTGTGTGTGTGTGGAAATAGGAACACATCCAGGCCATTAAGAGGCTAATCAACTGTCTTTTCTGTTACTAATTATGCAGAGCTGTTTCAATTACACTGCAGGATCCCTCAGCACACACACACACACACTCACACACACACACACACACACACACACACACACACACACAGATATGTTGACCTATACTTCTTGCACCTTTATCACCACAACATGAGAGTAAACAGATGTATGTCCCCACAATGTGAGGAATACCTAAACAACACACACACACACACACACACACACACTCTCTCTCTCTCTCTCTCTCTCTCTCTCTCATTTATCTGTAACCTTCTCTCCTTCGTCGCTGTTTTTCTCAAATTTCAAAAGGTGGAAGCTCTTAAAAGACCTTTGAAACCACAGACACAGACACACACACACACTCTCTCTCTCTCCATGAGGCCCAGGAGTCTGATGAAAGTGGGTGAAATTCGTTGAACAAGTGTCTACTCGTTAATCAATTAAGTGTTAATTAAGGAGCAGAGAGGTGTCTGGGGTCCAGATAAACGTGGCTGTATGGATCCACTCTCCGTCTCTCTGTTGACTTTACCCTTAATGAGATTATCTTTCAACTTTAATTTCTGTCTGTGCCGTGTTTACCCGGCAGGTTTAATCCGCAGTCAGACGAAGCTTCATTACTCACATCCAGCAGCTGGAAAATCATTAAAGTTTTAAATTACAACAACACATAACATATATACAGACATGTGAGTGTTTCATTTAATTTACATTATAACAATGTTTTTACTCTAATAAAAACCCAGATAACATCCAACATTTTAAAGAAACTGACCGGAAATGATGTCAACGTGTTAATTTAACGTCTTCCTCATTAACCTGCGGACACGTGGTGTGATCATGTGACTCCAGAACAACACAGCAGGACGACATCATCAACCGTCACACGTCACTGTTATCAATAAAACGTTTATGATGCGACGCTGCTGTTGTTAAAATCTGTCTGGTTTAACACATTAAAGTTAGGCCACCTCTGTCGTCGTGGCAACAGTCATAACCACAAACAGAAATAGTGTCTTGACTGCATTTTTGTTTTCTAAGGCAACAACAAACATTCACTCAGCCATAAATAAAGCTGCTGCTGCTTATTGTGTGTGGATAACTAATAAAACCAATGACGTCTGTGTCGAGTCTCCAAGAGCAACAACAAAGTCTAATTTAACAAAGTCTTAGATGCACTAAAAGAAACAACCTGAACATGTAGTGTTTCACACCTGTGTGTTTCACACCTGTGTGCTGCTCTGACGTGTTTCTGACACGTTAAGACGTTCACAGCTGTTAAAAATCAAATCACGTAATAAGCTTTTAACTGTTTTATGTAATCAATCATCAATATTTGTCTTCAGCTGTGCATTTCCTGCATTAGAAAGTAATTAAGTTGTGTCAGTGTAATTCTTCATATAACATTAAATAACAAATATTTAACCAAATTCATTTTGAAACTGTATAAAAAATAAATATTATATACATATACACACACACACACACACACACATATATATATATATATATATATATATATATATATAGTAAACAGCAACAACAAATGTGGCAGCAGCTCTTCTTCATCTGTCACTTTTAGTGCGACGCTGTCTCCTGAGAGCTGAGCAACAACCATTCAGCTTGTAATACATTCAGTTCAACAACCACTTCTGCACAATAAAAATCAATATTTCATTAAAAGCTCCAGACTGTGTGTGAAGGTTCAGACATCAGAGCGCCTCCTGTGGCTGAAACTGTTTAATTATAGACCTTCAAACCCTCAACAAACATGTGGAGTGTTTTAAGACTCCACATTCACACCAACATCTGCCTCCACCAGCGACTGTCTTCACTTACGGAGACACGTTCTGATGCATCCGTGACTATTTACGACCTGCTGCGTGTGGAAAACAACACGCTCACCATGAAGAGTCTGTTTCTAACTGAACCGTGTTTCTAACTGAACCGTGTTCATGACCGTTTCGAAGCTTGACTTCAGTTGCGATGCTTTTGACGAACACGTCTTGAGAGATTAAGATTCGAGAACCTCAGCACAGAGTACGCGTTGGGCTTTGAGGGCGTTTTAGTCCTGAAGGCATGTTGTGTTTCTCCAAAATGTTTCCTCTTAATGCAAAATAGCTCATTACAGAATCAAAGAGGAGCTGAATAACTAATGAAAGTCTCAAATATGAGTCATGTTTGTGCTCCTGCTTTGTTCCTGTCCACCGTCCGTCTGCTCTTCTGTCATGTTGACTCTCCTTTCTTCTTCTTCACCTCCTCTCAGGCCTCCGCTCATCTCCTCTCCTGTTGTCTCTTCTTGTCTCTTTCTTCAGCTCCTCTTGTTCTCACGCTTCACCAGCCGACCTGAAAGTCTCTCTTCCTTCCCTCTGTCTCCCTGATGATCTGATTCCCCGTCTCCCATAGTACTCGTTTCCTCCTAATCCTCAATTAAAACTCGCTGCATTCAATTCAGCGGAGAGCCAGAATAACTCAAACGTCTGGTTTCTATTCCAGATGTAGGAAAACATTTGAAATGAAACCGATAATTAAAACTCCAAACAGGTTTCCTGTGAATCAATGTTGGTTATCAGTGAGTATCTGCCTCTCTCTGTGTCTACAGAAAGCAGACCTGGCGGTCGCCGGCTTCACCATCACCTCGGAGAGAGAGAAGGTCATCGATTTCTCCAAACCCTTCATGACTCTGGGGATCAGCATCCTGTACCGGGTTCATCTGGTAAACTCACCTCAATATTTGACTCTTTAACAACAATCAAAGACAGGTCTTTACTCAACTGCAGCTCAATTTACTATCATCCAACTTGCAAAGCTGCAGCTTGTTGCACTTTATATTTTTACATCCCAGATGTCCTAAATGTCAACGTCAGCCAGTGAATGCATCACATATGAATTCAGGTGAGATGAGCCTGAACAAGAGGAGCTAATACAGTTACTACAGGTGACAGAAATTTAAAAGCCGAACAATAATTTGCGTTTGTTGACATTTCTCTCGATGATTTGATGCGTCCAGACAGAAAACGCTGCAGCCTCCTCAGCAGGAGCTCTGCAGCCTCCTCAGCAGGAGCTCTGCAGCCTCCTCAGCAGGAGCGCTGCAGCCTCCTCAGCAGGAGCTCTGCAGCCTCCTCAGCAGGAGCGCTGCAGCCTCCTCAGCAGGAGCTCTGCTGCGGTTAAACAGGACCGAGCAACAGCAAATATTCTGTGAGCAGAGTTCATGTGGGGAGAGCAGATAAAAGCAGAGCTGAGGACATGTTTCTTCCTCAGGAAGGTGACAGCAGAGTTCAGAGGAGGATCCCTGACTGGAATGTGAAACACAGACTAGTCGCTCCTCCTCCACCTCCTCCTCCTCCTCCTGCTTAGGCTCAAAATGGAGGTAAATAAACTACAAACAGCACAAACAGAGTTTAAATGCACTACGTGGACAATTACAGTTACAGTTTTACATTTTTGGAAAGGAGTTTTCTATTTCGTTTGATGCTTCTTGGATCAATTTAAATGTCATGTAAGAGGTTTCCATGTATAAAAATACCTTAAAGGTGATGGACAAAAAGAATAAATACCTGAGAACATGATGCAATAGAAAACAATAAAACTGCAAGAGGCTTTGTGAAGCTGCTGCAGCTCTCTGAGAGTCTTCATCTGGAGTCACAGCCGCATACAAGCGAACACGTGATCAGGAAGCCATCAACAGTCAACACACGGTCAGCCCCGACTGTACACGTTCACACAGAAAACGGGTGTCTTCCTCCAGAACGCTGATTTGTTGAGTGTCATGAGCTGCCATGTGTTTAATCAGGTTAGTAATCAGCTTTACATCAGGATGAAAGGAGAGATGTCACCTGTAGACATATCCCATCACCTGCATAATGTGGTTACCAAAATATAAATGCACTGAATGACAGCAGTGCTTAAAGGAATAGTTCCACATTTTGGGAAACGTGGGAAAAAAGTTTGACACAATAGTCCAAACGTAAAAAAAAGAAAAAAGAAATTCAAATCTGAGGTGATTAACGGCAGAAGAAAAGACAAAGACACACAAATATGTTTTCAGTTTTCAGGCTTTTCTTTAATATTTTGTTAATATTTGATCATTTAAGTATCTGAGAAGTTTTAATCTCTAACGATGTGTGTTGTATGTTTGCATGAAAAATCTGCAAAGTAGCTGTAAAATAAATTCACTGCAGTAAAAATAAAAAATAATTTAAAAAATACTTCCCTCTGGAAATACTCAAGTAAAGTACAGTTATCATCAGCAGCACGATACTTCTACATCTGCAGCTCATCAATATTCACCTCCACCATCTGTCCTCCATGTTTGATGTTGGCGCCTCAGTGTATTGACTCGGTGATCAGTCAGCTGTTCAATGTGTGTGCAGCCAAGGCCGCGCTCACCCAGCATGCACCCCGCTTCATTCTCTTAAGTGTTTGTTTAAGGATTAAGTCAAGCGGGAACACGTTTTTACTTAAAGTAACCTCGAGCTGCGATGAGCAGGAGCTGCTGCTGGAGTCTGAACTGGAGGATGTGAACCGAGGTGGCTGAGCACATCAACACACCCCGAAATAAATATATAATATATAAACCATAAAAACTAAACTGCCTCTATTGATGGAAACGTGCAGGAGAAATCACCAGACATTATTCATTCAATAAACTGTAAGTTTGCACCAGACTTTACCTACAGGAGTAAAACTGAAGCTATACAGTAACAGTATAATGATCTTAATTAACGTACTGCAGTAAAAGTACATGAGTATTATGTACGGTACGGTACAGTGGTGTCTTCACACATTATAAAACACACATGCAGCATCTAAACAGCTCTCGAGCACATTTTAAGATGGTAATCTATTTAATTGCTGCATTGTTGGAGGGAAACTCTGGTGTTTGTCAGTGTTCTTGCCCCCTGGTGTTGAACAGTGTGAATTAATGGCTGCTGCTGCTCCCAATTCATTAGTACTCAATATATTATCACGCTGCCTTTCACTGCATCAGAGCCTCAACAATTTATTACACCGTGATGCGTTAAAGGAGCTGTGACGTCATCACCAATGAGACGGCAGCTGCGCTCGAGGGGAAAGAAGAAGCGTATTATTGTCAATAAATGAGACGAATTTAAACGCATCTTCAGACATGCAGGATTCATGTTTTACAGGCAGTGTGTGCGGCCGCCTGTAGCAGCTTATGAAAACGTACAATAATGCAATAAAGTACAATAATGCCAAGAGACACCACTGGGAGCCTTATAAGGAAGTTTAAACATGGAGTAGCTGCAAATCTGCCTGGTTGTGGAAGAAAGTCCAACGTTTCATCAAGAGCCCTGAGCTACTAAGAGAAAGCCCTGTGTGACTGCAGGACATCTACAGGGTGACCTGGGTGAAGGCTGGTACACCTATAAGACGTGCTGTGACTGAACAAGGACTTCAAGGCCGGACTCATTTCACTCACAAGCAACGTCGACTAGAATACAGAGTTTTAAACTCATGAAACCAGACGGAAACTGTTTGGACCAGCAGTAAATGTGAAAAGCCAGAAGAGTCAGTCACCCACAGTCAGGCATGGAGGTGGGTCATGATGATGTGGGGCGTCAAACATCACTGAGCTGGAGGCTTCAGATCGTGAACAGCAGGGAGGGGAAGTGATGAAACGGGACGATGGGAAGCATCAACTGACCTTCGTTAGCACACAAGAAGCTCGTAACTGCAATAGTTTCTGTTGTTTTATCTGAATTGCAGGTTGTACATTCTGAGAAAAGGTGACAAGCTGAGGAAAAGAAAGAGTGTAATTTTGCTAAATGCATGGTTGTCAATCTAAAAGTGAGGGTTGTGTTTCTGAGTCTGGCAGCTTTCTGTGCGGCTGACTGGCAGATGGTTATTATCACAATTCACTGCTGCCTGCTGGAGACATGAGAACTTCAACTATGTTCATGCTCTTGAATTTAAAGTTCATGTGTGAAACTCAACAAGAAGATAGAGCGCCCTCTAGTGGCTCTAGCAATTATCATCATTATGGACCTAGCCACAGTGATGTCACTCATTGGTTTGTGAAGTTTGGATTTTGACTGTCACCATCTTAAGTTTTGGAGCCAGATGTTAACGCTGCGTTGATGGTAATTTGGGTGAAAAGCAGGCCTGAACAAGCAGTGTAAAACAGCAACAGGAAAACTACGAAATATCCAGGTAAATCCAGGTGATTCAAGAGACCATTAAAAAAACATAAAACAGTCTTTAAATATTTCACTCTGAGTAAACGTCACGTAGCTTCACTGAAGATTTGTTAAAATCACGACTCATCATACTGGAAACAACTTTAATGGAGAAACCTAATTAACAGAGATGTGTGTGTGTGTGTGTGTGTGTGTGTGTGTGTGTGTCTGTGTGTGTGTGTGTGTGTGTGTGTGTGTCTCAGGGTCGTAAACCAGGTTACTTCTCCTTCCTGGATCCGTTCTCTCCAGCTGTCTGGCTCTTCATGCTGTTGGCCTACCTCGCTGTCAGCTGTGTCCTCTTCCTCGCCGCCAGGTAACACACCTGCCTATGTGTGTGTGTGTGTGTTGTGTTAGTTCAAATGTGAAACTTTACCCTCCTCTGTGTCTGCAGGCTCAGCCCCTATGAGTGGTATAACCCTCACCCGTGTTTGCGTGAGCGGCGGGACGTCCTGGAGAACCAGTACACGTTGGGGAACAGTCTGTGGTTCCCCGTCGGTGGCTTCATGCAGCAGGGCTCAGAGATCATGCCCCGGGCCCTGTCTACACGCTGCGTCAGCGGAGTCTGGTATTATCATTAGTATTATGTGAACACACATGACTTCAATACAGAGACACGGCTGTAAACCAGCACAGTGCTTTTAACAAGCTGTCGTCTTATAGTGGGACCTCTGGGTATGGGTTGCAGTGTTTATGTTGCAGTGACAGCGCCCTCTAGCAGTCGTACTAATGACAACAGGAGCAAAGAAGGAAATCAGGGTATTTTATTTATTTAAGGGAGCTGTCATGCCGTCAATAGGTCGGTCCAGCCTCTTCCAGTGCGCCACCATGGGAACTTATTTTATCAACAAGAGATCCGGTTCATATTTTGCCATGAATTACACATATGATGTTTGTCCATTTAAAAGATAATTTTGCAAGTCAAAAAAGATTCACATTGTTGTAAAACTGTTGACGTATACGAGTGTGTAAAAACGTAATTAGCAAGACTAAACACCCAAAAGTCGCCTAAGTGACGTCATAATCTCAACAAGCTGCTCTGAGCTGCTGAAGCTAACGTTAATGTTTCGTACCAGGATGTCGGCCATGTAGACGACACAAAGTTTCACCCAAAACTACATATAATGTTACTGTTTTACACTTATTTCTTTAAAACAGGGAACCTTTTGTGATGATATGAGTTGACAACGTGACATTGAGGCAGGATTTCACCTCTACAGTTCGTACAGTCAGAGAGGACGTTGTCAACAAAACATCAGAGTAAACAAGCTGTTTACTTCCTGAGTCAGTTCCACAATACAATGAAATTATGAGTTAGTAATTAAACTATGAAACTTTAAACTAGAATCACAACATATAAAAACTGTACAGGATAAAAACACAGTTTACCTGCACCCAGAGGATCCAGGTACAGACAGGTGAGCTGCGCTGTTAAAATCGTCTCGCGTTAGCTGAAGGTCAACAGATGGTAAACTGATGATGTTGGTTCCTCTCATGGTTTTATTCTGCTCCTCTCTGACATCATAATATAATTCTCTTATTGTGTCCGGTTCATATAAGACTTTGAGTACCCGAAACCGTCGGATATTTTTATCATTTTTGCAAAAGAAAATGACAAATTTTTATTTGTATTATTAGAACAGATGAATTTTAATGAAATCAACTGATTAATGTCTATGTTTGTTTCTTTGGTGGCTGCGTTTCCTTTATTTGTCATTGTTAAAGATGGAAGCATGTTTGAGCAGTAACAGCTTTTTTATTTCTTCATCTACAAATAATCACTTCAAGTAGAAGAATATTCAGATCAAACCTCTTGCTGCTGGTTGTGGGAATGAAAATTACAATTATTACAGTCTTCTCCAAATCAATCCTGTGCTTCCTGCTTTCCTTCCTCCTCTACTGGTTCCTCTTCCTCCTTCAGCCCCATTAGCTGGAGTCAGACAGATGGTGGTGATACTGGAGGGATGGAGGAGCCATCAGCATCTTTCCTCTGACAGCAGGCACTTAGTCCCATAAAACCTCATGATGATTGTGGCACAAACTGCAACATCCTGTCTATCTGTCTGATTTGTGTTAAGACTTGACCTGTTTCCTAGAATAAACCTGATGTCTGTGAACTCGACTCACTAATAATAATCTAAACAGAGTCTCACTTGGTGGAAACATTTCTGGACGTTATTTCAGGCGCCCTGCTGCCATTAGTTGATTTGAATGGGCAGATTCATACAAACTTAGACATTAAATGTGTGTCTCATTTGCTGTCACATTCATTTAAACCTGCATCATAGATATCCAGTTACTAAAAGTACTAAAATTCACACCTTCCTGCAAGTGTTAATATCAATGCAGACTGAGCTCATTTTAACTCCAAAGGTCAAAGTTTAAACTCGTAGTTTGCTGCATTTCTCTCATTTATTTTTATCTGACTCCATTTTTCACATTTCACATGACACAACCTCAAACCTCGTAACTTTCCTCTCTTTATTTGCCTCCATCTCTCTTTCCTAATCCCCTTGCTCATCACTTCCGTTCACTTTACTCTGCAGTGGAGACATCCTGCTCGTCTGTGCTGCAGCCAGAGTTCATGTTTAGGTTGATGATTTTTTCCTTAAACGTTTCCTGCAGTGTTCTCCATCTGTTCTCTACTTACAGCTGCTGAAAAGCAGAAGACGAAGAGAAAATAATAAAGCTTAAAACTGTCCTCTGGTCCTCTCAGGTGGGCATTCACCCTCATCATCATCTCATCCTACACGGCCAACCTGGCAGCCTTTCTGACCGTTCAGAGGATGGAGGTTCCCATCGAGTCTCCAGACGATCTGGCCGACCAAACCAACATCCAGTATGGCACCATCCACGGAGGATCCACCATGACCTTCTTCATGGTGAGAATGGCCCAGTGTTGCTCACTTTATTGTGTTGATGCTTGCTACGAAACAGCAGGAGGGAAGAAGAAATAAAAAGCAGCAGTGTTAATGTGGATGTGAGTTATATGCCGTTGAATCAAAAAGTAATTTAATGCATTTCCGTACACGTTTTTATTAGAATTTGAAATGTCTTTGTACATTAGATCTGTGTGGAGCAACTGTAGCACTCCTCAACTGAACACATGAACAGAAACGTTTCCGTCGTTTTCCATCGTTTGAGTTTTTGTTGATGACGTCGTCTCGTTGTGATGGTTTAATAATTGGAGATTTAGTGCCAAAGAAAAACGAGTATACTGTAAAAGAAAACACCTCAGAACAACGGTGAGATGTTAACCGTAACTTGCTGCATCACCTCTGCAGAACTCGCGGTACCAGACCTACCAGCGGATGTGGAACTACATGTACTCCAAACAGCCCAGCGTGTTCGTGAAGAGCACAGAGGAAGGCATCGCGCGCGTCCTCAACTCCAAGTACGCCTTCCTGATGGAGAGCACCATGAACGAGTACTACCGCAGCCTCAACTGCAACCTGACGCAGATCGGAGGCCTGCTTGACACCAAAGGATACGGCATCGGCATGCCTCTGGGTGAGTAGGAACCGGCCTCTGTAATTCTGTTTATTCTGCTGTCGTTTCATGTATTTATTCTAATTTATTGAGGCTGTGTTGTGTTTTGTTGGGCACCTTGTGTGTCACGTCTGAGCTGCGTAAATCTGTTTCAGCGGTTAACCGGGTCATATACTTTGTGCAGCTGCTGTTCTTGGCAAATCCACCCTGATTGTAATTTGGCTCTGGTCTGCGTCTGGCCTCGCCGTGGCATCGGCCTCAGACTTGTTTCTGGTGATAAGTGTTAGTGCACAGATTAGCATAGTTAATGGTGGAGGGAAGAACAGATGTGGAGAGAGGAGACAGAGTAGAGGCACAGAAAAGATGAGCAGTTTCCAGCAGACCAGTAGATGCTCGCTTTCATGTTAACTGTGCTGACTGACAACAAACAATCAACCCCAAAATGAGAGAATGAGAACTTTATCATCATCTAATAAAACCAGTGAGGATGTCCAGTTACGTAACTATTGGACCACGAAGGATCGCACACACATTCGTGTTCCCCTGATGATGTCTCACGATGACTTCAGTGATCGTGAGACATCATCCATGAACCATCAACCATGACGTGACATTTTTGGCTTTGAGTGAAATGTTTTACCAATTATTGGATTAGCATGAAGTTTGGTACCAATGTTCATGGCTCCAGAGGAAGGATCTCAATTACTGTGGTGAGCATCAGGTCAAAATTTTGGTTTACAACTAAATATCTGCAAGAATCACGACGATACTTTGTTCATGTTGCAAAACATTTGCATTTGCTGATTATTTTGTTCACATCCATGTTTACTTGCAGTCTTCTTCTTCTCTGCATTTGTTGGTGTATTGCTGCATTTCTTGGCTCAGTACCGCCACCTGTTGGTCAGTGGAATAATGTGAAACTATTTGTGGGTGTGTCCTCGTACTCCACAGGGTACCTTTAAGTAAAAGTAACAATGCTGCAAAATAAAGACACTCTATTACAAGGAAGAGTCCTGCATTAATGAAAACGTCACTGTATTTCTTTTTTTAAATGCACATTTAGTATTAAAAGTGCAAAGTAATATTTCATTCAACAAGACAAGGCAGAAGAGAAAAAGGAGTTAATAATGTTGGAGAGAAAGGTTGGTAAGGAATCAGTGAGAAAAATGGAAACGAAAAGCAGTAATTTCTGAATTGGTCTTGATCCATTTTTATAAAAGAAATATTACCTGAGGTTTATCTTTTTTTTGGAAACTTGCCTAAAAAGATATTTGGCTTCAAAGGGAAATGTTCTGTCTCCAAAAGAAAAAAGCAGAATCAATTCTGTAAAGAAAGAAAAGAAAAAGAAGTTAAGAGGTGAAAGATAAATCATCTATATCAGTGAAATATGGAGTCTAACCAGTAAAAGTGTCATCATGCTGTCAGACTTTAATTATCTTTCACCTTAAACACACTCAGAGTCACGTTGTAATGAAATAAAGAAGAAGAAGATGAATGAGTGACAGTAACAGGAAGGAGGTGACGATGAGTATACCTCGTATAGCTTCAAAAAGTCTTAATCAGCACATTTCTGAGCTGGATCTAAAGCCAGTCAGACTCTTTAGTGTCCTGATATCTTTCTTCTTTTATCTACAGCTGATTATTGGATCATTTCTCTCTCAGAGCAGCAGGTTCAATATAATACCAGAACAGAAGCTGACAAAACGTGTGCTAATATCATATTTCTTCAGTATGGAGACTCACAGTTGCACTATTACACTGCATAGTCCAGTTTCACATGCTACATATGTTATCAATAAAATGTGTTATATTATATAGTTGGATGAAAATAAGTCAAATAACAGACCAACCATGTATGTTGAGCCACACACTTTCTGCTCTGGTGGTTTTACCTGTTGTTGTAAGTGATTCGCCCTGCTGCTGCTGACTCAGGGATATGTTTAGTGTGAACAGTGTGAAGTGTGAACACGGAGCTCAGGTGCACGTTTGATTTGTGTAAAAGATGCAGCCACTGATCAGTCTCGGTAAAGACCACGCTGTGCCTGTGACTGCAGCGTAACACTTGTACATGTTTAACAGAGCTGTGGATCAATACACACACGCAGCAAATCGTAATGATCTTCTAGCAGCTGATTTAACCAGGAGAGGTTCATGTTGATCCTCAGCTCAGACTGTGACTCTGTTACACTTGAACCTGAGATGGTGAATGACTGAGCTCCTGTTGCTCCTCAGGCTCTCCGTACAGAGATGAAATCACTCTGGGGATCTTACAGCTGCAGGAGAGCAACAGGCTGGAGATCCTGAAGAGACGCTGGTGGGAGGGAGGTCAGTGTCCCAAAGAGGAGGACCACCGAGCCAAAGGTGAGTCACAGCAGTGGGATTGATGTGGCAGCCGTGTCTTAGTCCAACATATTGAACATTCAGACATGTGGTGATTGCACCATCTGGGTTTCTTTTGCTTCAGCTTAAAAGATGAACATCCATATTTATAAATCAGATATTCTTCCATAAAGCTGCCAGCAACGTCTCCAACAGTCAGACTGCTTTTTATTCCTTTATGTTTCTCAAAATGAGGCGCCGAGCAGAAAAGCAGCAAAACAACAATCATTTCATCATCGTGTGTGTGCGTCTCAGTCGACCCTCCTCCTCCTCGTCTCCCTCCTCCTCCTCCTCCTCATCCTCCTCGTCTCCCTCCTCCTCCTCCTCCTCCTCCTCCTCCTCCTCGTCTCCCTCCTCCTCCTCCTCCTCCTCCTCATCTCCCTTCTCCTCCTCCTCCTCCTCGTCTCCCTCCTCATCCTCCTCCTCCTCCTCCTCCTCCTCCTCCTCGTCTCCCTCCTCCTCCTCCTCCTCCTCGTCTCCCTCCTCCTCCTCGTCTCCCTCCTCCTCTTCGTCTCCCTCCTCCTCCTCCTCCTCTCAGGTCATTATAATGACAGATTTTTCCGTCACGTCCCAACGTTTCCATTATTGATCCTCGTCCCTGTTTTTTTTTCTCTCTGCTATAACAAGATGAGACGGTTTCTCTTCATTGAATTTCTCTCTCAGATCATGTTTTTAGGAGCCGATCATGATGGGAATGTGAGTCCTGGGTTATTGATCCGCTTCTGTTTGTCATCTGTTCATACAGCTTCCTTCATTCCCAGTGTGTGTGTGTGTGTGTGTGTGTGTGTGTGTGTGAGTTTGTGTGAGTGTGTGTTTCACATAATAAAGCTCAAATCTAATATATTTGGGCCATTTCTTTTGTATTTGATTTACTTATTATTAGAAAGTTGTTTATTTAATATCTAATTGTGTAACGAGACAATCAACGTGTAGCGTTTGTTCCTTTGAGAGCAGAAACCTCGATGTGATGCTCAGAGGATGAATCCTGATGACTTCTGTGATCCCTCGATTCATTTTATATAATATATTGAAATACTTTTCCAGCCCTGAGTGTCTGCAGGCTTGTTAAGTGAACATATTGACATTTTCATCCTCTCAGATCTTTTTTCATGTAGATTTTGCTTTTTTTTTCTTTTGACAGTTAAATGACAAAGCAGAAGCTTCATGATTTCTTACATTTCCCAGAGATCCTTTTAACATCAGAGTGTATACTTAATATGTACAATGTATGTTTGTAATGAAAGTAATAAAGAAAAGTATTGATTGTGACTTTTTTAAAGCTTGTCGAGGCAAAGATATGAATATATGAATATGAGAATATGACTTCTGTACAGTTTTAAATCAACATGCGTGTCGCAGGTCTCGGCATGGAGAACATCGGCGGGATCTTCGTGGTCCTGATCTGTGGCCTCATCATCGCCGTCTTCGTGGCCATCATGGAGTTTGTGTGGTCGACGCGCCGCAGTGCAGAGACGGACGAGGTAAACCTTCATCCTCCTCCTACTCTTCCTCTATCGTCCTCCTCCTCCTGCCCCGCCCCCGGCCTCAAGCTCAGCCCAGACACCTCAGTAGGTCGTCCGCCTGTGTGTGTGTGTGTGTGTGTGTGTGTGTGCAGGATTACCTGAGTCTTCATTTATCATGCAGAGATAGTTTCAGAAGCTTTTATTCTTTTTTTTTCTTTGTTTATAAAAACACATTTATGGTCATATTTGCACATTGTTGAAATAAACGTGACTGACCTGCTACCTGGTTGCTAACAGGACGTATGTAAGTTTATCATAAACTAAAACGTCCTGCTGCTGTTTCATTGAGAGGCTTTTTGACCAGAGCTTGTCTTGATAAAACTACATAACAAGATATATATATATATATATATATATTGAACTGTGAGATGAAGAGCAACACACCAAATAAACAACACCCTCACCTTTGTGTGTGTGTGTGCGTGTGTGTGTGTGTGTGTGTGTGTGTGTGTGTGTGTGCGCGCGTGCGTGTGTGTGTGTGTGTGTGAGGGAAGCTGCATTAACACATGATGTGTTCACGTGTCTTCTGTCTCGCAGGTTTCTGTCTGTCAGGAGATGCTGACGGAGTTTCGTAACGCCGTTTCCTGTAGGAAGAGTTCTCGCTCTCGCCGCCGTCGTCCTTTGAGCGCCTCTGGGGGCGGGGTCCTGCGTCACCCATCCCGCCTGGCTCTGACAGCCCCACGTCCCATCCGTCTAGTGCGCGAGATGCGTCTGAGCAATGGTAAACTGTACAGCGGCGCTGGCCCACTGACGGGCGGGTTGGGGGGGAGTATGGGAAGAGGTCCTGATTTGGGCCCAGGACCCCAGAGGCTCCTGGAGGACCCACTAGGTATCAACGCCGCCACCAGCACGCCGCCTCCTGCATCGGCCTTGGTGGCTCCCCCCGCCCCGCCGCGCAGCTTCCTGCAGGGCTGCAGCCACGTACGCATCTGTCAGGAGTGCCGGCGGATCCAGAGCCTGCGGCCAGCCACGCTCACGCCACCGCCACCTCCTCCCCCCTCCTCCTCCTCCTCCGCCTCTTCCTGCTCTCGGATCCCGCCCTCACTGACGCCGGGTCACCACCACCGCCACAACCCCCACCACCACCTCCACTACCACCACGGTTCCATGTCGCTGCCTCGCCTCCCACCGCCACCTCCCCCGATCCCGTCTGACAGAGCTGACAGTGACGGAGGTGGGGGCGGGGGGACGGCCAGCCCGCTGCAGGCCAACACCAAACCAGCGCCACCGCCCCGACCGGTGCCCCCCAACAAGACGCCAGCACACCTGTCAACAGACTTACTGGGGGGGCACGACTGAGTGGACAGTCGCTTTGCAGGCTGTCATCAGAGGGGTGAAAGGTTGCGTGAACTTTACTCTTTGACCCCGACGAATGGCCAATCAGAAGGGGAGGATGAAACCATTTGACCCATTTGCAGGGTCCCTCATCTTAAACGCAGCCACTGAGGCTCAGCGGGTCATACCTTTACACGGGGGGGCGACGTACCGCACCACGGATCTGATGGACAAACAGGAAGTGCCTCCTCCTCACACTCCGTGCCAAGTGAGGAGGCCTCAGAGACACTGAGAGATGTTTATCAGTGGTTTTACTGTTTGAATACTGTTTGTATAGAAGGACACACGCACACACACACACAGACACACACACACACACAGTAGCAGAGCAGCTGTACAGTTTCACGGTCGTCTGTCAGTCGTGTGCAGGATGTAGATCTTAAAGACTGTTGGTGCTGTTCAGGGTCCTGATGTCTGGAAAACTGACTGACCAGTGCTGTGATGCACAGAGCATTCAATAGTCACCTGAAGGCAACGCAACACTGCTCAGCCAGTCCTTCTTCTTTTCCATAACGTGCTGATTTCACCTTGTACGGGTAAAAGTGAGCAAACTGAGAAATGCTTTTTCAGCCTTTTAAAATCCCATGCTTGACACTCATGAAACAACAAAAAGAGTTTTCTTAGGAGGCGTGTGCAGTTTGTCATTTAGAGAATTCAGAGATGCGTTCTTCATAAATCCATCACTACATTTATGTGGAAGTCCTTCCTTACTTGTCAAACTAGTGACTCATTCATTGTAATACTCACAGGATTTTACAGCAGACACACAGTAATCCATCAGGAATGGGTCCTTGCATGTATGTGATTGGCCATTCATGACATCACGTTGTGTTGTAGCAACAGTTGAAGCAGGTTCAGCTTTCTTTGGCTCCATTTAAATGAATGAGAGAGCTGCAGAGACTCCGGGAAAGTTTCCCAACAGGACGAGTGAGTTAAAATCAGGGTCCATAAAGTAAATATTAATAAAACAACTCACCTCTGTAGGATTGGTTTGTTTAGTCGTTAAATCTCCACTTAAACCTGTGTTAACTGATGTTTTATCCTCAGTAGTCAAGTAGCAGCATCATCATGTGGAGTTTGTGTCCAATATTCATTCTCTGTTAGTGTTTCTGCTCTCCACCAACTCCTGAGGGAAACATCTGAATGCTCCACTATGTTCACCTGCTGGTCTGCAGTAACTGTGTCTGTAGCTGGTTGGCTTTTTACAGTTTTTTCTCTGAAAATGACACTATGAGAGCTGAGAGTGACCCAGAACAGTAAAGCTGCTGTAGAGTTTAACTTCTAGTGAGTTAAACAGTCTTCTGTTAACCAGACGACATGGTGGAAGGACTACCTCCATACAGTTTTATATATTTTAAGTGAGTATTAATGCTGTTTTTATCCCCAAACAGCAAGTCAGTGGTGCTGAGTATGGAAAGTACAGATACACACACATCTATGAACTTACACACCCACAGGTAAAGGTTGGAGGACGGAAAAGATTCAAACTTGGAAACTAAAAATTTTATTTGCTTCCTGTCCGGCCTGAGCATTTATTTATTTATGATTTTTTTTTCCTCTTTTTCATAAGAGTTTTTTAAAAACTTGATGTCACGACGGAGCTCAGAGGTCACCTGTCAGCTGCTTTCTCTGAGAATCCATCCATTGACAAATGCTATCGACCAATCGCACCACATCGGTTCCACCTGTGATTGCTTTACAGAAGCCCAGCTGCAGTGTACAAACACAAAGGAGACAAATGTTAAAGAAAAAAAAGAAACATATTCTGATTTCTTTTACACACTTTGAAACATTGTTTTGTTAAAAATCAGTGCCTGTAGCTTTTATTTTGGTTGTTTCCTTTGCCTAGAAATAGTTTATGAAAATGAAATGTTCTCTTAAATCTGTGTGTGAGTGTGAGAGTGTATACAGTATGAATCCTGTCCTGTGTTTCATCATTTGTTCTGCTGTTTATTTTCTCTGATCCTCCCTCATGTTTGTACCAGCAGTGCTCAGCTGATCACAGGACCGAGACCACAGATGGATATTATTCTGATGATTCTATTGTTATCATTATTATTGATATTGACGTGTGGGGTGACTGTAGGAGGAAACCAGCCCTCTGATGTTCAATATATAGACACACGTTTGGAATAAAAAAATACAGATGATGTACCAAAAATACTGTTGTCAGTGAAGCTTTCATTTGTCAGACCTTTGACTTCTATTTGATCCGTTGAACCCTTTTTTACTCAGTTTTCAGTCCTTTTAAATGTCAACCAGACTGCTAAACATTGTTGTTTGCAGAATAGGTCAGGCTTCTCAGAAATGTTCAGAACATATCAGCCTGTGTGGGAACCAATATGCCAACATAAAATATAATCAGCCGAGCAACACCCCAGAAATACTGATCAGATGTAATAGACGCCACGTGAGTCAGCTGTTAGCAGCTCCTGTTTGCAGTGTAACAAACAACTATCACTGGATCACTGCGAAACTGAAGAAAACTTCAAAATGTGATGATTCTGAAGCCTCTTCATTCCCAGAAGAGAATTTATGGATGTTTATTTGTGATGGACATCAGGATGATGTCAGATTGATGTCAGGATGATGTCAGGATGATGTCAGATTGTTGTCAGATTGTTGTCAGGATGATGTCAGATTGTTGTCAGGATGATGTCAGATTGTTGTCAGGAAGATGTCAGATTGTTGTCAGGATGATATCAGGAAGATGTCAGATTGTTGTCAGGATGATGTCAGATTGTTGTCAGGATGATGTCAGATTGTTGTCAGATTGTTGTCAGATTGTTGTCAGATTGTTGTCAGGATGATGTCAGATTGTTGTCAGGATGATGTCAGATTGTTGTCAGATTGTTGTCAGGATGATGTCAGATTGTTGTCAGGATGTTGTCAGATTGTTGTCAGGATGATGTCAGATTGTTGTCAGGAAGATGTCAGATTGTTGTCAGGATGATGTCAGATTGTTGTCAGATTGTTGTCAGGATGATGTCAGATTGTTGTCAGGAAGATGTCAGATTGTTGTCAGGATGATGTCAGATTCTTGTCAGGATGATGTCAGATTGTTGTCAGGATGATGTCAGATTGTTGTCAGGATGATATCAGATTGTTGTCAGATTGTTGTCAGGATGATGTCAGATTCTTGTCAGGATGATGTCAGATTGTTATCAGGATGATTTCAGATTGTTGTCAGGATGATTTCAGATTGTTGTCAGGAAGATGTTGCCAGGATGATGTCAGATTCTTGTCAGGATGATTTCAGATTGTTGTCAGGATGATTTCAGATTGTTGTCAGGATGATGTCAGATTGTTGTCAGATTGTTGTCAGGATGATGTCAGATTGTTGTCAGGATGATGTCAGATTGTTATCAGGATGATTTCAGATTGTTGTCAGGATGATTTCAGATTGTTGTCAGGATGATTTCAGATTGTTGTCAGGATGATGTCAGATTGTTATCAGGATGATTTCAGATTGTTGTCAGGATGATTTCAGATTGTTGTCAGGATGATGTCAGATTGTTATCAGGATGATTTCAGATTGTTGTCAGGATGATGTCAGATTCTTGTCAGGATGATTTCAGATTGTTGTCAGGATGATTTCAGATTGTTGTCAGGATGATGTCAGATTGTTGTCAGATTGTTGTCAGATTGTTGTCAGATTGTTGTCAGGATGATTTCAGATTGTTGTCAGGATGATTTCAGATTCTTGTCAGGATGATTTCAGATTGTTGTCAGGATGATTTCAGATTGTTGTCAGGATGATTTCAGATTGTTGTCAGGATGATGTCAGATTGTTATCAGGATGATTTCAGATTGTTGTCAGGATGATGTCAGATTCTTGTCAGGATGATTTCAGATTGTTGTCAGGATGATTTCAGATTGTTGTCAGGATGATTTCAGATTGTTGTCAGATTGTTGTCAGGATGATGTCAGATTGTTGTCAGGAAGATGTCAGATTGTTGTCAGGATGATGTCAGATTGTTGTCAGATTGTTGTCAGGATGATGTCAGATTGTTGTCAGGAAGATGTCAGATTGTTGTCAGATTGATGTCAGATTCTTGTCAGGATGATTTCAGATTGTTGTCAGGATGATTTCAGATTGTTGTCAGGATGATGTCAGATTGTTGTCAGATTGTTGTCAGGATGATGTCAGATTGTTGTCAGGATGATGTCAGATTGTTGTCAGGATGATGTCAGATTGTTGTCAGATTGTTGTCAGGATGATGTCAGATTGTTGTCAGGAAGATGTCAGATTGTTGTCAGGATGATGTCAGATTGTTGTCAGATTGTTGTCAGGATGATGTCAGATTGTTGTCAGGAAGATGTCAGATTGTTGTCAGATTCTTGTCAGGATGATTTCAGATTGTTGTCAGGAAGATGTCAGATTGTTGTCAGATTCTTGTCAGGATGATTTCAGATTGTTGTCAGGATGATTTCAGATTGTTGTCAGGATGATGTCAGATTGTTGTCAGATTGTTGTCAGGATGATGTCAGATTGTTGTCAGGATGATGTCAGATTGTTGTCAGATTGTTGTCAGGATGATGTCAGATTGTTGTCAGATTGTTGTCAGATTGTTGTCAGGATGATGTCAGATTGTTGTCAGATTGTTGTCAGATTGTTGTCAGGATGATGTCAGATTGTTGTCAGGAAGATGTCAGATTGTTGTCAGGATGATGTCAGATTGTTGTCAGATTGTTGTCAGGATGATGTCAGATTGTTGTCAGGAAGATGTCAGATTGTTGTCAGATTCTTGTCAGGATGATTTCAGATTGTTGTCAGGATGATTTCAGATTGTTGTCAGGATGATGTCAGATTGTTGTCAGATTGTTGTCAGGATGATGTCAGATTGTTGTCAGGATGATTTCAGATTGTTGTCCGGATGATGTCAGATTGTTGTCAGGATGATGTCAGATCGGATAGACACTTAACAAAACACTAAAACACCAATCGGCCTCCATAGAGGCAACATGTACGCTCATCAATATTCACGAAGGCTTTTAATTGATCATAGGAGGTTTTTGTGGGAGCGAAAGCGGCGATATTTCAGAAGTTTATCTGTGTGCACACATTTCCAAGGTGATTGTGATTTAATAAAGGGAAATGCCTTCATAAACTATGAGTTCAATTATAGAGAAGCACTGAGAATATTTTATTACCCACCTCCATGTCAACCCTAACTCTAACAGCCCTGGTACACTCCTGAACTGCTTGTCGTAAGTCTTCCTCAGAGCAGTACAGTCAGACAGCAATGGGCTTATACATCATGTTATCACCAATCAACAGAAAACAGCTACACCTGAACACCTGAGAGGAGTTCTACTGTTTTTGTTCTGGAGAATACAAATTTGTTTTACTTTCAGTCTTCTGCTTGTGTTGATCTTTCAAGTAAATGATATTGACATTTACATGTCAAAATACTCAAGTATTATTATGTATTTAAAGTATTGAAGTAACATGTAATACATGGAGCACACAGCTGGTGTTGATCTTTAAGGTTTTTAATATATATAGTGTTTAGTGTTGTAGTTTTTTGTAGCTCAGAGGTGAATGAAAACAGCAGCTCCAGGTGTAATACCACCCAGCAGCCACCAGAGAGCAGCACAGGCCAACAGGAACAACTGAGTGACAACAGAGAAAGAGTTTAGAGTTTAAAATGTACAGTTTATTTGTGTTAAGCTTTTTAAATACACATAATCTGCATCAGTGTAATTTATTAACAAAAAACTAACAAGGTAGTTGCTCTTCGTATTCGTCACACAATATCAACATTTCCCTTAAAAACAAACTTCCTTTATCCCAGCGTAACTCAGATTATACTGGTTTGATATGTATACACACTGCTGCATAGTGAATTTGAACTATCGCTCATTTATTCTTGCAAACGATCACCTTACAGCAAGAAAATAATCATTATAACATTAAATAAAAAGAAAAGCTGCATTTTTACAACTAAAATAAGTTCAATTACAACCAGTGATTTAGTTTATTTTACAAGTGAAACGGTCAACAGGAATTACAAAAGAAGCATAAGAGGCAAGTCATAACCACATACTGTAAGTCAGTGACACATATCAAATGATGCATTGATCAGGAATACAATCTTTACGTAAAGTTACTGTAACAAACTGTCCAGAGGTGATAAATCTGTGACACATTTGGACAAAAATAAGTGAAGGTCAATGATCTAATCCTGCCAGTAATCATTGTGTGGTAACACTGAAGGCTGAATGACGTCGTTTGACTCGACAGAGAGACGAGTGGTGATATGAACTGAACTGGGTCACAACACTGATGAGCTTATGAGAGTTTAAAGAACAGTTTTACTTTCTTTCACATCTGTCTTAAAGCATCAGTCAGGTGAATTATAATCAATTACAATAGATGATAAGAATAGGTCACAATGAATGATGAATTATTACAGTAACAGTTAAACTTGTGATAGAGACACAGATGCACAGCAGCAAATCATTAACTAACTATAATCTGTAATGGAGATATGGTGACAATGATGACGGTGACGACACATGCAGAAGACGCCATGCAGGACCACAGCAGCAGACACGGATGTCACGGATGTCACATGTACAACAGGAGTCAACAAACATTAAATCGAATTGAATTTGCAGACTTTCTGGTAAACATTTAGTTAAATTTGGATGGAATTTGTTTTAATAAAGTGTCTCTTAATAATATATTAATTAGCATCATTAATCAGTATATAAACATTTAATAAATGGTTTAAAACACACTGTGGTTACAAGCAGATATAGGTGTTTATTAATAAAGTATAACTACATAGTTGTAATAATATAAAATGTCTTATTACAGTGTGTTATACACCGTTTATTAAACATTATAAATGCTAAATAGGGATGCTACAGTTTTAACTTGTTGTTCAACTAACTGTGTTAACTCACAACAATGACACAATGACACATCGTCATTGGACAGTGTGAGACAGTGTTAACATTTCATCATGCTCACACTCCCTGTGATGATGTCACTTCCTGTTTAATCTTTATTTAAACATTTTTTGGAAATAAACATGTTGCAAGAATCCAGTAAGTCAGAAACATCAGAATCATAATCATCAGTTCAGTTTTAAAGCAAACAATGAACTGATCTACTAAGTATTGTGTGTGTGTGTGTGTGTGTGTGTGTGTGTGTGTGTGTGTGTGTGTGTGTGTGAGCACTGACATGATTTTAGTAGTTTCTGAACTACAACAGAGGTCTACTAAGATATATAAGTGGATCTGTTCATAGTTGGAAGAAAACTCAGCAGACGTCTGCTTTAAAATGCAGCAAGCAGTTTCACTTCCTGTTGGCCTCGTTCCTTCAACCTGTGACTCATTCATGTAAATATTACAGACATGCAAATGATTAAAATGAGTGAAACTACACACACAACAATGTCAGCGTTCTGCTGTCATCATGACCAGAAACAGATCAGAAACTTTAACTCTGTTTTATTTTATGATATATGTTGTGCTAAATGTGTCAGTGCTTCTAACATCTAATCATATAATATAATAATAATATAATATATTCTCTGAGACAACGTCAGAATCAAAAAGGTGACCAGGACGGCTGGACAACTTCAGCTCATGTGATCAGGGAGACAGCTAGGAGTGGACTTGGTGTGTCATCTGGGAGGAAAGTAGATAAGGAGACTTGGTGGAGGAATGAGGAGGTGCAGGAGTGTATATGGAGAAAGAGGTTATCTGAGAAGAAGTGGAGCACTGAGAGGACTGAAGAGAGTAGACAGGAGTACAGAGAGATGCAGCGTAAGGTGGAAGTAGAGGTGACAGAGTCAAAGTTGAGTTTGAAGATGTTTCACCTTTTATCTAAAAGGTTTCTTCAGTTCTAACCTGATGATGGAAACCAGGATCTATATCTCTGGATCACACTACTGCTGCTCATACATACATTTAAATATCAATCGACTCCACATGAGATCAAATTCTACACAAAATATATATTTTAAATGAAACTTTTCAAGTAAATAATATTTCTCACCATCATCAGCGTACAGGAATTAAACCTTTTACCTGTTTAAGTCTAAAATGTGTTTACAATGTGATTAATTTGCATTAAATCCACCCTCCTCTCTATATTCTGCCCTAATAACTGAGCAAGGAAAATAAAACAATAAACAAACCGAAAGAAATGAAATGACCGAACCTGCTGTTTCCTCTAAACAAGGAATAACACGTTATACATCAAATCAAATCATATTTTATTTATACAGCCCAGAATCACAAAATACATTTGTCTCAGAGGCTTTACAGTCGGTACATGCAGATCCATCAGTGATCCTATTGTTGCTATTGACTTAGCTGCAGGACGGCATGTCGGGACAGATCGTGGGATTAAAAAACATTCCTGGCATTTTTTATTTACTTGTTTTATTTGCTTATTTGCATGTTAAGGAGATCTGTTGAAGCCTGCAGACACACAGGTTTATTTTAGACATACGACGTTTCTTCTCGAGGTGGAAAAGGTTGCAGAGATGCTTCGGGGGAAACGTGTGGAAACTGTTTTGATTGTGATTAATTGTGATTAATGTGATTTTCTTTCATCCTCATAATGTTTAAGAATAAAACTGGATTCTGTGATGTGGTCTTTGTACGTACATCATGTCTCAGATTTGTCATTAATTTACTATTTATCATGTTATTTGTAATTGTAACATGATGAGGGTGTGAAACTCAAGTTTCATTTTACGTGGTGAGTATAAAATGTTTTATACAACTTCATATTTCACAGTATTCAGATTATTTACTACATCTAGAAAGTACTTCATTAGAATTAAGTATTTGAATAAATCCCTGCAAACATTCAGGTAAAATAAAAGTACTTCTAGTTCAGCAGTAAAATGTACTGTGACTGATATATTATTATAAATAATGATAATGATTTTCTATATTTTTATTTTTATCAACAAATCTCATGTTTGGATCCAAACCAACAATAACAATCACATCACCACCCATACCCTCACATTCCCTCGGCTCCGTTCTCACATGGTTGCACCGGGTCACATGTTCCTTCATCATGAAGAGTTTAATCATGTTAATAACATGTTTTCATGTTGTCATGTTTTCAGTCTGTAGAGAGTAGTTCTGTGTAAGCCAGATGCTACTGAGCATGTGCAGAAATGCTGTTCTGTTTATAGTTTTGCTTTTGCACTACAACCTCTTGACTTGTGCTACATATCTTTACTTGTATCCTTGTTTACAGTTCACAGAAACGTTGACCTGCATATTGACATTTATTGTTTCTGTATGTATTTTTTAACATACATGTTTCTACTGTTTACTCACCATATCAAGTTAACTGATCAATAAAAAATATTCATGTTGTTATCTTTGAAACTGTTAAAACTTTTACTTATAGATATTAATCACGTCTCAAATGAATAATGTGCTCATGGTTTTTGGCCTCATTGAACTTCCATAGAAAATGTTTTTCTGTGAGTTATCATTCAGTTGTTCCAGCCAACAAGGTTGTTATTACTCTACCCTGTAATCACACACACACACACACACACACACACACACACTGGTCAACACACACTGATTTTCTGCTGCAGTGCGAAAGCATCACACTGAAACTGTAACTCACACAGCAACAGACTTCTAACAGCTAACATACAGAACACACCCAGCAGAGTGTAAACACTACTTCACCACCAGGGGGCGGTACAGTGATCACATGACAGTAGAGCAGCACATGTTGACATAGATCTGAAGTTCACCAGCACAGTATAAAATGATGATGATTCACAGTTTCAGCTGGTGTGTTCATGAGGCTCCTGACAGTTGGTTTAAGACACACTTATAAAATTGTGAACCTGTCCTTTAAAGTGTCACCATGACAGCGAGATGCTTCAACTGACGATCATTCAAAAACCCTTGAGCATGTTTCACTTCTACATTTTAAAACTTCCCAGAAGTTGAATTCCCAGAAATGAGGCAGGACATGACGCGATGGCGTCTGAGACGTGTTACACGACGAAGAAACGCTCAGTGTGTTGAGGAGTTTCAGCCCCTCCCTGCATGGATCAGTGACTCAAACAGAAGAAACACACATTCCTGACTAAATGCTGCAGGCGTGTTCAGTCCTGTCAGCGACCTGCCTCACACACACACACACACACACACACACACACACACACACACACGTTTCTCCTTAAAGGCATTGATGGGGAACGGTGTGGATGTGGCGTCCTCATTCAGCCTGCAGCAGATGATTGACAGCTCACACCTTCACGTGTCCTCCTGCACCTGATTGGACAAACACACCTCTCACTGAGCTCTCATTGGTCCTCGCTTGTGAATTTTGAACTTGAAAAACAGCATCAACGTGAAACTCCGACTCTTCCTGCTTTTTATGCCTGCATCTTTTGTTTGAACAAGCAAAGTTAACTACGACTCCCAAGGTGCATTTCAGCAAAAAACATCCAATCACAAAGCTTCATGCATGACTTAGTCTGAACTTTATTGTCCATGTTGGAAAATGATCCTCTTTATATTTCATTATATATATATATATATATATATATATATAAAGTGGGTGGATGATAAAAAACTTCTATAACATTCATTTCTCTGAAACAAAGTTGAATATTATGTTATATTAATGAATATTGCTGGTTAGAACATAAACCTGCAGGATGCTTCAATCGTGCAGGAGAATCTGAATTTTGAGTTACGTTCACGACTTCAGGGATCGAAACTGATGCAGCAGAAGCAGAAATATCTTTTTATCATAAACCTGGTGTCGTCGTTACCCACAATGCAACTCAAAACTGGAAACAGGTGAGGCTTTCTACTTTAATCCTGCTGATAGAGATCATCAGAGGAAGCAGGTGTGCTTCTCCTGCACTCACTTTTGTTTTTATCCCACAGGAAAGTTTCTCATCCTAACAAAGAATCTCACCTGTCTGAGGTGAAGGAGGTGGAGCTACTGACACACCTTGATGCCTTGAGGCAAAAGAATTGCTTGTTGCTTTGAGAAGCTAAAATTCACCCTGATGGGAAAAAAATATGGAATTATGAAAACACGCTGAGCTCGTACTCTTACTGTATGTGAGAGTGACACGTAATAATACATAATCAACACCTGCAGGCTGCAGGTCAAAGGTCACGTTTCACAGTTTGCTGTGTTCCCTTAACTGGCATCATATATGTTGAAAATGAAATAACAAAAAGCATAACTTTAACCTTCCTGCATTTCTACACACATTTAGAGATGAAATAATAAAGCATCATGATAAATTAAATCAGAAAAAGCTGCCTTACCTTCTGTATGTTTAACCCATAACTTTACTGAGCTTCATATGTATATGATATACATATACAGTCATATCATGTACATATCATATGTATTACATGTAGTACGAATCGGCACACAGAAAAGTTTTATTTTACACTTTTTTGTTATCAGGTGGATTTTTATCAGCAGGTCAAAGGTCACATTGTGTGTTTCTTTTACTGGCTTTATGTATGTTGTGTTGTTTTAAAAAGGGACGAAAATAACAGAGAAGAGTAAAATGTTGTAATGTTCTCATGATGAAGGTAGGTTTGAATCTTTAAATAAAGGCTGTGTGTGTGTGTGTGCGTGTGTGTGTGTGTGTGTGTGTGTGTGTGTGTGTGTGTGTGTGTGTGTGTGTGTGTGTGTGTGTGTGTGTGTGTGTGTGTGTGTGTGTATTTCTTTATCAGGTAGATTTTTACCTGCCGTGACGTGGATGTTTGCATGAGCTGTGTTCACTTTACTTTGTACATGTTGCCAAAGCAAAAAATAAAGACAGTGGTGACAGATGAAAACAGTAATAATGTGTGTGTGTGTGTGTGTGTGTGTGTGTGTGTGTGTGTGTTCATAACAAGCATCTACCACACTGATGGTGTAAACAGGAAGTTCTCTTTCTATCTTTCAGGCAGCTGCTCTGCTGAACTCACAGAGGTTCACAGGCAACATCTGCCTTTGTCCACACACTCACTCACTCACTCACTCACACACTCACTCACTCACACACTCACTCACTCACTCACTGACTCACTCACTCACTCACTCACTCACTCACTCACTCGCCCGCTCACACACTCGCCCGCTCACTCACTCGCTCGCTCACTCACTCACTCACTCGCTCACTCACTCACTCGTTCACTCACTCACTCACTCACTCACTCACTCACTCACATCATATTTACGTCATGTTTTCCAACAATAATAACATGTTAATTGACTTATTTATTGAATAAAAACTGTATTTTGTTGGTGTTTTGGAAAGTAAATGTTTGTGACTTCAGAAAACAATAAATAAAACACAACATGAGGAGCACGTAGGAAAATATTTCCACAACTTTTATGGCTTTACAAAGATGTTCAAATCTGACATAAATGTTTAATTTCGGGGACATTTATTAAAAATCTTCTTGAGAGTTTTTACAGGAATTTTAAAAAGTTTCTGTAAACATCAACAAAAAAAAACAGCATTTCTTAAAATATTAAATCATAATAAAGAATAAAAACCCCACATAAATCCAAAACTGTCACAGAATAAATTGTTTACAGTGTAGAGCATCTAACTCTATTATTTACAGTGGAGGGCAGTTTATCTGTCAGGTCATGCATGACGCTTCACAACATATACATGTGTGTTCAGGACGACTAAACCTGTTGATATTAATACATTCTGCACTAAACCAGATTAGAAACATGTTGAGAACGACACGCAGAATTTTTAGAGTTCAGAAACAAATTGAATAAATCACAAACAAGCGAATGAGCTTTTGAACGTGTGATCTGCAGACCAGCTATGATCTTCAGCTCCAGTTTTCTGTCTAAGCAAAATAAATACTTTCTCACTGGAGATCAGTGCATGTTGAAGCCTGAGATCAAACACACAAACAAACAACAACAACAACAAAAAAAAATCATCAACCAGCTCAAACAGATAAATGATCCGTCTAAAAGCAAAACTTCAAATAGTACAAAAACTGGTTTCTTTCTTTTTGAGCATTTTCAGATGAAAACTTGATTTTTTGATAAACTGTGAACGGAGATTTGATGAAAGTCACTAGCACCACCCGTTTCCCTCCAAAACAAACACCTTCCCGCCCTTTTTCTCTTTCATTTTCTTTGTCTAGTCTTCACCAACACTGACTCGTCCCTGCATGTCCAATCTTGTCGTTCACCCTCAACCTTTCACAGAAGACAATGTAAGAAGATTTAAACAGAAAATGAATGAATGAATCCTGGACCCGTGCGAGTGGAGGAAAAAGATAAAGTGAGGAGAGAGAAAAGTCAGATTTGCCCGGAGATGTTTTTTCTGTTTTAATTTCATGTGTACAGATATTAGAGCAAATTCATTACTAGATTTTTTAAACTAATATTGATAAACTAACAAGTCTGATGTATCAAGAAAGGATTTAAAACACTTGAATTCTTGCACCTGATCAGCTGACAGACTTCAACCATGTAAAGCTGAGGTCAGCAGGTTCACCTCTGTTTACCTGCAGGTAGTTATAGCAACAGCACTGATGCTTTGGCTCAGTAATGTTGCTATAGTAACCTGTAACAGTACTGTCTAATGGCCTCACAGTTCATTACGAGTCATCATTACGAGTAAAAGCTCCGTCATAGTTCAGGCTTTTATTTTTTAAATGTTTTGACTCTTAATGAAGCCACTAACATCAATTTCATCATTGATTTATCTACTAATTGTTTTCTTCATTAATCGATTAATCATCTTCTTCAACTCTGTTTACTTTCATAAACGTGGAAAATATTCCCGTTGGTCAACTAATCAAATTGTTTGATTGTCTAATAAGTTACTATTATTATTATTATATTATTATTATTACACTGGGACATCTCATTGTGCGGTCATCTGCTGTGACGAATCAAAACGTTTGTGTTGACAAACAAGCACAGAAACAAAACGAAGCTGCCGGACGGTGAAGAAATATTAACAAGAATTTTAAGATTTTAACAATCATCGTTTTAGAAAGAAGTGGTGAGCTGCGAACAAAATGAGGTATTCTGGATCAAAACATGCGCTCGTACCACAGAGAAACAAAACCCTTCACTGCACATGAAGCGTACCCCATCAATCAAACTCCACCCGCCTGGCACTGATTGTGGGATAAATCAAACCTTTTAAAAAAAAAGCTTTTCAGATATTAGTTTTACGCTGAATGTCTACATGTGTGGCCTCTGAGCCTGTGATCTGTATACCTCTGTGTGTGCGTGTGTGTGTGTGTGTGTGTGTGTGAAGAAATACTCCTCAGGTTTCCAGCAGGATAAAGAAAGTCACTCATCGTGACCGTCAGTCTTTCAGCTTTAGTCCAGGAAACATCTCCGTCGTTGTTTTTAGTTTCCCAAAGGAAGTGGCGGGCGAGACAAAAGGTAAAAGATGACATCTGTTAAAAACGCGGCAGAGGAAAAGGAGGGAGGGCAGGTGATGATCCAGTGATGGCGGAGGAGAGGAAAGAAAGAAAAAAAAGAGATCAGATTAACAGTGAAGATAATCCAAATGACAGCATCCATCGTTTGGTTAAATCAGGTTTCTGAGAGACGGTTTCCAGCTGGCTCTAACTGCACCGTCCTCAGGCTGCACAGAGGGATCATGGGAAACAGTCAGATGTTGTGGCCGGCATCTCCTAAAGGGACAAAGAAGATGTGTTAATATCAGTTGTTTTCATTATAAACTGCTGCAATAACAGTTATACTTTATTGTACATACATGCTTTCTACATCTGGGGGGACTGCCCCTTTAAAAAGTGTCATGATATCATCCAGTTCAGAAAAACAACTCACAAACCGGTTAAAACCAGTTTTCCCTGCTCGTCATTCAACACACATCAGCATGTTGAACATTATGACTAACATCATTCACATTATAGTGAAACAACAGTAACGACGCTGCTGCTGGTCGGTCTGCAGGATCAGTGTCATAATGGACATGAAACCAAAGCTGCAACCAGGACGAAGCTTTAAGAAGATACTAGCTGTAGCTGCAGGGCTCACACACACACACACACGCACACACGCACACACACACACACACACACACACACACACACACATACACACACACTGTTTGCTCGACCAGGTGAAGACAACCTCATAGCTGCTGTTTCAACAGCGCCTGGCGTATTGACAAAACACACACAGATAGATAACATACTGTCACTGAGCTCCTTCAGGGACACTGGGGGGTGACTGAAGGTTACCATAGCAACAAAACAAACTTAAAAATACAGACTACAAAAAAATACTGTGAGAAAATAATGCAGTTGAATATTTAATGAGCCAGTTGGAGTTCTGCCTGCAGGAATTTCACATAGAACATCACCATACACGGTATATCAATAGATCTGATCGATCGATCACCAGAAACAGAACCAAACATACACACATAGAACATCACCATACACGGTATATCAATAGATCTGATCGATCGATCACCAGAAACAGAACCAACTAATATGGAGTCTATTAACTTCATATTAAATATATTCAATATTCACAAATCAAAGGCTTTGATGATTAGACCACTATGGTGTTTTATAACCAGAGATATTAAAAGGTGTATAGTGTCACAACTAACCATTATTTCCTTATCAATTAATCTACTGATTATTGTTTTGATTAATCAATTAGTTGTTTGGTCCATAAAGTGTTTTGTCTATAGATAAATATAAATTCAAGATAGAAAATAGTCTGATTTAAGAAGCTGCAACCAGAATTTTTCTTTTCTTATCACAAAATGACTTAAAATGGTGAATTGATTGATTGATTGATTGATTGATTGATTGATTGATTGATTGATTGTCGCGGCTCTAATAGTGTCATATTGCCCAGCAGCAGTTGATATGTGCTCTGGTGTTAATGATGATAGTCAGCACTGTTCTGGTTGGACGTTTTCATCCCAAACAAACTTTTAAAGATGATCAGAGAGACTCACCAGCAGAGAGCTGAAACTTCTTTAGTACGGAGACTCGACCCTGATGAGGAGAAAACACAGAAAACTTTAGTTAAAGACTGGTGACCTGCAGCAGTAAACAGGGTTAAAACAAGCTGCTGACAGCATTTTGATTCAGAAACTGTAAAGTCAGCATGATGTCATCTCATCACACACACACACACACACACGCACACACACACACACACACACAGATTCAGAGCCTGACGGTCGTGTTCTCGGCAGCATGAAGGTCTTTCAGGTCAAAGTATGAAGACTGACTGAAACAAACTAAACTCTGTAAATCCTGTTCAGATGTGTTAAAACATTTAAACGCCTCACCGTCCTCGTTACTGCTTCAACATCAAGTCTTTGGGAAACTATGTAACAAATGTGATCTAATGAAAATGAAGCAGTGACGTGGTTGAAGTGTAAATATCCATCTCATCAGGAGTGTGGGAAGATAGAAGCCCAAATGTCAGATGAACAGTTGAAATGGCAGTTGGTCTGCCTGCACTGACTGCAGGTAAAATGTCAGTTGTCATGTAACATCTGATTAGCGATGGGAATCAATCCCAGTCGAGAACCGGTTCCAAATTGTGTGAATAGCATGCCTCCGAGCTCTTCATTTCCGTCTATCAATGCCAGCAAGTTACACACTGCAAAACAATGACGTTACTACAATATAATAATAATAATAATAGTGCACAACCTTTACTTATATATTATATTGGAGTATTTTAGATGAAAGCATCTCTACGTTTACTTAAGTAAAGGATCTGAATACTTCCACCTCTGGATGTTAATGAGACAGCTGCTTTGACCCAAAAAGAGTCAAAGAATAAAGTGTTGACTCTTCATGAAACATTTCAAGAGCTTCAGGGACAGATCACAAAGTAAATATCAACATTTAAAAAAACCTTTGAATCTTATCACACAAACTGTGAAACATATTTTGGCTGCTGATACAATGACAACAGACAAAACAAGCGAGAAGCAGATTGTGTAATCAGGTCAGTAACAGTGTAAAGGGGTCAAAAGTCAACCATCCTGCAGCTGTTTATCAACCATCCTGAGCTGCTGTTGGAGAAAACAACACATCTAGCTGCCATGTTTACCCCTGCAGCTCCTAGACGGGACTAGAAATAAACTCTGATTGACCCAACAAGCAGACAAACCTCTGAGTGGCATTGAGAAGGTGTTTCTTATTGCTTCAGGTCATCTATTCATTTATAAAAGAAAGAATGAACAGTTTGTCCTTTCACAAAGTCTCACTTTAATTCCTTTTCTTAAATAAGGGAACGTTAATAAGAAAGTAAAGAGTGGAAGAGAGCCGAAGACGCAGCAGGAAGACGAGAGCTGAAGAGGACGAGAGCTGAAGAGGACGAGAGCTGAAGAGGACGAGTGCTGAAGAGGACGAGAGCTGAAGAGGACGAGAGCTGAAGAGGACGAGAGCTGAAGAGGACGAGAGCTGAAGAGGACGAGAGCTGAAGAGGACGAGTGCAGACATGGCAGCAGCATTCCTGCCATTCTCAGAGGAGCAGGCCTCGCCCTCGCTGTGGCTCAGCCTCCCGCCAGACGTCCGGCCGTGATGAAAGATAGATAAACTCTTTAAAATCAAGAGCTTGCCTTTTAATACATCTAATTAGAAGCTTTTGATTCATTTCGTAACTCTTGTATTTAAATGTCTTTTTAAATGCGTTTCTTTCACATTTTCACACTTTGAATCGCCTCGTGGTTGAAATGTGCACATAAGCGTGGTAATTATCAGGTGTGATGTTCGCGGGTTTTCCCGGCCGGCAGCTTGTTTTTCTGAACACGGAGAGCAGGAGATACGAGGAGGAGCCACTGAGAAGTTTGAATGAGTGATCAGAGGATGTCAGACCGGTTTGAATCCTTCATTCATCTGGATCCTCAATAAGAGCTGTGTGTATTTTAGCTTTTTACTATTTACCTGACTGGTTTCCAACATGGAAAACATTGCAAATCATCAACAATACTCATGTTATATTCAGCAGCTCCATGAAGTCTATGCATCAAATTACAAAACAACCACAGAATGAAAACATCAGCTAAATTACAGGCTGCAGCGAGGCGTGTTTTCATGTCGTTTGTATCAAATGCATAAATGTATGTGCTGTGGGTAACGAGAGCCGCCGAGGAGACGACAATCCAAACTGTCTGTGTGATTTTACTTTACTTGTGTTATGTAGCGCAACAAGCGAGCCACGCTGTAGTTTGCAGTTGTTTGATCACTTGTGCCCCCTACAGGCCGGAGTCAGCAGTCCATGATGGTAGAAGATAGAAGTTTCTAAAACGCTTCTCTAGTAAAATCACCTGTCATGTCATGTTCAGCCTAAATCATGTTAATTATAACATGAGATCACAGAGATGAGCGTCTGGAAGGAAGGAATGCAGTCCGACTGTTTTCAAAATACCACAAACTACGGCCTTAATCCTGGTTGACAAGGCCACCGGGAGTGTGTGTGTGTGTGTGTGTGTGTGTAGGTTAACTTGACCTAGAAGCAGAACTGAAGACATGAAGACTGCATTACTTCCTCATGTATTCACGATATATTTGTCTCACTTCCTGTCTTGAGTCTCGTGTGTTGAGACACTGAGAAACTAAACTCAGTCCATCCAGAGTTATTATGGATTTTATGGAGACTGAAATATCTCAGCAAATATCAATTATCAAAATAAAAACTAATTTTATGACTAATCCCTGAATCGACTCATCATTGCAGCTCTATAGTATTACGAGCTATTGACATAAAGTATAAGTAGTTAGCAGTAGTGCATTAACAATACAGTCCAGATTTAGTTTAATCTCCAAACTTCCTGCTGCTACTAGTTCCCTTTTCCTGTTTTAAGAGTCATACAAGCTCAGGTTTAATTATCAGAGGATGAGATCTTCATGCTGACCTCTCCCATGCTGCTGCACAGCAGCTTATTGTACACCACGGAGAACCGGTTTCAGCTTTAGACCTTCAGGACACACACATTGTTGTGTAGTCAAGTCATTTCTTCTTCACTCAAAACCTGCAGCTAGTTTCACATCAGCTTCTCTTATTTGTTTCACGATTCATGTTTATTCCCACTTTGACAAACACACGCCCTCAAAAAGTGGATAAACTGGATTTATATTGTTGCTATGATGTAAACAAGATAATCTACTTTGATCAGTGCAGTTATGAATAATAATGCACTCTGCTGGGATAAACAGCCTCCATGCGTTATACTTCAATAACCGCACAGCTTAACTGCAGTTTAATAACATCGGTGGTGAAACTAATGTAGTAAATAATGTATAATGTGCTTCTGTAATTATCTTGAAATTGCAGCTTTTCTTTGTTGTTTATTGATCATTTGGTCCACAAAATGCCAGAAAGTAATAATGAATGTCTGGTGGAGTCCTGAGTGACGTCTCCGGACGTGAACGCTCAACGATTTGGACGATCAATCAATAATTGGTTGTCCGTCGGTCGACTTGGTTTATTCGATCAGAGCTGTGTGCAATGCGGTGATTACATGATGTTTATCTTGTTGATGTTTATTTTGGGCAAAAATACTAATGAAATATTGTTTTAGCAAAGAGACTGTGTGTTTTGGAGTTTTTTAGTATTTCAGTGATCACAACATTCATGATAATTGGAGCATTACTCACATATAGTTAAAATAAATAAGTCAATCAATTCTATTCAAAATAAGTTAGTCAAGCCGTGGCCCCGGGGCCCTGAGAGGCACCTCACAGCTGGTCACCTGACAGTAGAGTTTAAACAGGAATTCAGGAGACGCTGTCCAAACAACGACCTGCTCTGAGAGTTTCTGTTATTGCAGTGTTTCAACTCATTTCTTCATCTGGACAATACATTCACAAGTTTCACAAAAGCCACTGAATTAAACTACTTAAAAAGGTAAATCGACAGTGTTGGCCAACATGAGTCACAGAGGAGGAGGAGCAAGAGGAGGTACCAGTCACTCAACATTTACCTTACAAGTAATTTTAAAGGGCGGGTTCAAAGTTTTTCAAGTGTGTCTTAAAACAACAACAGTCAGTAAATGAACAGTGAACATGTGTTTGTTGCTGTAATCATCCTCCTGTTCATACTGACCATTAGATCCCTTCATAATACACTTACAATGGAAGTGATGGAGACTAGACCCACAAACATGGATTTAAAGTTCATGTGAAGCTAATATGAAGCTTCAAATCCAGCAGATATGTTTCAACGTTACAGTGTTTTTAGAGCCAAAGTCCCTCTTTTTGTTCCTATACTTCCACCACAGCTCAACAGGGAAACACAAAGAGGGAATTTGATGCTAAACAGACTGTAAATGTGTCAGATATCCACTTGATATGACTAACTCACACTGATGAAGCCTCAGAGAAGCTTCACATCTACTTTAAATGACTGTGTGGACACACTGTGGATTTTAACCTCCATCACTGACACTGAAAGCACATTTGAAGCAGATCTTTGAACAGCCGGTATGAACAGGAGCAATGATTACAGTCACTGTTCATATGGACACCTGACTGATGCTTTAACACACACTTCATTTGCTTTACCAAATGTGTGTGAGTAGTGTTGCAGCCTGTCAGAGTCATTGACTCTTTGGTTCGGGGCGATAACTTCCTGTTCAACATACAGCATGTTCAAATCTCACAGGATGTGGTGCAGGAATTACATAAGTGCTGCTGTTTGGAAACAATGTGTGTTTCAGGTGTGTAAAGATGTAATCTGCTGCACACCTGCACACATCTCTCTGCTGCTGTAAAGGTGAACTCCACTGACTTTTGAAAGAGTGTTTCCAGTAATATAAAAGCTTTTGTGTGACAGTTAGTTGCAACAGTGTTGGAGGGTGTGGCAGCAAATACAGACTGTGTGTGTAAGTTAGTCCATGTTGTAACATGTTAGAGTACGCCGAGGCATACGAGGAATCAGGAGAATTTCAAGAAGGTCATAAAGTGACATGACATACAAACAGATAATACACACGTATCACACTGAAGCATGAAAACAGCTGCAAAGAAACTCCTGACAAACACTCGTTGCTTCATTGAAGTATGTGGACACAGAAGAGTGGAGGCTTTACAGCAGCTTATGTAGTGTACTATGTCAGGCAGAAAAGCTCCCAAACTAAAATAAATCCAAGAATAAGAAGAAGAGCACAACACAACTTCATTTCGCAGCTCAGCGTGTTTGACCTGGACACCAAAAAGCAGATGACATGTTCTGCAATCCAGCAGATAAACGCCTCAAAGAGATACGGAAAGGCAGGAACTTACGGTACTTTCTGTCTGCAGTAAATGATTAAGCCGATAGCGACTGCCACAACGATGAGGACGGCGATGACGATTCCAGCGATTGCTCCGTCTGAGAGACCTTCATCCAACGCTCCCTCCTCTGTAAAAACATCACAGATATGATTTAATGTGACATATGAATCAGTACAAAAACACTTATTGCAAATAAATAAATGAACATTGGTACTGAAACCGCTGCCGCGTTATTTCCACAGTGAGGAAGTGATCGTTGTTGGTTAGACAGTGAAAGTGATCACTGATACTATACGATAATAAAAGAGCTTCAACAGAATCAAAGAGAAATTATCATTCATTTTTTGCATCAGTGATTGTAATATAGCAGATCTCATCCTATTTCTGCAGCTGATTTCTCCTGACACAGACACACAGACTCGAGACGCAGTTGTTACCTTTGACGGACAGTTTGCGGGTCTTCACAGTGGTCATGCCAGTGATGGCGTTGTGCGCCTCGCACGTGTACATTCCCGTGTTTTTGTAACGGGCCTTCTCGATGACATACTGAGCTGTTTTGACATCGGTCACAGTGCCGTTAAACTTCCAGATGAAGGTGGCGGGCGGGATGGAGGCGGCGGAGCAGGTGAACTCCACGCGGTCGTTCACCTCTATGGCCTTTCCACCGGACTCCAACTCATTATCAGGAATGACTGAAACAAGAATGACACGCTGCGTTTTACAGTTTGTACTCCTGGAGAGTTTCACTGTGAAAATCTGCAGAAGTAATTAAAGTTTTCACCTTTCACCACCGCTGCTTCGGGACCATCTGGAGACGAGACAAAACAAGCCTGAGTCATCACAGCGTTTACTCTGACACGATATAATCACAGTGACTTCATAGCCGCGTCGACAGGCTGTACGCTGTACTAGAAAGTTCTGCTGTTTCATGATGATAGAAAACATCACTTCCTTCCTCACATTCAGAAGCTTCAACCTTTGTTCAGTTGCTGCTGTCTTGTGTACTTTTATGTTTATCTGTTTTCGAGCATTTGCATATTAAACGTACAGTAACAGGATTAATGACCCTTTATTCCCCTGACTGGTAATAAAGGATCCCACATGCATCTTATCATGTTTGTCCATTTAATTTTTACTACATGGTTACACAAATCTTCTTTGCTGTTTATCTGTATTCAAAAGCTTTTTTATGGACTTCTGAATGAGTCTTAGTAATAAAAGTGCCATAAACCCAAATCAGTTTCAGTACAAACAAATAGACGTCCATAAAGGGTTAGGGTTAGGGTTCACGATGCAGAACCACAAACACATGTTCAGGTCTCTTAGCAAAATAAACACTCACAGTTGACCAGCATCTTGTAGGAGGCTGTCTCGGTGGTGACGGGGTTGCTGAGCTGACACGTGTACTCTCCGTTGTCCTCCTTCTGCAGCGGGTTGATCATCAAGGAGCTCAAGTCTGCAGAGAACACCATGCGGCTGCTAGCAGACAGAGGCTTGCCGTCTTTCAGCCAGCTCCTGGTCTGCACGACGCCTGCCGTCGCCAGGCAGCTGAGGTTGGCCGAGCTGTTGCCGGCGATGAGGGCAACCGTCGGAGCGGTGATTTTAGCTCCTGAGATGGCCTCTGTGAACACGGAGGTGGTCGAGAGACAATTACTGTAAACTCAAAGTCACTCAAACAAAGTTGTTCTTCTTGTTCCTTCAGATGTTTGAGCTGATGGATGAGTGAGTTCGTTAAAATGTTGGCAAAGCATAATAAAGAGTGCTTGAAGCAGAGAGACGACGTTAAAGGCAGCAGGACATGCTCGGTCCCAAAGCTCAACTGTTGGCATGTCATATATACCAACACAACAGGGCTGGAAGACATTTAGTTTCTGGTGCTCACAGACTTGACAAGAAGCTTTTTAAATAAAACACTAACAACAGTTGTCAGTACTGTTCACCAATGAAATAGTTCTAATGAAAACCTGATCACACTCAATAAAATAAAACTTCATCTTTAGGGGGACATAATCAGCTGGTTCCACCATCAAAATTCAAATATTAGCTCTCAAATAGAGCGAATCCGATATATATCAACCAATATTAGCTTGGTGATATTTCGGTATCGTGTATACTGCATGTCCGATAAGTAACACAAGAAAAACTGCAGTACACTGTACACTGGCGCTACTCTTTAAGACTAAAGTATTAGTAGCAGACAGTGTAACGAGGTGATGTATTTATATATATGATATATTATTTACTCAAAAAGTGGATTTAGTGTTAAATGAGGTTTCTGACAGTAATTATAATGTCACACTGAAAGAAGCCAAATGCCTCGAAAAAGAAAACACAGAAACTCTGCAGGGTGTAATGTTAGACCGTCCTCCAACCCAGCAGGTCACACACACACACACACACACACATTCCTCAGCAGTAATTACAGACACTGCAGCTCAGGACTTCCTTGCCGTGCATTACAAGTTTCAGCAGCTCACAGGTATAAACGGTTGTGTCTATGTGGCTCACTGCATGTGTGAAAAGCAGCTAGCAAGACAAATATGAGCTCATTTAACAGTCTCATGCCTCCGAGGTTCATCACCTCAAACTCGGTGCTTCTTTTGTCTGGTGAAATTCTGCCTCATTATTCTGTTTTATTTATGAGACTGCTTTAACATCCCATAAAGGAAGAAATTATTCAAACATTTCTGTGTAGTTATTCTAAATGCTTCATGCATAAAACGTTATTCTGATTGTTTCACTGCAGTGAATAAACACGCCTCCACCTCCACACAACCCTGTGGGAAGGTACATGTAACCCAACACTGATGTTGTCATGTTACAGTTATTACTCTTACATAGCCACAGACAGACACATTAGTTCATCACTATGCATCCTGCAAACAGCCGTGTTTAAAATGGGGCAGCATCTTTCGTTCACTCGCTCAAACAAACGAGCTGCGGCGGTGGTGTACTACCGCTTTTGTCCACAGGGGACGCTAAAATCAACACCAAAGTTATTCTATAAATTACTGTTTACTTGACTAACTAATCTTAAAGTACCAAGTTAAAGTACCAGGAAAACCTCATTAAAAACCTAATTAACATGTGGAACTGCTAATCATTAAATTCCAGCCTTGGATCAGAACCATTCTCAACAGTATATTGAGCCTTTAACGAACATCGTTTCCTGTAAATCCTAGAGATTTGAACGTCGTGGCTCGAGACCATGAGCGAGTGGAGGGGTGGCGTCTGTAATAAGAGGAGATAACAGGGAGCAGCACAGATTACAGCTACAAACAGTCACAAAGTCTGAAGCAGAAAGTCTCAACGCTGCCTGGCTTGTCGTTCTTTTAATGGGAGCTGTACGAAAACGTATTTTAACTTGAGGAAAGTGTAAATGTCTGATAGCAGCTGCTGAGTGGAGCTGAGCCATCTGAGAATATGGTTTCTAAAGTCAAGAATAAACAGTCAAGTTCAACTTTTAAGTCAACAAAAAAAATGGGAGCAGTGGAAAGTTCCATGACGACGTGCAAACAACTCGTCAAAAGGCGAATGGACCCTGAGTGGAGATTGTTTCCAGGTCAAAAGTTCTCAAAAATAACTCAAGTTAGAATGGATTTTGATTTTTTTAGTAAGATTTAAAACTGTATCAGGATTTCCATTCTGTTGGCACCGAAATTTGATCTGAAGAATTTAAATTAACAGCTCAGTCAGATCACTTACCCATGGTGGCGAAGGAAACGCCCGGCGAGGCTACAGTGCGCAGGGTCTTGTCGTTTTTGGCCCTGCATGAGTACTCCGCCATTTCCTTCCCTAAACCGAGTTTCTCGATAGTGTCCAGACCCAGAACGGGACCCGTACTCTCCATCTTGGTCTGGCTGCGGTACCAGACGAAGGTGGCGGGCGGGTTGGAGATGGATGAGCAGGACAGGTTGAAGTCGGAGCCGGCTCTGATATACTTGGGAGGGTTTGAAGGAGTGATGGTGACTTCGTCGGGTCCATCTGTGGATTACCCACACATGGAGAGAGCTTCAGTGTTCAAATGAGTCAAATTCAGTAGATATGTTTCAACGTTCGTGTTTTTGGGGCCAAAGTCCCTCTTTTTGGTACTATACTTGTACCAATGGTCACGTTAGCCTTAAAACATAGTAGAAATACCGAAACAGTGCCATATAACAATGCAATATTATAATAATTTAACCTTAAACTAAACCTGTGAAGCTGTCCTTTATGGCCTTTTTAGTTGCGGATTATTTTATTGATGTTGCTGACATTTATTTGGCTCTAGTTTGTGTTTTATTCATATTATTAATGTTCTCTGATAGATATTTAAATGTGTTTTTTTCCCTTTTGTTACTTTATTTAATTGAGAAAGAGTTTCAACTCCTTTTAAGGGATAAACTTTTACTCTACAGGAGAAAACTGATTTCAAAATGCATTTTCATTGTGATGCCATGAACACAACTACTGCAGCTCCTCACTGGATTAAAAAATGTGTTAAATTTTACCAACTTTATCATTCAGTGGAAGGAAAAGACATCCTCCCGAGCTGAGCTGGTGACCTTTTGATTAATCAGTAACAGGGCTAACCAGCAGTTGGAGTGATTTCACTGCCTTTCAGGTTAGTCATGAGGAAGGAGTGGAAGTGTAGGCTGCTGTGTACACAGTGTGGTGCAGTCAGGGAGCAACCTGCAAATACAACACGGCTACAAGACTGCTGCATACATCTATCTATGTATGACCATTTTACTAGTCGTTGTAATTAAGAAATTATTAAGTAATGCATCATCCGAAAAGGTCATGTGACTCATAAGCAGAAACAATCTATAATAATAATAAATGACCTGTTGGGTTGTAACAGAATGGCAACCACTGACTCATGTCTGACCTTTTGTGACAAGCGGGTGTGGATCTCCTGACAAAACGCAGCAAACAATGTAAGACTTAGTAAATACAAGGATGTGGGAACTTCAAACTGTCAAAATGACACAATGGATTCAACAGCCCCATTGGCTGTCGTCGAGGAGACAAAATATTATGTTTGTCCAAATGGTGGCGCCAGAGGAAAGGAAATAAGGTCATTATAGATGAACGTGTTCATCCTCTTGGGAGCAGCAACAATTTCATAACAGCCTCCTTTTTCTCTGCTTTCTACGTGGATTTATGGACGTTTATTGTTAATGAACACCATCACATCGTCGGGAAATTAATGATGTCAACGTGTATTTCATGTGTGTGTGTCTTCAGATTTTTTTTGGGATCATTTTTTAGCAATTTAAGATGAAGATACTGGGAAGAAGTTACGTTCACATTCATGCTGCATTACAAACAAGAGAGAAGTGAGTTATGACTCTGTGAAGGACGAATTTTAACTAGTGGTCAAATTAAGTAGTATCTTAATATTAGGCTAAAAACAGTTAAGTCACGGTGGATGTGAATTTTCTCTTTAACCCAAAGCTGTGATTTCTTGTCTGAGTAGGACTGCAGCTGAGGTACTCACAGTAGACGGGGAGTTTGAGGGCGGCGCTCTTCTCCGTCTCCAGCTTATTAGCAGCTGTGCAGTAGATGGGGCCGATCAAGTCTGACCTGAGGACATTTGTGATGGTCAGCATACTGGATGTTTCCTCCTGTGATTCAATCCAAAGGAGAAATTATATCAGTAAAAACATGGGCACAAACAGTCCAAAATACTGTATATACTAAAAGATATTCAGTTTTACTCTCAGATTAGATTAAGAAAAGCAGCAAATACTCAGAAATGACAAATGTCTCCATTATTTGTAACTACATCTGACTAACCAAAGAGGAAATGTGGTTAAATCATTGCCCTGGTGGACACGGACCTGTTTGAGCGTGATTCGTTTGTTGCTGTCATCGGCCTCGATGGGCTTGGTGTCGTTGAGCCAGGTGAACGTGAGGAAGGAGCCTTTAGCAGTGCAGGTGAGAGTCACGGTGCTGTTGTGCTCGATCACTTCAGGTAGGCTGGATGTGATTGTCACTTCAGATACTGGCTCTGCAGGAGCAAGAAATGAAGTGACACTCGAATTAATAGGATCAAATGTGGGAGGAAAACATCCAGCGAAAAGTAGCGGATCACTAAATAAATACATAAAAAGATCTCAGACTACCTTAAAGTCTCACCTGCAGAAAGAACTGGGCCTTTATTTCTAATTTACCTTGTTTTATAAGTATATTTTCTAATATTTTAACATGATGTGCACTTGTTGTTGTTTTCTTCCCTGCAACAATAAAGCAATTTGAATTCACTACAGCTCTTCTTCAGCAGCTGAGGCTCATGGGAATTGTAGTGTATAGCGACATCCACCAAACCACACAGAAATATTTCAAACTGGTGGCCATGACATAAATTATCCAGAAGATGAACTTATGTCACAGCAACAAGTAAAGTGACTCTGAGACCAAAATTTAAGGTTGGTGTATAAGCATTCATGATTTTGTGCATTATGTACCAATATCGACCAAAAAAAGAAACAACTAAAGTCCCTAATTTCAAATGTACATGAGTGTTTTTAAAATGCAGTCATGTTGTGAGCAGTGAAAATTTAACAACCTGCTCGCCTGAAGCTCTTCACTCAATCGTAGCTGCGCTCTGAAATCAACATTTGAATGGAGCCAATGAGGACGGCGGTGAAGCAGGCAGCAACTAGACCTGCTAGACTTGTTCTCAATAATCCTGGAGCTCCGGCTGCTTCTGAACGATTGGGCAACAGTAGGTGTGTGAGAGCAACGTGAAGGAGTGGTAACCAGTTCTGACTGCAGCCTCAAAGAAGTTGTTCAAGTACCTTAAAACAATAGTTACTATGGAGATGTGGAGACTATTTTCCTCGTTTGTAAATAAAAATGATCTTGAGGATATGATCAATCTATTCCTGCCAAAGAAACAAACAAACATAGACACACTTGTGGTTTTGAGTATTTACAGTGTTTATGGTTGTGATCCAGTATGACCGTACGGTATGAATGACAGTCACGAGGAATGTTGGGAAACCGTTCGCTGCACCGCCTTTGATAAACAAACTGATGCAAAGATAAGTCAGCATGATTCAGATGTTTATACAAGATAAGAATACTTCTTAAATGTGCATATTTAATGCTTAGAAATCATATAAGTAATAAACATTCATTTAGAGCTGCAATTAACAATTATGTTCATTATTGATTAATTAATTAGTTGGTCTATAAAATGTCATTTTTCCCAAAGTCAAGGTGACGTCCTCAAAGGTTTTTTAACTAACTAAAGATAAAGTTTCCTAAATCTGTCTTTAAACACTTTGGTCAACGACAGACTGAAAACAACCTCACAGCTTTCGTTGTTGTTGTTTTCGCTGCTGCTTCACTGTATCTCGTTTAAAATGTAAGGGGCGTGGCTTTGTTAGCAGCTACCTGACATTACAGGTAGAAGTGATATCGAGACTAAAGAAACAGAAGATTCACTATGAAAATAGTTCCTGATAATCGAATAATCAACTAATCTTAATAGTTTAATATGGTTTAATATGAAAGAAAATTATTAGTGTTTTGATGTGTGTGTGTGTGTGTGTGTGTGTGTGTGTGTGTGTTTGAAGCAGCACTACTATGAGGGCTGTACAGTCCTGAAGCAGCATGAGGGGACAGTGGGGACGTGTGTCTGATGTGTCTCTACCAATATTTTACTGATCTGAAACCATTCAGACGCTTTGATCTGAGCAGACATTGATAAAGACTGAATGAAGAACATAAATTCAGCCGCTCCCTGAGCAGCTCAGAGCTGCCTGATCTCTGATATCTAGTTTATCTGCTGAATCAGACCATAGATTTCATTTTAATTACTTACAGAATAAAAAATGTCATTTAATAACATCAAGAAATTAAACTGTTAAACGGTTTTACTGGAACTGATCAGTGAAATGTTGTAAAACATAATGATGATCTAGAAAATGACTCAACGAATGGAAAACTGGAGCTTTTCCTCCGCCAAGACATATAGTCCCCCTGAACTACACCTGAACTACACCTGAAGCGCAGTAATATCCGCACTACGCCCATCAACAGGTGTGGCTGCAGCTTCGAGACACTATAAAGATCTACAGTGTCGTTAAATATTTCAGCATGAATATAATAAAATAATCAGTTTACATGAATGAACTAACCTCATCCTGTATTAAAGGAGCAGTACACCGAACAAACATGGACATCTTTATATATTTGGGGGGGAGGTGACTCACCCAGGACTCTCAGCGTTATATCTGCTGTTTCCGTGACGGCTCCCGGTTTCACTACGACCAAGTTGTAATCCCCGCTGTCGTCCGGCTGCAGGGAGCTCAGGAACAGGTTGCCGTTGACCGGGTCAATGGTCGCTCTTCCCTTGTAGTGATCGTTCACAGACAGGTCTTTTAAGCTCCGGGTTGCGATGTTAATCGATTCATGCTCGTTTTTGAAATTCCAGATAATGAGTTGGTAGTTGGGTTTGTCCATCAGGGTGGTGAAGGTCACATTCTTCCCCAGGACTCCGTCCAGAGGTCCATCCGGCAGGATCTGCTGCGAGGCGCAGCATCCTGGGGGACAAGAGACCAGGTCAAGTCAAGGAGTCAAGACAAGGAGTCAAAACAAGGAGTCAAGTCAGGGCGGTCAAAGAGTCAAGACAAGGTGTCCAACAGGTGGAGCATTTAGGAAAAGACACATTGGTCATTTAAAACATTTTAGATTGTAATAGTTTGCATCAGAACATGAATTAAAAGAGACATTAATATTAATAATTAATTGATAAATATTAATGTCAGTCGAGCATTTCTCGGTTCTTACCGATGAAGGAGAGCAGAAACAGAAGCGACTTGGAAGAGAACAGATCCATCCCGGAAGGTTCAAGTGTTCCCAGCAGAGGCGCAGACAAACTGCGGCAGCAGACACCCGCAGCTTTTAGAGGGCCACACCCAGGCAAGGTGAACACACACTCCTCCTATCTCTCACACACACACACACACACGTGATGAATGACTCTCCTTTACATCATAGAGGCAGCTTGAGGCTGTGTAATAAAACATGATGCAGGATTTCTGAGTTTAAATTTCTATAATTTGAAGCAGATCTGAATGAACAGCAGCTTTAACACACTGGAAACATGCGAACTGGTCCTTTAAATTACTGTTTCTGCCTCATTATACAGCAAAGCAAACAAAGCGAGTTAACTTTAAATACTGTCAGTGTCATAACCTTTAAATATTGTCTCTTTTCACATTAATAATCCATTAATATCCAATAATTATGCACAAAAGGCATAAAACAACTGGAAATTTAAAAATACGCAACAAACACTTATTATTATTATTTATGCTTTGTTATTGTAAATAAATAATCCTGAAAATAATCCTGATTTAGTAGAGATGAACATAACTTTATAGTGTCTGTCCTCATATTGGTGGAAATGTTTTTTTATTTCAGAAAATGATAAAAGAATCGTCCAGTTTTTACATAGTATAGTATAGTATACATAGTAGTAGTATAGTATAGTATACATAGTAGTAGTATAGTATAGTATAGTATAGAAGTAGTATAGTATAGTAGTAGTATAGTATAGTATAGTATACATAGTAGTAGTATAGTAGTAGTATAGTATAGTATAGTATAGAAGTAGTATAGTATAGTATACATAGTAGTAGTATACTATAGTATAGTATAGTAGTAGTATAGTGTAGTATAGTATAGTATAGTACAGTATAGTGTAGTATAGTATAGTATAGTATAGTATAGTATAGTATAGTATAGTGTATAGTATAGTATAGCACAGTACAGTATAGTGTAGTATAGTATAGTATAGTATAGTACAGTATATTACAGTACAGTATAGTATAGTATAGTATAGTGTATAGTATAGTATAGTATAGTATAGTATAGTACAGTACAGTATAGTATAGTATAGTATAGTGTATAGTATAGTATAGTATAGTACAGTATATTACAGTACAGTATAGTATAGTATAGTATAGTGTATAGTATAGTATAGTATAGTATAGTATAGTATATTACAGTACAGTATAGTATAGTATAGTATAGTGTATAGTATAGTATAGTATAGTACAGTATATTACAGTACAGTATAGTATAGTATAGTATAGTGTATAGTATAGTATAGTATAGTATAGTATAGTACAGTACAGTAGTTCAGTGAGACGTTGCTGCCTCCTCGTGGAAATCTGAGGAAGTGACTTCACTTATTTGTGTTTTTGAGTATTTCTAAACTTAAATAAAACATAATCTGTGAAGTATTCAGACACACTCAGTTTTTAATACATGAGTGAAAAAAAACAAGAATATTCATATTTAGACTATTTAGATTTAACATTAGACATTTCTGGTTATAAAAAATCTGTAATTTCAACATAATTTTCAGGTCGTCATTATTTTCTCCTAAATTAATTAATGCATCTATAATCTTTTCAGTGATTAATAAATCGGTCCAACTCTGCTTAACAAACTGTAAAATTAAACACCAACAAGACAAACAATTATACTACAATAAATCATCAATATACGTTTATATATTATTAATAATTCATTTATACACAACTATAGATTTCAGCAGTTTGCCAACATTATCTTACAGATGCTTTTTCAGAAATGAGAGAATAAATAAATAAACAAGATAAACAGAAAATGAAAAGGAAGAGAAACAACAAAACATACAAAAGGAAGAGAAAAACAAACAAACAAACAAAGCAAATAAACAAGTACACAGTGAGTAAGTGATAGGTGGATATGGATGGTTCAAAATGTTAATTATGTTAATTAAAATGATATTTGTGTCTTTTATTACATTTTGATGAACCCACCTGATGTAATATAAAACAATAAAAAGCAACTTAAACAGAAACATTTGTTCACCAAAGTAAAACTAAAAATTATATAATTAAAATAAGACCAACTTCAAAACAAAACTCATTAAAAAATATAATTATCGACTATATAACTAATAACTAATAAGTATTTTAAAGCTTTTATAAGTAGCTAATGTTAGCACAAGTTTGCACCAGTGTTCCCAGTCAGCTGGTTACCTTCAGTCTGAGGGAGCGGGCCTGTTTCCGGAGCCTTATATGGACGTTCCTGCCTCCAAACGGAAAGGATGGTGTCATCATCAGCATCTTTCATACCTCAAGATAAAGATAACGTTGAGAAATACGGAGCAGTCCATGATTTACAGCAGAAAGTCCAGACTGATACGCAGAGCGAAAGATGAATGAAACTCAAACTACTCCAGCAAATCCACAAGAGGACAGCTGACCCTGTAGAGGCTGCAGGAAGGAGGTAGAAAAACATGTAATAAAATATAATACCAATATTATAAATAACCAAGTGATCAGGGTAACGTTAAATATGTCCAGGACAGTTTACACCTTCAGGGTTTGTGTTCTGCTGCAGAAACAAGAACAATTAAACCTTCACACTTCCACAAATGGCTTTAAAAAAATAATAAAAATAAAATGTTGGCATAAAAACTGCTAGTTTACACGGTGAATGAATCCAACAGATCGAATGCTGATCAACAAAGTAGAGTAGTTGGTTACATATGTGCACCAATCAAGTAAGGCTTCATCGTTTACCTCAACACGCTCTTTCCAACCAATTAGGAACCAATAATTAGCATGAATTGCATCTGAGTGTTGACCAGCAGAGGGAAGCATAGAGTTGTCTTTAGTTTTCACGAGGATGTGCAGTGAAGCTTTTTTAAAATCCACAAATTAGTAAAAGAATAATGATTCACTTTTTAAAGACAAAACGATAACTGTCACTTTAATATATTTTTTATTCAAATGTGACACAAAGGAAATACATATCACACTATGTATTGTATTGCTTTTGTTTTAGATGTTCCATAAGCACAACTTCAGAGATCAATATGTGACACACACTGGTCTAAGAAAGCACGTTCCTCCATACATGATCAATATAAAACAGTGAATAGATTTGATCTGTTTGGTTCGAGAGCATTTAGAAAGCCATCGAGGCACTTCCTTCTGTACAAATGTGAGGTTTGAATAAATGTCGGCTAAGACGGGTCTACTTGATGTGGCAGTAACGTTACAGAAAATCTCTATTCTGACAACCATCGTGTCCTCACAGCATAAATGAACGCTCTCCTCTTCAGCATCATCGACACCCCTAAAATGTCCATATAAGGCGAAGACATGAAGTTAGATGTCCAAAAAAAGACGGCAAAGTGCTCCTTGACTAGTATGAGAGGAGGTCATGTGACCATCACAGAGATATTAGAGAATATTACAGCCTGCAGTAGGTGATGTTACAGCTGGACAGAGCTGCAAAAACTGAAACGTAGTCTGCATCGTAATGATGATGAATATGATGAACAGAATATTTCATTTGTTTTAGTTATATGTCTTATTTCAGTTGATTTTGGCATATTTAAACTCTGAATTCATGGACACACGAGTGTTTTGTCCTCTTGTGAGTTCACGACAAGTACAACAGCTTTAAGACAATTCCACCAAAATTGATAAATGCCACGTTTCTTAGATCCCTCGTACCTTTCTCGAGACGTTTGCTTCTTGCGTGAGGCCCATTGTGTAGCAGCCAGCAACATTCAGCTCTACAAACTTGAACCCAGAAAGATCTGGTACTTCAGGTCAAACTGCTGGTCACCTTGTAGATTTCCTGTAAAACGTTCGTGAAACGTTAAAGCGTCTCCAGTTTATCTGCTGTCAACAACACACTTGTGGTTTTTGACCTGTGAGTGCCAAGTGAATCTTTTGTCACAGATTTGGCATTTAAATGGCTTTTCCTCAGTGTGAAGAGCCATGTGTGTGTTCAAATTAGCCTTTTTTGAAAATCTTTTACTACACACTGAGCAGCTGAATGGTTTCTCCCCGGTATGGACTCTCATGTGATTCACCAACGTACAGCGCAGACTAAAACTTGTGTTACAAACTGAGCAGGTGAACGGCTTCTCTCCTGTGTGAACTCTTAAGTGTGTCGTCAAATTTGAGCGCTTTGTGAATTTTTTACTGCAAAATGGGCAAGTAAATGTTTTTTCTCCTGTATGACATTTCATGTGGATCTGCAGATGGTCCTTGCTGCCAAATCTTTTACCACACAGTGAGCAGGCAGGCGACCTTTTAGCAGCATCACTTCCCACGCTGCTCACAGGGACTTGATTGTTTCTATTTAAACCTGACTGAGGTTCCCTGAGCTGCTTCCACCCATCATTACTGTCTTCAGTCTCAGAGGAGTTTGAAGTCTTGTCATCAGTAGCAGGTTTATGTGGATGTGAGTTCCTGGCTGGTTCTGATCCTCCATCAGCTTCTGTTTCCATCTGTTCAGTCTGTCTGTGATGAAGCTGTGAGGACTGAGGTTTCTCTTCATCATCTTCACTCTTCACAGAGACAGGAGTGAACGTGGTGATATCAGCCTCCTCCAGCCCTTGAAGCTGCTCTCCCTCCTGACTGGTCCAGAGTTCCTCCTGTTCCTCTTTAATGTGTGGAGGTTCTGGTTCCTCCTGGTCCAGACTGGAGCTCCTCTCCTGCTGCTCAGGGGGAACCTCTTTACTCACCATAAACTTCTTTACATTTGCAGGATACACTGAAATACACACATTATGTAAATGCATTAGTGTGGTTGCACTGTTAAAGAAGGCAAATGCACTCCAGTCTTTTCTCATTATGTAAATGTACCACATACTTAGTTTTTGTGTATCATGTAATATCAAGGAAACAGCTCATAACAGGGTTGTTGGTTCAATCCTTGGCTCCTTTATGTTTTGATAGTCGTCTGATACAATGAATCATATCAAATTACAAATTGGCTGAAATGTCTGGAAATCATCCTCCACATGTAACAGTACCATGTAACAGTACCATGTAACAGTACCATGTAACAGTACCAGTACTGCAGCTACATGCAGCTACATGCAGTAGTACCATGTAACAGTACCATGTAACAGTACTAGTACTGCAGCTACATGCAGTAGTACCATGTAACAGTACCATGTAACAGTACCAGTACTGCAGCTACATGCAGCTACATGCAGTAGTACCATGTAACAGTACCATGTAACAGTACTAGTACTGCAGCTACATGCAGTAGTACCATGTAACAGTACCATGTAACAGTACTAGTACTGCAGCTACATGCAGTAGTACCATGTAACCGTACCATGTAACAGTACCATGTAACAGTAACAGTACTGCAGCTACATGCAGTAGTACCTTGTGAAGTACCATGTAACAGTACCATGTAACAGTACCAGTACTGCAGCTACATGCAGTAGTACCATGTAACAGTACCAGTACTGCAGCTACATGCAGTAGTACCTTGTGAAGTACCACAGTGATCCCGCCGAGCATCACCGGCGGAGTCATCCGGGACCTCCGGCTCTCCGTCCCGCAGCAGTCTTCTCTGTCGGCCGAGCTCCTCCTCGTACTCCGCTATCGTCCGTTCAAACAGAACTAAAATCTCGTCAGCAGCTGCAGACAGTCGCCGGGTGACAAAAGCTCTCAGCATCTGGACTTTAGACATGTTGAAACAGTGAGTCTGACTGTAGCTCCCTGTTGCTAGGTTACCGCCCCGTCCGCTGAATTCAAGCTAGCCGGCTAAGCTAACTTCATGACAGGCTCCATTCAGACAGGCTGTGTGTTGTGTGTCTGTTGTGTGTCTGTTGTGTGTCTGTTGGCGTGTTAAAAGGAAACAACCTGACACACAAACAGTTTCCTCAGCTCGAGGCCATCGTGTTCTTCTTCTGCTTCTCGAAGGAAACAAAGTGGCTCATTACCGCCACCACCTGGTCTGAACATGTATGACCGGGACACGTTCAGGATGTATGAAGTATTAATATGAACACATGAACACATGAACACATGAACAGATCTGCTTCCAACGTGCTTTCTGACATTAAACAACCATTATTTGACTGACTGATGTAATCACTATATTAAATTAAAAAGCACTAAAGTATAATTTGATAACAGTCATAAAATGACTGACTGTTAATTTGCTGATTTTAAAACCATCTTATTATTTATTTTCAGTATCATGTGACTGTTTTATTAACCCTCTGAGGGTCAAAACATTTCTGTTCACTTGTATGTTTTTAGCTCTTTAAGAGTCACTGATGAAAAGTACAAATGAAATGTATTATTATTATTATTATTATTATTATTTATCTTGTGTAGTATTTCATGTTTTATTTTAATTGTATTGCTTCTATTATCTTTAATTATTTTATTAACTCCTTTGCTTGTTTAGTTTCCACTATAGACTGTATGTAATAATATTTATATACACTCCGCACCTGTTGGTGGCGGTAATGCACAATGTTGTTGTTAGCCAACCGCTAATAAACCTCAAGAAGAAGAAGGAGTCAAACCCGGAAGTGATTGTCCAGGCGTTAGAGAGAGATTCGTCGTTTTCTCTCCTCTGTAACATGTCCAGACTTCAGAGTCTGAAGCGTTTCGTCCAGCAGCGGCTAACTGCGGCTGTGGAGGAGATATTTGGACACTTTGAGAAAACGATAACCGAGTATGAAGAGGAGATGAGCCGCAGGCACCGTGAACTGCTGGAGGAGGTTTCTGAGCTGCGGAGAGCAGGTCGGTGACCCGGTTTGCGTCACGTGTTTACATCCAGTCGTTTTAAGTGGTGGTTGAATTAACTGTCATGTTTAATGACGGTTAATGAGTGTGTTGATATAGATGAAAACAGGCTGTATGAACGTATGAACAGTTATCAAGTGGGCTTGACATCAGATTAATGTCACCACAGCCTATAAAATCACCAGTTCATTCATTCATTCATCACCAGTTCATTCATTCATTCATTCATTCATCAACAGTTCATTCATTCATTCATCACAGTTCAATTATTCATTCATTCATCACCAGTTCATTCATTCATTCGTTCATTCATTCATTCATTCATCACCAGTTCATTCATTCATCACCAGTTCATTCATTCATTCATCACCAGTTCAATTATTCATTCATTCATCACCAGTTCATTCATTCGTTCATTCATTCATTCATTCATTCATCACCAGTTCATTCATTCATTCATTCATTACCAGTTCAAGCGATCATTCATGTTCAAAACCGCTGAAGACTCTTTTTAACAATCTGGGTAAATTAGGACTGAAACTATCTTTTGCATTATCAAATCATCTGTTGATTATATTTTCAATTAATCAATTAGATGTCTATAAAATGGCAAGAAACAATTAAAATATTGATCACTGTTTCCCAAAGCTCAACATGACGTCATCAAATGTTTCAGTTTACTGTCACAGACGAATAAAGAAACCAGAAAATATTCACATTTAAGAAGCTGGAATCAAAGAATTTTGACTAAGAATTTAATAAAAATGACTCAAAACAATTAATCAATTATCAGAATACAATTAATTTCAGTAGAAATCAGTTAATATCAGCTCTAATATCAAGCTTATAAACATGGACATTTGTGTATTACAGTGTTTCCTGCAGACGTCCAGCAGCTGCTGGAGAGTAAAGAAGAGGTTCCTCCTGAGCAGCAGGAGAGAAGCTCCAGTCTGGGCCAGGAGGAACCAGAACCTCCACACATTAAAGAGGAACAGGAGGAACTCTGGACCAGTCAGGAGGAAGAGCAGCTTCAAGGGCTGGAGGAGGCTGATGTCACCACGTTCACATTCACTCCTGTCCCTGTGAAGAGTGAAGATGATGAAGAGGAACCTCAGAGGATCAGAGAGCCTCCAGCCTGCAGCTCAACCCAGATGAAAACAGAAAGTGAAGACAACTGTGGAGCATCAGAACCAGCCAGCAACTTTGATCCAGATAGTTATTTACAACCAGTTAGTAAAGAACAAACGTGGATGGAGGCCAGGGATCCTTTGTCAGGTTTAAAAGCTCTGAATAATAATATTGTTAATGATAATATTGTTAATAAACTCCTTGAGGAGGAGTGTGATGGTCCAAAGTCATTTATCTGCCCTCAGTGTGATAAAAGGTTTGAGCGCAGGGAAACTCTGAACAGACACATGAGGTGTCACACGGGTGAAAAGCCGTACAGTTGTTTAGTATGTAAGAGACTTTTTAGATGGAGAGCAGACTTTGTGACGCACTTGAGAACCCACACAGGGGAGAAACCTTTCATGTGCAGCGACTGCGGGAAATGCTTTATAAAACACGGAACGCTCACGCGACACATGAGAACACACACTGGCGAGAGACCGCACGTGTGCTCAGTCTGCGGTAATGGTTTTCATCGCAAAGAAGATCTGACCAAACACACGAGGACTCACACAGGAGAGAAACCGTTCAGCTGTACAGTTTGTAACAGACAGTTCTCCCGCTCGTTTCGTGTCAAAAACCACAAGTGTGTTGTTGAGAGCAGCAATACGTGAAGCTGCAGAGTGAGTTGAATGTTTTAGCTGTAGTGAAAAATGTTGAATTTCTTACTACCTACCTCAGTGTTTGAAATTAGAAAGACTCATAACGATTTTATTAGTCTTAGTTACAATTTGGTTAGAATCAATCAAGTCAAGTCATTTTTTATTTATATAACCCGATGTCACACATCCACAATACATCCTGTATCCTTTGATCCCTCCATACAATTAGAGCAGCTTCATTTTATCATCAATTCATCTGTTTGTTTTTTTTCTTGATTGATCAATTAGTTGTTTAGTCCATAAGATGTTTAAAAATGTCAATATATGTTTGTCAAAACCCAAGATGACGTCCTCAGATGTTTTGTTTTGTCCACAACCCATAGATAATCAGGTGTTGTCATAAAGGACTAAAGAAACCAGAAAATGTTGACAATCCTGAAGCAACAGAGGAGGGATCTCTTTTCCAGGCCGGACATACAGGAAATAAATGCTGTGTCTACAGAATAGAACAAGAAAGGTACACAGCAGGGACAAGCAGGATGACAAACTTATAGATGAATTGATAACATGAATGAAGAAACTGATCAGGAGGACTTCCAGGTGCCAGACAGGACCTCCTTTAAACTATAAATATAGGAGAGAGGGACATTTGGCAGTTACTGATTACACTTTACATGACGTACATGTGGTTATAGTGTTGAAAATCCATTTTTGTTATTATTGATTGTCACTGAATTGGTCCTATTTGTTTTCCAACATAAAAAACTATGTGCAATTAATAAAGTTTGAAGATAATTTTGGAAAAAGGACATGATTCTTGATCATTGTTGCTCATCTTCTAGATATAGATATAACATAAAGATGTGTATTTGAAAATGTGCAATGTGTCTCTGATCTCTATATTATGATGTATTGTTTTAAATTTAGTTTGGAATCATTTGAACAGTTTAATAAGTGATGATTGATTGTGATCAGTTTATCATCTTTTTTGTTTGTTTCTACTAAATACTGTGATGTAATGCTTTCATAAGACATAATGATCAGATGTGCTTCTTGTATTTCCAGTGTAGTTTGATATATTTCAGGTCCAACAGTACGATGTCTATTTCTGTGCTGATATGCATGAGACGTTTGTTAAAGGGAAGTGAAACAATGTGTGAGTGAGTGACTGGTGGAGCAGAAAAAACATCTGACAGAAACTCCTTAAAGGAGAAAATCCACTGTCACACAGTAACGGTGTCCAAGTGTCCAAGTGGTGTTTGATTGACTGCTGTGCGGTCCCCGTCCTCTAATCTGATGGGTGTCTCCTGACGGTGCTGCCCTCTCCAGGGCCTTCATAACATCACTGAGAGATGAACTTTACAGTCCTCTCTCTAAACTTCCGCTCAAGATCATATGACCTGTAGTATTAGAGCAGTAGAAACTTCTTAATTACTTCTAGCACCTTTGTAATGTTAAGAAACATGAACAGACAAATCTTCTTTCTGGCTGTCTTCTCCATTCAGTTATTAGAGATGATACCAGTTTCATCTGTAAGTGTCCAGGATGTATTAGCACAGGATATATTGTCATTGTTTATTCTAATATATTACTGAAAGATTAAGTATGATGACAAAGTTCACAATCTAACTTTAATGACCAAAAACCTTTAGTCAAAGAATAATAAAAACATGAACATATGAAACTATAACTTTGACTGTGGAATCCAAACTGGTTCAAAATACAAGCAATTAAAATAAAAATATAAAAAATATATAAAAATAGTATATTTTTAAAAACAATAAAGTTTTAATCTCTGTGTTTTTGTTTCCGTTTATGTGTGAAGGATGCAGGTGGACAGTTCCATGATTAAAGAAGTTTATTCAGACCAAAAATGTCAGAAAAGAACATAGACACCGTGCCTCAGTTTTGGTGGATGTGCACATTCAGACAAATGTATTTTGTGACTTTGGGCTATACAAATAAAATTTGATTTGACATTCACATTAAGTACAACTCTGCATATATTAAATATTTTTTATTCTTCATGTGCAGAGTCAAACCAACAGTGAATGATCCACAACTATTATGTAATATATCTTATTCCTCTGTGCCATAAAGCTCCGTTGTTGAACGAAAAATATCAAACAACACATCAGTGAGTCACACCACTGGGCTACATGTTCACCGCGAACACACTCACTATAGTTTATTTTGACTTAACCAATAAAATTTACAATAAAACAAGCTATTCTATAAATAAAATCCTCATATATAATATTTGGTGGTTGATGATGTTTGTTCTTATTTTCCAAATGGTGTTGTCATTTCAATGACATATCCAGTGGAAAACAAGGCAGAACCTAGAACCAAGACCTTATGGGTTCTTGTTAAAGAAACATTCATTATTTTTTAAGTCTTTAAGGTGCCATAGTGAAAAAGGCTGATGAGATTCATTAGTTTGAATCCTGTCATTACCTGAAAGTGTTGGATATGTTGAAGCTAGAACTGTGTGATATGACCAGAATCTCGTATCCCAATATAACACATTTCCTGTAAAGTCGATAAATAAATATCTCATATTTATATTAGCAAAGTATGGTTTTCTGGTCCATGTCAGACTTTTACATAAACTACATGCAACAGAAGTAGCTCCTCTTTAAGGTAAACTCTCCTCGCTGTTCTGTGTCACGTTCACTATTTTTCATGTTTCCTAGTGTTGTTTGTTAGAGTTCATGTAAATTTTCCTGCCTGCATCCATGCTGTGGAGAAGAACGCAGAGTTGTCCAATGATGATTAAAGATAATATGAAACAACAGATGTTTTTCTGTTGTCCCACAATATTTATCATCATATCACACAGACCTAGTTGATGAAAAGTTAGAGAACATTTTCAGATTTAACTTAAAATTTGTTTACATCAGAAGAATCATATATGATTTGTAGCATCTCTTCAGTTCACTTTGGGGACTGGAACATATTTAAACAAATTAAAATAATGTAAAGCTCTGATATAATGTATAATATCAGTTGTCAAGTAGTTTTCAGTCAGAGACTGGGTGAAGTTAGAGTTCCTCAGTTATCAGCAGACTCCTGGTTTCTTCCAGTTCTGTTAGTTCTGAATTCATCACAGCTTCACTTCCTGCTTAGTATCAGCTGCAGCTGTGTGTTGTGCCATGTGTCGCTTCATGTTTGATACTTGTGTAAAGCATTTACCACAAACTGAGCAGCTGAACGGTTTCTCTCGTGTTTCTCCTGTGTGCTGTGCCATGTGTCGCTTCAAGTTTCCACCTTGTGTAAATCTTACACCACAAACTGGGCAGCTGAACGGTTTCTCTCCTGAATGAGTTCTCAGATGCTTCTTCAGAGCTCCACTTGTAATAAAACCTTTACCGCAAACGGAGCAACTGAACGGTTTCTCTCCCGTGTGGATTCTTATGTGAGCCTTCAGATTGTGCTTGTGATTAAATCTGTTACCACACTCCCGGCAGCGAAATGGTTTCTCGCCTGGTTCTACCTCTGAGTTGTCCTCAACTTCATCAAGCTCTGACTGCTCACTGCCACACTTGTGTCTCCTGAATCCTGACAGCCAAGTAAATTTTTTATCACAAACACTGCAACTGAACTGTTTCTCGCCTGTGTGGATAGCCATGTGCTGTGTCATGTGTACCTTCTGTGTAAAACCTTTACCACAGAAAGGGCAGCTAAATGGTCGCTCTCCTGTGTGAAGTCTCTCATGTGTTTTCAGATTTACCATGCGACCAAATTTTTTCCCGCACTGAGAACAGCTAAATGGTTTCTCTCCTGTATGACTTGTCATGTGGCCCAGCAGCGACCTCTTGCAGCCAAATGTTTTACCGCAGTCAGAACAGCTAAAGGGTCTCTCTCCTGTATGAATTCTGACATGAGTCTGCAGATGTTCCTTGCGACCAAATATCTTACCACATTCAGAGCAGCTAAATGATTTCTTGCCAGTATTAAGAGGTTCTTTTATCTCATTACAACCGTAATCAGCTTCAGTCTCAGGAAATTCTGAGGCCTTGACATCATTGTGTGGATGTAAATGTCTACCGGGATGCGAGTTCCTGGCTGGTTCTGATCCTCCCACAAAGTATCTGTTCTCCTCATTCTGTCTGTGATGAAGCTGTGAGGACTGAGGTTCCTCTTCATCATCTTCACTCTTCACAGGGACAGGAGTGAATGTGAACACAGTGATATCAGCCTCCTCCAGCCCTTGAAGCTGCTCTCCCTCCTGACTGGCCCAGACTACATGAGATTCTGAGGACTCACCACGACAGTTGTGTCTTTTGAGCTGATAAAGCCAAGTGAATCTTTTTTCACAAAGATTGCAACTGAATCGGTTCTCTTTTGTGTGGACTGACATGTGTTGTGTCAGATGTCCTCCATGTTTAAAACTTTTAGCACAAACTGTGCAACTGAAGGGTCTCTCTCCTGTGTGGATTCTCATGTGAATGTTCAGATTATCCTTGCGACCAAATCTTTTCCCACACTCAGAGCAGCTGAATGATTTCTCGCCGGTGTCTGCGTCTCTGTTCTCCTCAGTCTGGCTCTGATGAAGCAGTGACGACTCACAAACACACTGATGGCTTTTGAGCTGAGTATACCAAGTGAATCTTTCATGACAAAAACGGCAGCTGAATCGTTTCTCCCCTGTGTGGACTGACATGTGGTATGTCAGATTTACTTTTTGTGTAAAACTTTTACCACAAAATGAGCAACTAAACGGTTTCTCCCCTGTGTGTGTTCTCATGTGTATCTTCAGATGTGGGCTGCGCCCAAATATTTTTCCACAAACAGGGCAGCTGTATGTTTTCTTCCCAGTATTAAATCTCATATCACTAACAGGAACTTCAATAATTTTCAGAGAGTTTAAAATTGACTGAGGTTCACTGGTCTCCGTCCAATCATCATCACTGACTTCAGTCTTAAACTCAGAAGAGTCTGAAACTTTGTTGTCAGTATCTGGATGTAAACGTCTATTTGGAGTTAAGTTCCAGACTAATTGTGATGGACTGGTCCAGAGTTCCTCCTGTTCCTCTTTAATGTGTGGAGGTTCTGGTTCCTCCTGGTCCAGACTGGAGCTCCTCTCCTGCTGCTCAGGGGGAACCTCTTCTTTACTCTCCAGCAGCTGCTGAACGTCTGCAGGGAACACAAACTGCTCTGAGTGATCAGTATGTTTTTGTTTTGCATTTGTTTCATATTATACACAGAATATTTACACATTCATTTATTGTGTTGATCATAGATTGCATATAAAAATGGACAACATGACAGCTCCACAGTGAAGACAAAATATCTGGATCGCCTTCAATAGAGGGACACCGTCTACATTGGAACTAGTCAAAGGAGTTAAGTTGTAGCAACTGGTCTTTTTCTTGGAGTTTGAAGACGTTTCAGCTTTCATCCAAAAAGCTTCTTCAGTTCTAACCTGAAAAAGTCCAGTTGCTTACAACTCAGCTTTTTTGACTACGATGACCTGGATGAGTGAGAATCTACACAGACGTCTTATATTGGAACTGTGAGACCAGCACTGTTTACTTTGGTGAGTAATGTACTCATGGTTTTAACTGCATCAAACAAGAGAACTAGAACCTTCCACAGGAACCCAAAAGCCTTAATGACCACAAGCACCACCCAAGGATCCACTAGAACCTAATGAAAGAGCCCTGGACTCTCTTCCATTACCCCCAGGACCCCCAACCAATTTGAAATGCAATTTGTCCTTGGTCTCTGTGGTGGTGGAGGGAACCTCTAAACGTACTTGCTGCTCTAAAAATGTTAAACATCAATTTTGTTCGAACCTGAATCTCCATCATCTTCATTGATCACAGGGACAGGAGTGAACGTGGTGATATCAGCCTCCTCCAGCCCTTGAAGCTGCTCTCCCTCCTGACTGGTCCAGACTTCCTCCTGTTCCTCTTTAATGTGTGGAGGTTCTGGTTCCTCCTGGTCCAGACTGGAGCTCATCTCCTGCTGCTCAGGGGGAACCTCTTCTTTACTCTCCAGCAGCTGCTGGACGTCTGCAGGAAACAGGAAACACATCAGACTACTCGCAACTGAACTACTGGAGCTACTATTAAGATCTCCTCAGTTACGTTTGTTTTTCGTTTGTTATTGTGTCGTGCTAACATGGACTTACTTCATTTTTTTAACCTATTTAATTTTTAATTGTTTTTGTGTAATCTTGTAAAATAACAATAAAGTTTAACTCCTAAATGGAAAATAAATCAGCTGTTGCAGGTTTCATTTTTAAACCTGACTTAGTGAATCACTGATCTGACACCTGCAAACAGAAGCTCTCTGCTGCACCCCGAGCCTGGTTGCCATGGTGACGTACCTCGATTACTATGGCGATACAACAGGGTTAAAGGTCAACCTACTTTATGATAACGGGGAGCCTCAGCCAGGCTGCTAAGTGCTAACCCATTAGCTCAGTGATGCAGGTCTGATGTGACAGTCAGCTGATTTCTGTCTGATGTTTATATTATTATTTACAGTGTTTACGTCCCAACAGAGAACACGTGACTTGCTGCGTCATGATCAAAATGTTGCAGCTGACGTGTTAAAGCTTCAGCACACTGAATAAGATGACAGTAAGTTAAATGTGTTGAAGTCCAGCGAAAAAACAACGTTTGAGTGCATCCAGCTAGCGTTAGCTTAGCAACATTAGCAGAGAAGTGACCGCAGTAAACAGAACAGACCTGCTCCTCTCAGGCTGATCTCAGGGTGTAAAAACCCGCCCTGCAGTTCACGGTGTCGGTCCATCTCTGCTGTGTTGACCGGACTCCACTCTGCCGGGTTTCTGCCGTTATTTGATCCAGCTGAAAGGTTTACTCCGCTAACTGCGCTCACCGTCAATAAATAAATGCTAACGGTCACTTCCGGGGACATATTTCAAAATAAAACTATAATGTATCTATTCATAGCGCACTTACAATGTAAGTGACAGGGGACGAAATCCAAAGTCCTCCTTCTGTACAGAAATATGTTTAAAGGTTTATGTGAATATATGAATATGAAGCTTCAAATCCAGCAGATATGTTTCAACGTTACAGTGTTTTTAGAGCCAAAGTCCCTCTTTTTGTTCCTATACTTCCACCACAGCTCAACAGGGAATCATTGTCTGAGGAAACAAAGAGAAAATGTGTCCTTTAATACATCCATGGTATAAATAAAAACAGCAGTGAATGGTTAAGATTGTCTTATTTTTCTTTCAAGACGTTGTTTTCTCCTCTAAAGGATCTCCAGTTTATTGGAAGCACAGTTTCAAGATATTTTCACTCCACCGTGTAAACTCATTTCAGACCATGAGCATGGTGCTTCTTCTTTACAGGTCAAAACTCACCTGTGTGTTACTGACTTTGAATGTGGTAAAACATTTTGCTGCAACACAAAAGGTCAATGACTCATAAATAGAGTCATTGTAGTAATAATACAATGTACATATACAAACACTTAGTATACAATTAAGAAAAACATGTTAAAAGTAGAGTTAAGCTAAACTAAAGCTAACTGACAGACCAGTCTTCTGCCCCCTGCTGGTCAAATGTTTAAATATCCTCTACAAGGCTGTGTGTGTGTGTTCGTGTGTGTGTGTGTGTGAGTGTGTGTGTGTGTGTGATACCATGTGACTCCTAAACCAGACTAAGAGGATTATAATGTATGCTCCCTCAGCTCTTGACTGCTTTTATTCCTACAGAAGAAGAAGAGAGCGGTGGATGAACGGCCCTTTTTCTTGACAGCAGATAGACAGTTGATTGATAGATGAAGCTGTGTCCAGTCCTGCTGCTGCTGACCTGCTGCGTCTGTCTGCAAACAGTCGACTGCAGTCTGCCAACACCTCCACTACAGGTAAGACAGGTGCATGCTGGGAAAGAACATAGTTAAAAGAGATGTAAAGACATGTTTTAAGTTATATAAAAATACTTGAATAATAATTTGTGCCTGATATGGTTTTTATAACTTGTTTCTCAGTGTTTGTGACAGGCATGTCTGTATTGATGCGTTGGTGTTTCTGTGCATCAGGTTCAATCTGCAGTGAACTTGGAGTCAAACGTTGTCTCGTCTCTGAAGAACGGTGACTTCCGTCGACTCCCTGGACTCTGTCGCCGTCTGAAGAGACGCAGAGTCACCATCCTGGTAAAAACAAGCTTCTGTTTACCGGAATATAAGATAATATTTTATGCTGGAAAAGACATTTTAAAAAATCGTCTTATATTTGAGGACGAGACAGTTACTGCTGTAAAACTGACTCCTTTAAATGTGTTAGTTCAACTCACTTTAACCTGCAGTGACACGTTTTCCTGCATGGAGGAAATGAATTCAATTCTGCAGAAACACAAGTACTAAATCATCAGTCAAACAGATGGGAATTACTGCTGTCCACTAAGTACTGTACTTCAGATTTGACTCAATGGATAATATAAGAAGCTTTTAAAATCCAACACATTGTTAAAGTTGAAACCAGTGGTTTCAACCTTTTAGTCTTTTGACGTCTTACTAAAAGCAGTGTGTAGTCGGGTCACATTTCAGATGTCTATGAGTTGTTAACAGCTCCACCAAATAGTGATTTTTACCTCTAAACTTCTCACATGGTTTCATTTCAGTAAATGTTCAAATGATCCAATATTTCAGCAAAATTGAGGATTTTTTTTATTGTTGTCAAGTGTCAAAGCTCTGTCTGGTAATCTGGACATTACAGTTTTGGGCTGTCTACCTTCATTTAGAGGGATCATCTGTTTTCTTGTCTCTCTTTCAGTGTAACCTGGAGAAGTACTGCTGGTGGGGGCGGGGTTCGGGGCGGGGTCAGTCTGGTCAGGTGTGTCTCTGTCCACGGGCCTCCAGGTGTTCACATTTCTTCCTTCACAGTCTGTGAAGATGATGTCATGTTGGTGTTTGTTTGACTGAACTGGAAGAAATGTGTCTGGATCATATTCATTGTGTCACTTTGTTTGAGCTCTATAAAAGTATAAATGAATAAAATAAAACATGTATTCATGATTATTTGGTCTTATTTAATCATTAACTTGAATATGAACATTAAGGATGTGACGCAGAAACACTTTGATGACGTAACATGTTAGTCCAACGTTTGCATTTCCAACACAACACCCGAGAACAGGAAGTGACGCATGTGTTTACCTTCCAAAATAAAGGTTAATTTATTACATATGGTAAAGCAACATGTACAGACTGGTATTATAAACGGGAACCTCTACACGGACTGTCAGGAACTAGGGGTGAAAGTATTCATTGATTATTAGGCTAGTTATTGATTTTCATCTTAAATGTCTCAGATCATCTGCTTTGTTCTGTTTGTATCTTTACGTTGGGACACCAGAATAAACATTTATTTACTGTTTCCTAAACGATTATTCAATACCTTAAACTCCACATATTACATTCATGACTCTTTTTTCAACACATATTGTGTTTTCTTTCTTCTTCATTTTAGTTATTTTTGTAAAGTCCATAGAGATTGGGCCTTTATTGTGAAGGTTCCGTACCGGATGTGTTACCTGTGTAATTTGACGCCACTTTGTCGGTCTCGGCTGCGGATCGATCCGGTAACAGTCGGTGAATTTCACCAGAACCCCGTTAAACGGTAGATTCTCTCTCCTCGCTTCCCGACTTGATGTCAACATGGCGGCTGTTTCAGCGGATTCCGGTGAGTGTTCAGACCGGAGCTAAGCTAACGTTAGCATGTAGCTCCGGTTACAAACAATGTTAGCATGCTAACTGTTAGCATGAGCAGACAGGCAGCTGGGTGACTCAACCACACAAAGCTCACTGTTAAATAAACTGTTAGATGATACTTATAAACAGCAACTCATTACTGAAACATGATATATTTACTGTGTCGTCATTAATTTTGGTAAAATAACCTGGAAGCGTGATTAGCTTCGGTAGCTTCTTTGCTAATCCTGTTATCTTTGTTTTGGGTCTGAAAGTTTTAAACATCAGAGATAAAAACTGAACACGAACTAAACACGTGACCATCTCCAACCAGCTTCCTGTTTAAAAGATCTTAATTTATCTTGTTATTTTCCAGACAGTTAAAGTTTATAACTATTTATTATTCACATTTACATTTAAACTAGTTGTTTATCTTATTAAGATCAAGACAAACAGATCAAAACAGACATAAACATGCAGTCAGCTGACTGATAAACACAGTGAGGCAAAACAATGTTAAAGAATACAGAGTGCTGTTGGAACCAGTCTGATTGATTGATTGATTGATTGATTGATTGATTGATCTGTTTTTTTCTTTCAGGGTTCAGCCTCCAGACTTTAAGCCAAAATTAAACACAGTTCAGTCACATCATCATGTAAATAGACAGTTGGGCAAACAGTCAGACAGACAAACAGACAGACAGACAAACAGTCAGACAGACAGACAAACAAACAGTCAGACAGTCAGACAGACAGACAGACAGACAGACAGTGTGGCTGTGGTGTCGTCCTGGTGGAGGAGCAGGCTGATGGAGAGCGACTGTCGGATCCCCGTGGCATGTTGTCGGCCTCGAGTTCTCGCCCTGCACGCTCTGTTCTGGGGCCTTGTGTCCCTCAGGTCAGTCACATCTAGGGACCGTCGGGGAGGCTTTCGGTTCTCAGGTTCCTGTGGGAGGTTGTAGTAGTCCTTTGGGTTGTTGTGGTGATTGAGATGATTCAAATGGTCCTTATGAGAGCACTGGTCATTGTGTAAGGTTTGTTGTTGTTGATAACATCACTGTACACTGCCTGCCCAGCAGCAGATGGACTAAGGGGAGAACATCTAGCAGCTAAAGAACCAGATATCTTTCTTTGGTGGGGAACCAAACCAGATCTTAAAGAACACCTTAAACTGAGTGAGAACCAGAACCTGGTCTGATGTGTTCCTGTTTGTATTTCAGAGTGTTCGGAGCAGCTCTGCTGAGTGAAGAGAAAACTGCAGGTAGCAATACCTCAACAGACTGTTTTCTGTCAGAACATTTGGTTCCCCTTTAGAACATGAAAGCATGACATTTGACCTCTGTTTGTCCTGCGTCAGTTAAAGCTGTGGTCGCCCCCTGCTGGCTGCTGGAGGACTTCGTGGTGACGACGGAGTGTTCTCAGTGCAACTCCTTCCAGACGGTACGTGTTTCTCTGAATGAGCTTGAAGAACATTTAAAGATTAGCATGTTGTTAGCTTGACATGCTAGCTAGCCAGTGTGTTAGCTAGCATGATGTTAGTGAATTGGTGAGAGAGTTTCAGAAACAGCTGATGGTGGTTGTTGTGTAGTTTCATGACAAAAGCGTCCTGAATGTGTGTCTGGTTAGGGTAAGGGTTAACAGTTTAAAGGCTTTTTCTGCCCTTGGTCATATTACAAAGGAGGGCAACTTTACATTTTTTAGGGGCATTTTGTCCCAAGCCCCCGTAAATTATCTGGCCGTGTGTGTGATGATGGTTAAGGTGATAATTGTGTGTGTGTCATGTTTCAGAAGTCGTGGTCGGCCTGCAGTCAGACGGGATACGTGGAGCGAGTAAACTGCACCAAATCCAACAAAGACGAGCACAAGAGGTCAGACTGAGAACCTGAAATGTTATTTACTTTCTCATCTCTGTTGCTTTTTCATTTTTTGCTACTACTCACATGCAGCATGGCCCATGTAGTGACAGTTTCTTTGTGTTCTTCCTGCAGCTGTCGCTCTGCAGTGATGGAGGAACATCTCTTCTGGAAGTTCGAGACAGCCATGTTGGCTTTGACGGTGCTCTTCGCCGTGCTCGTGGTCATCCGGCAGCGCTGGCTCGACCGCCTCGCCTCCGAGAAGGTCCGCCGCCAGATCGAGTCCATCTAGGGGGAAGCCAGAAACAGGACTGGCTCAGATTTTGACAGTATTTCAACATCACATGGAGTTAAAGTGATGTGGACGCTGAGATCCAGCAGGGACCAGGACTAATGGACTCTGCAGGAAACTGGGTGTTTTTTTTTGCAACTTTATTTACAAAGAAGCAGCGAGACATGAGAACACTGATTTCACTTTTTCCTTCATCAAGAATTTAATCTCCTCCGAATAAATTCTCTATCATTAATCAATAATATCAGCTATGTGCTCTGTAATAAGTTGTTCATGCAGTGTCGAAATGAGATTTTAAATCTGAAGATGATGCCATGTTTACTTGCAGTTAATTAAAGACTAAAATGATCTGGAGGGTTTTTGGGTTGTTAGAACAAGTTAAAGTTTGAGAGCAAAGAAAGTTTAAGGTTTAGCTTCTGGTCTCAACAGATTAACGTGTTGAACTGTAATTTAATGATATGAAGGGAAACAAAAACCTGAACTCAGGTGACTGGATTCCTTCATCTGATTGGATGGCATCCTCCTACTGGGCTCTGATTGGTCAAAGTGATATTTAAACAGAACAAACGTGACCGATTTCTTTTCCTCGGAAATCAGTTTGAGAATAAATGTGATGGAGAGACGGCGAGTAGTTACATCATCACCTGTGATGTCGGAGAAGTTTTTCAGCAGCTGAGGGTTAAATGTTTTTAAAATGATTTTCTAGTTTTGACTGGAAACACATTTGTTGTATTTTTCTGTTACAGGTGAAATGAGCCAGAATAAGTTTTGTTAAAAACTGAACTGAAACACATTTGAGAGAAAAAATACTTTAAAACGACAAACTAAAATGATCAGAAATAAACATGAAAAAAACATTTACTTCATGACTTTGTGTTTCAGATCAACATTTCAGTTATTTTTTTTCTCTGAAATTAAAGAATAAACTGACTGTATCTCAGCAGCTGACATGTTTGTAGTTTTTTTTTAAAGCAAGGGAATCATGGGAATGAAGAAAACATGCTGTTGTAATATCCACACTACCACAGGGGGCGCTTTAATTGAAATCAGTTTTCAATCAGATCAGAAACCTTTCCAACATTTTACATTTCTCTCACGTTCCAGTAAAACAAAATCTTTTGATTTGAAAATAAAAAACAGCTTCCTCTGATCAAACAAAAGAAAACTTTCCACAGTCGATTTGAACTTTGAAGTTTATTTAAACTTCCTGTAACAGTTTTTTTTAATAGGACTTCTGTTGACACTGACTCTGCAGTTGATTAATGCCACCTGTTGATTAGTGAACGACTCTGTAGGTTCGAGTCATTGTCAGTTTGTTTTAGTTTCATCACGCAGTTCGAAATAGTTTGAAACGAGTTCCTGTCACATCATCACGAGTCCCTCTAGCATTGTGAGCGAAAGCTGCTGCTAAACAGACCTCGATAACATTAAATGACATAAAATCTATTTTAAACAAACATGTTAAACTGAAACTAAACTTGATTTAATCGATTCATTAATGCAGGAAATATAATAAATATATATAAATTAATGTTTGAAGGTTAACATTAACAGATTTCCTGCATCAATGAAATTGTGTTGTACTTTGTTTTTGGGTTAGTTGTTGTAATTTTCTCTGAGATGTTTGGATTTAAAAATCTATCGTAAAAAAATAAGAATAATATTTGAGACTCAAATAATCAAATTGATCAATTTCAAAACTAACAAATCAATCTGTCAGCAGCTTTTTAACCTTTAATAAACAAAAAAGTCCTGTGGGTTGTGATTGGTTGACTGGCACATCACAGGGCGGGTCTTAAAGAGTGACATGTTGAAAATGTTGCCACTTATTTCAAAGTAATTTAAAAAAGTAAAAAAAAATTATTATAATTGTGTCAATAAATTGATCAGTTTGAACATGTGTAATTTAAAAATTATTGGATTATTATTTTTAAACAGGTATTAAAAAAAAAAAAGTAAAAACATCTCTTGGATTCTGATTGGCTGACCAGACTGTCAGAGGCGGGTCTTTAGGTGAGTGATGTCACCTGTCCATCAACTCAACCAGTGAGTCTTTTTTTCTTTTTTTTTTTAAAAAAAACTTTACATTTAAAAGTGTCTCTGGTCACATTTGTCTCAGACTCCGCTTTCAGTTGATTGGCTCGTAGGCCATCGACGACAAGGCCGCCGTCCTCTTCCGGACGCAGACGCAGACTCCACCCAGTAGCAGGAGGATCATGGGAGCTCCCAAACCGACTGCCATGATGGCGAGAACCAGCGGTGAGAACGAGTCAACGGGAGGAGATCCGATGCCCACCAGCATCGTCCTGAAACACGAGAAGAAGAAAACTTTATTCACTAAAAAATAATAAAGTAATCAATATTCATATTAAACAGGTGAAGCAGAACACTGACCAGCTGAGGAACCTGGTGCTGTTGTAGAACGGTTCTCCTGCAAGGCCGAAGCTCACATTGAGTCCAAATGTTTCAGGGTCTGTGTAGAACGCTCGGATCAAACCCGACACGGACGCCGCCTCCTTGCCGCTCGTCTGGCGTGGCTCAGAGTGACGGCACGGCGTGGCGTCCTCCAGAGCCGGAGCAGAGCGCCGGTACGCCACCGGCTTCCACTGAACAAACCCGCCACCGTCTGAGCTGCTGTTTGCTGACACCCACTGAGACACCTGAGAGGTCAGAGGTCAACACACACAAAAAAAAAAAAAAGAGTTTAAATTTCTGTTAACTAATATAGATTAATTAAAGTAATAATAATAATAATATGAATAATAATAAATTACTGATTGATCACCTTAAATATTGATGGAGTGAACTCGTCATCAATAGATCGATGAACCTCTACTTGGGAATAAGACCCGCCCACCGCCTGCAGCTCCAACAGAAATCTGGAACGAGTCGCCCGTGGCAACAGTCCATCAAGCCACACCACTAACTGGGAGGAGTTAGCAGTGTGCAGGAGGGTGGGCCAGAGATGACCACGCCCCTCTGACTCAAACACAGACAGCTGCAGAAAAAAAATGGTAATTTATAACCTTCATTTATTGATTATTGACAGACCGACACACTGATGATGTCACAGGTCACCATGACGACCCACCTGCAGACAGAGCGACCCGTTGGAGTTTGCAGTGCCGCCACATAACAGAGCGGTTGAATCCGACAGGTTGAGACGAGACCAGCTGACGTCCTGCAGCTCATATGGAGGGAAGAAGTCAGAGGTCGCCCCGGCCGTGTCGTTCACGTCATCGTACTCCAACAGCTGATCACACACACAACACAGGGTTAAGGTGGATCAGTGAACATCTATTAGACTTAAGATTACTATATTTAAGGTGGACAGACGACGCTGATGTTACTGACCCTGCTGAACACGATGGCGTTGCTGTACAGGATGCTGCTCTCTGGCTCCACCATCAGGCCGCCGCTGATGTTACGATCCAAAAACTGAGTCCAGTTCACCTGAGCAAACATCAGAACAGGAACATGAAGTGACGCAGCCCGGATCAGAGCGGTGTGTCAACAGAAAGTCTCTTCCTTTAACTGAAGCTGAACGAGTCACAAACAAGCCTATCAAGACTTTGACTTCAGAAAACTAAAATACTACAAACACTGTGACAATTACTCAAAGTTCAGCATGAAAAATACACTTTATATGTCCAGTTTTAAATCGATGGGACTGAATTATAGTCCACATTATTTCCACAGTTTCTCTAGAATTTATAGCATTTTATTTCCTGTTTAATGATATCCTCACCATCAAACTATGAAAATGAACCCTCATACCTTGACAGTAGAAGAAATTGTGTTGGTGTGGACCAGGAGCAGCGTTGGCGCCCCCTGGCTGCAGAACAGGAAGTGCAGCGTGTCGTTGTCTCCCACGGCTCTCACATGCAGCAGGTCGCCACCAGGGGGCGACAGCATGCCGGGGTTCAACTCTATTGACAACTGGAAGAGAGAACAAATGAGTAATCAATCATCAGTGATCAATGATAGATACTGATTGATTGACTTCCACAGATCAACGATCTGAAGATCTGATCAAAAACTCTTGATCAATGATAAAAGCTTTACCAATAAACAAAATAAATACACAAATCATGATGACTTCACGTGTAATCAATAACCAATTAATGTCTGCTTATGAATTATCACAAGTTCTTGTGCACAAATATTTATCAAGAAAAAACAAATCAATGAACTAGTTTGTTTATTGATTAGTCATTTATCAAGTCTAAAGTCAATAATTAGCATTTTCTGTTTCTTGTTTTATGGTCAAACAAACAAATTTTATCCGGTGCAAAAACCAAACAAACAAAAACAGAACTAATATGTTTACTGTAGTTATAAACTGAAACTTAAAGTGAAGCTGAACAGTTTCACTTCCGGTGGACACTCGGTCTCGTGTCTCCTTTAACGCGACATTTCTGAATGTTTTCAGGCACATTTTTGTCTTTTCTCACCTTCCGTTTGAAAGTTTCTCCTCCGCCGAACAAACCTTCAGACAAACTGAAGACAGAAAACAGAAACATGAGAGAAGAAACGCTGCAGCTCCTCTTCTTCACCGACGCCATCGTTGTTGTGACTGAGCAGCGGCGCAGGTCACATGACCCCGTCCTTCATATGTCAGCTGACCAGAAGCCCCGCCCCCACTCTGGCGGGGGCGGGGCTATATTTAAAACACTGATTAATAACAAGACAAAAACACATTAAACTACGTGAAAACATGACGAAATTAAAATATTAATCAATTAATCGGAGCAAAGGAGACGTAACCTGATCAGAAAACTACTGTATATTTAATAAGTCGTTTAGCTTCCCTGTTAAACGTGTCTGTCTCCACATCTGAATGCTGCCTCTTTATCCTACATCTCCCTGCGCTGTTTGAGTTTAGGCCTGAACCAGGGCTGAACCAGGGCTGAACCAGGGCTGAAGCAGGGCTGAAGCAGGGCTGAAGCAGGCCTGAACCAGGGCTGAAGCAGGGCTGAACCAGGCCTTGTTTGTGGTGTGTGATGGAGTAACAGTCACAGCCTCTGTGTACTCATCCAGGTTATTAGTAGGAAACATCCCAGTCAGTAATGTCCAAACACACATAACTAAGAAGTCTGGGTTCATCCGCACATTTACTCATTTTATTATTGAACTATTGTCACCATCAATAGTTTCATAATGCAGACATGTTGTCTTCACACACTTTAGTCAAATGTCCTTCTGCAGCTGTTCGTTCGTTCAATAAGGAAAACAGTTTTGCAGAAAAACATAAATTCATATTTCCACAAAGTGAGGTACTGAAGTATTTTAGTATCAGTAATTAATGAATATAAATTAAAAATCAGCCCATCTCTTATTGAGACAAAATGTCAAAAATCTGCAACTGAAAAAAACAGCTTTGAGATTAAAGGACAATTCCACAGTTTTGCAGGTGAAATTATTAAAACCGGTGGCTATATGAATAAATGTGTTTTTCAATCATTTGTTGTTGGACAGGTGTTTCGGCCAGGTGAGGAGGATGATGTGATTGGTCATTCTTTAATCAGAGGAACCAGCACCTGGTCTCAGTCCTGGGTGTTGTAAAAATAAAAACAACAAAAACAACTTCACACAGAGGATTCAGCCGAAGAGGCAGAAACAGGCAAAGACGACAGAAACGGATAAGTTTCTAACTTTGACTTTATTGACGGTTTTTAAGTTGCAGAGAGTCGTCTGGTACACGCACGCGCGCAAACACGCACACAGACACACACACACACACACACACAGACAGACAGACACACACACACGGAGTGACTCTGACGTTGCCGGTGAATATCTACTCGGCTCCCTGTCCTCCCATCTGCTCGTCTTTGTCTTTCTTCTTGTGACCGGAGACGATGTCATCAATACGCAGCAACAAGATGGCCGTCTGAGGAAGAGAAGGGTCACAGTCAGAACCGACAGACAGAACGTCAGAACATCAGTACATCAGATACATCAGAGTATCAGTCCGGTTCTCACCTCCACTGCTGTCTTGTAGGTCTGAGCTTTGACAGCCAGCGGCTCCCAGATGCCCTGAGAGGTCATGTCTGACAGGCAGCCGGTCTCTCCGTCCACACCCCAGTTCACGCTGTTCTCCTGAGTGTGTTTGGCCTTCAGACAGAGACATCAATTATACACGATTACACACATTACATACAAAGCCCTGTACCACTCTGATGATTTAAATAAAGGTTTGTATTACTAATTTCCTTTTTCCTTATCCAGCTGTTAATTTGCTTAAAAACAAGAAATGCATAATATTGTATTCAGGACTTTACCGGCTGATAATACTTCATAAATGTGTTTATAACCAATGTTGGTTATAAATAAAGTTTTGTACCCTCAGTGATGTCAACACTCGGATGGTGGAGGCTCCACAGTTCTGGATCAGGGTTCGGGGGATGACCTCCAGCGACTGGGCCACAGCACGGTACGGCCACTGTTCGATGCCGGTGAGAGCACGGGAACGCTCGGTCAGACGCTTCGACACTGCCATCTCCACAGCGCCGCCGCCGGGTAACAGGAAGGGTTCCAGCAACACGTTACGACACACCTGCATGGCATCCTGCAGGTTCCTCTCCACCTCCTAAACACAGAATTCAGTTTTACAGACTGCAGAGACCTTGAACGCCTCACTGACAGCAGGAGGAAACGATCGGTAATCAAGAGGAAATCAATAATGTGCTCACAGCCAAGATCTCCTTGCTGGCTCCTCTCAGCAGGATGGTGCAGGCTTTGGGGTCTTTGCACTCGGTGACAAAGGTGAAATACTCGTCTCCGATCTTCTTCACCTCAAACAGCCCAGCGCCGGTACCCACATCTTCCTCGCGCAGCTCGTCGGTCCGACTGGCGATACGAGCCCCGCATGCTCTGCCGGACAGAGAGCAGAGTGACATCACATCCTGCTGACTTTTGATTGGCTGCAGGTGAGCGCCGTGAGGTCAGCTTACCTGGCGATGCGGTTGTTGTCAGTCTTCCTCACTCTGCGGATGGCGGTGATGTTGGCCTTCACCAGGTAGTGCTGAGCCAGATCTGAGAGGATGCAGAGAGTCAGATCATTAGTTTGAGACAGACGCTCTCATCAATATTCTCTTACATACAGTCACCTTCAAGCTCAGTAACTAACATGTTGACTCTCCTTAACATGTTGGATCAGTGTATCCATCCGCCCAGTGCAGACTGGGTGCTCAGTCTAATTATCACGATCAAATGGTGATAATTTAATTACTCGTTCTTTCCATAAAGACCAACAGTAAAAAAATCCCCAAAGATATTTAGTTTAACATGTTAGATGAAGAAAAAAAACAGAATTTGCTTGACAAATTACTCAAATGATTAATTTAATTATCTAAATTGGCAGAAAAATAAATTTCAACAATCAACTAATCATTGCACCTACAATGCACCGCTGACTCAAGTGACATCATCAGTGACATCACTTTATGTAATTTACCGTGTGTGTGTGTGTGTGTGTGTGTGTGTGTGTGTGTGTGTGTGTGTGTTGTGTACCTGAGATGCCCTTCTCAGTGAAGACCAGGTCTGGTTTGAGGCGGATGATGTCCTCACAGATCTGCTGGATGTATTCTTCCTCCATCTGCAGGATCCTGGCAAAGTCCTCCTCCTTACTGATCTCTATGTCGGTCTGAACACGAACACACACACACACACACACACACACACACACACACACACGAACACACACACGTTAATGTGCATCACTCAGTATTTACATGCACTTCAGTAACCAGGTTACAGTCAGCTGATTTCTTAAATGTCATGTCAGCTTCTGTATTGGAGGGCAGTGTTGGAGAACCTCCTGGACTCCTCGGCCATGTATACATGTCAGCAGGTTTCTAATCGGCTATGTACTTGTGACCATGTGCTGATCAATCAATCAATCGATAGATCAATAGCAGGCAGAAAACCACAGCGCAGCGGCTGGATGCAAGCAGAGGTCTTTCCACGTCCTCCTGGCCAACTAAAGCTTAACACGAATAAGTCTGTAGAAATCTGAGTGAGACATCTGACTGTTAAATTCACACTGTCCATCAGTCAGTCAGTGTGTGTGTGTTATACAGTGTGTGTGCATGTTACCTGGCTCTCGCCCTTCTTGTACTCCAGAGAACAGTCCAGCAGGACAATTCTAGGCTCTTTGATCATCCGTCTCATCCTCGGGTGAGTGACATCTTTATTCACCATCACGCCTCGCAGAACACACGAGTCCTCGATGATCCCACCTGGAACCTGAACACACCACAGAGGCATCATGGGAAGTGTAGGCTGTACAGGGTGTTAGTGATGGCGTCACAGAGGGGAGCTATGATCCGTACCTTCTCCACCTTGGCGTACTTCTTGATATCGATCTCTTTGCGCCCGCTGTCCTCCATCTCCACAGTGCGCACGGCGTCCAGAGCAATGCCGCAGGCCAGCTCAGACCAGCGGCTCAGAGCTTTGGTGTTGATGGCAGAGTGGACGATCTTCAGCATCATGGAGCGGTCCGCCGTGTCCACGGGTGTGCTGAGAGGAGGGGGAGGGGTTATTAACCTGACTCACGGCAAGTTTATTCTTCTGCTCTCAGTAAACCTAAGAGTAAATCATTACAACCTTCAAAATAAAAGACGTGACTTGTTTCACGATCGTCTGTAAATGACTATTTTTCAAAGGCTGTAATGAATCTGAAGCTTTTCCTTCACAGTAGAAGTCTTGTGTGTGTGTGTGCGTATACCTGATCTCCTTCAGTGTGTCCAGCATGTCCTCCAGAGCCTGTCTGTAGGCGCTGATGATGATGGTCGGATGCATCTGCTGCTCCAGAAACTGCTCGGCTACAGCTAGCATCTCCCCGGCTAACACACACACACACACACACACACACACACACACACAGTCAGCATGGTTCTGGTCATTTCCTCTGAATCATCTGAGGTTTTCAGTTTTCTCACCGAGGATGATGACAGACGTAGTCCCGTCTCCCACCTCTTCGTCCTGCGTGCGGCTGATCTCAATCATGGACTTGGCAGCGGGATGCTGAACCTGGATCTGTTACCATGGAGATGAAGATGTTATTAGTGACCCACACATGAATGAATATAAACTCTGTATGAAAATCTAAATGTCCTGACCTCTCTGAGGATGGCGTTTCCGTCGTTGGTCATTACAATACCTCCTGTAGGGTCGAGCAGCATCTACACACACACACACACACACACACACACACGCACACACGCACACAGTGTCAGTAAGATTTTAAGTGTTTCTCTGTTGATGATTGGATGTGATTGGATGTTTGGGGCCGCCTCACCTTCATCATGGCCCGAGGGCCGAGGCAGGTTCGGATCACATCTGCAATGGTCTGAAACAAACACACACACACATTACAGGCTGTTCCCATGATGAGCAACACTTCCTGCAGCCTTTATTATTTGATCTAATCTCATTCAAATGACACCAGACCTATAAAGAACCTGCATTTAAATAACCAGGAAGTTTAAGTCTTTGATAAACAGCAACATCACAATAAAACAATCAATACAAACATGTAGGCAGACACTAGCCTAAGATAAGAAATTACTAAATGATAAATACAAAGACTGTTAATCTATTACAAACCTGCAGAGTTCTGAGCCAGACTATAGAGTTGAGCCTTAAACATAACTGCTAAGTATGATGTCATAAACATTATTGTAATTCATGTTTTCCTCTCAGTGTCAGCTTCTTCATCTTCTCCTGTTTGTATGCTAAATATCTGCTGAAAGGAAACCAGCCTGTTTCTCCTGCAGAGTAGAAACTCACCTTGGCAGCGTTGATGTTGCCCGTCTGGACTTTACGTCCCGACTCTCTCTTTATGTTCTGATCTGCAGAGAAAAGAGCAAATGCATGCAGCGCTTTAAATACACTTTTTAAATAAATATAATATAATACACAAACCACCAACACCAAAAAATTTAACTTTATAATGAGACAGAAACAGTGATGATATAAATAATGTTGGTGATTTGAGTGAAGTGACCTTTTCAAACCTGTCAGAGGAGGCAGCAACTAATAATTATTTTCATTCTTGATTAATCGATTAGTTGTTTGTTCCATAAAACATTTAACAAGTGAAACTGTGTGCAATTTATTTAGTAGCTGCAACTACTTTGATTAATTGACTAATCATTGGTGCAACTGACTTTTTCATCAATTTCATCAAAAATGCACTTTAAACTTGATTTAGACTTTTTAGCAGCAGAAAATGTAATAATAATAATAATAAATACATTTTATATTTAATAGTCACTATTAATTTCCTTTAAATATTCTTGGTTAGTCAGTTATAACCACCTGATAATAATCTTCATCTCTGAGCTGCTAATGTTGCTAACAGTTATAATCTGTGATGTTTATTTGCAGCAGCCACACCCTCATTGATCTGCAGCTGCGTCATGATTTATTGATAAATGGTTATATTACGTGATGATTAAACATAAGCAGAGCTGCAACTAATCATTGTATTTATTATTTTATTTATTGCCTAGATTAGTCTATGTCTAATGGAAATGCCTGTTGACTTCCCCCTTAACATCCACTTGGAAGCTACGTTATTTTTCATGCTGAGTAACGAAGCTAATTTAGCTTAGCTTAGTTTAGTTTAGCTTAGCTTAGCTTAGCTTAACAGTATGACACGCTCCCCGCTGCCTCTGAATACATGTGAGCAGAGCTAAAGATGCTAACACCGGCCGTGTCTTACCTCGCCGTGTCTAAACAGCGATGCTAATTGTAAGCTAGCTGTTAGCCGGTTAGCCAGCGCATGTTCCCCGCTAGCTAACCGGTCCCCGCTTTGTGTAGCAGCAGCCGGGCCGCTCTGACCATACACGGCTAAAACCGGAAAGGGTACCGGCAATATTCAGCCTCGACGTTAATGTAGAAACATTAAACTGTGTATTTAAATGTTTTCGGATACTTACTGAGCACTAAAACCTGCTGGCCGATCATTTTCACAGAGAGTGCCTGACAGCAGAGCCTGGAAGCTTCTGAGGGGCACGAGGAGAGGAAGGACTCAACGGCAGGGGCGGGAAAACTGACACGGGCCCGGCCAATCAGACGAGCGCATCAATATAACAGACACACGTTTGCACCAATCGCATCAATGAAAGGGGAAACTAAAGCAATCAGTGGAAATGGAGGCGCAGCCTTTTATGGTGAAAACTGTTCAGTGTTAAAGCTTTTTTACACTGCAGGTTTCTTAGAAATGTAAATAAAGTCTCAGACTTATTATACTTAATAAAACATTTCATTAATTAATAACATCAAACGCTTCACTATCATCCCAGCAACGCAGGTCCAAGCATTTATGGGGCCAATACTATTAAGTATTGTCAATGCTAAATAACTGCAATCAATATCAAATAACAGATAAACAGTACCTATATCAGCAAAGTTTTCTTCTTATATAAAAAAAATTAAATAAATAACAAATATGTTCTGATCAACTTGTGGAATTTACACATTAAACTTCAGTTTGTGGTTAGTTTATTAAACAACATAGTTTCAATGCTTCTCTTGTGGGGGCAGTATTAGATGTAATATTATTATTATTGCAATAACCGGGATTTACAGAAGACTTCTATATTTATTACAATAGATTTGTGAAGTTTAAAGTTCTGATGCAAACAATGAAAAACTTTTATCACGGAGCTAAATACGTTTGCTGTGTTTGATTTGTCTCAGATTGTGGTATGAAGGTTTATTTAAGGGTGTTTCAGTGTTAACACTAACTCTAACTAACACTGAACCAAACAGAAAATGTGTCAAAAAACTAAAACCAGCAGCTAAAAAAGGTAGAAAAACCAGTAAATGAGTAAAAGAGTAAACCAATGTTTGATAGAGTTTTAATAAATCCGTTTCAGTCAAACAGTAAAACTTTGTCTCCTGACAGTTTATAAAGCTCAGAACAGATTTTTGCATCAGCAACATGTAAAAAGAGTCTCTGCTCAACTTCAAATACATAAATAAATAAAAGCTTGTGCTTCAACAACACAAAAAATAAATAGCACATATTATGAAATAAATAAATAAGTCACATTATTTCTGTGCATATAAATATATAAATGAAACCAGTTTCCATGTCAGAAATGAACATTTCTACTCAAACTACAGTTTCAGTTTGAAATCAGATTATAAGATGACATTTTTTCTGTGACTCTAAAATGTACCCTGAAGCATTTGAGCAACAATTCACAGTAAAATACCAAAAAAACTTGAATATTAATACATTTAGTCTCTCCTGTTTTTATTTTGTCTTACTTGATTTGGGGGCTCACACTCAGTTCAAGAACTGCAGTTCCCATAATGCATTAGGGGAGGTAAACAGGAAGTATCGCCGTGAGCTCCAACTTGTTGCCCATATTTAACCCATATTTATTTAGTCAAATAGAATCCATTAAAAGTCATGCTGTTGGTAGCGTAACATGATGCACACATGACAACTGTCACTGGATCAACATGGTTCTCAGGAGAGTTCTGCAGCCTCGTTCTTCTCTGGTTTCTAAGTGGATTTATGGAGGTTTATTGTTGATGGACATCAGAGGTGATGATATCCTTGTGGAGTGTAAGTCACTCTGAATGATGTCAACATGTGTTTCATGTCATGACAGTTTGAACTAAAGCAGATTTTAAACTGAAAAAAAAAGCTTCAAACGTCACATGAAGGAGATTAAACAGAACAGCTCTGACCAAACAAAACAAATAAAACCAGCTGGTGACGCTCTGTGTGACATCATGACAGACGGAGAAAATCTGACTGACTCGGTTATTCAGAGTTTGTCCTTCAGATGCCCAGGCATCCCTCCTGTCTGTGACTCAGGTCGTCATGGAGACCAGCTGGTGTCCCTGAAATGAGCTCTGATTGGTGGATGAGATTTGTCAGAGCTCGTCCTTTGAGCCGCCGAGCAGCGGACTGTCACCCGCCTCTTGCTTCAGGAACCGCAGGAAGTCTTTGAGCTCCCGGCCGCCCTGCAACATGTCATGTGACCATTAGGCAACATGTGACCACAAAGGTCAGATGTCACACACTGAAGTCAACTTCCTGTTCCAGAGAGCATTGCTGTTGTACAGTTTGGGTTTGGGTTTTGAATATGACACAGCACCGATGTCACAGCTCTGGACTGAGTCGTCTCCGTGGTAACAGCAGCTGAGGATCATGGGTACTGTAGTATATTCAAAAGCTGTCGGGATCTTTCCAGACTTTTTGAGTCCACCAGGAAAATCTGAAGTGCTAAGAATTCTGGGACATGAAATACATGCGCTATACCTGGACTTCAACAGCATCAAAGTTGTTTCTGAGCTTGGAAACTTCAATTCAAGGGCCCCATACTGACTTTTTCTGAAGGACACGTGTCAATAGATCCATGAAAGCTTTAATTTAATACTAAAAAGCTGAACTGTTATCAAACTGGGCTTCATATTACACATATCTTATAATATTTGCTCCTGTCACCTTCATATATTTGATACACTGTGTCCATATTTCATTTAAAGTTTTATATCCCCTTTCAAAATTAATGTTACTACCTTCTGTAAAAAAAATTGTTATTTTTCCTTTGCTAAAACAGATTCTGTGTTACCTCGAATCGTATCGGCTCGTCCTTCTTATCCATTGGAGCGAAGTAGATGGTCGGATACCTGAAGTGAGACAGTGTGATAGACAGACGGGCAGTCAGTCAGTCATACAGTCAGTGAGGCAGTGACTAAACTCTGGTCTCTGTCTCTCACCCTTGGACATCGTAGCCTGTTGGGACGTCGTTATCGACAGCGTTCATCTTAGCAATGACAATGTTTGGATCTGCGTACAGCTGGCAGACAGACAGACAGGTCAGTGTATCCGCAGCAGCAGTGACTCATAATAATAATTATACTGATGAAGATGATGATGATGATGACTTGTACCCTGTCAGCCAGCTCTTTGTAGACCGGCTCCAGTTTCTTGCAGTGAGGACATGACGGAGAATAAAACTGGATCAGGACGTCTTTACCTGGATCATTGACGATGTCATCAAATGACTCGGCCACCACCACCTGCAACGCACACACACACACACAGACCAACATGTCTTCATCTATAAAAGTCAAAAAACACTGTACAGAGGCGGCATGTGAGGAACTGATTCAGCCTGACCTTCACAGCTGCTGTGTTCCTCTCAGGTACAGGCTCGGATCTGACAAAACGCTTCAGTCGACCTGCGAAGTAATCGTCCAGAAACCTCTGCAGGGACTGACCATCCCTCCTGTAACACAGACAACAAGTGAGCTGAGAGCATCTGGACGTCCATCTAATCAACATCTCATAGTATATTATTTTAGCCTGGTTCAGCTCAGACACGTACGTGAACTCCTCTCTCATTGTGTACTTGTGGCCGAGGCGGGTCCGGATGGTGATGAACGGCAGCTCTCCTCCATCTGATGTCCCCAGACCAAAGTCATCCTCCAGCTCAGACAGGAAGTCCTTCTTATTAGCTACTGAAAAAGTCAGGCCCCGCCCACTGTATAGAGATGCCACCTTCATCACCCTGGTAACGACAAACAGGGGCAGGGCTTAATAACAACTGTCCTCAGGTAACAGGTGGAATTGTAAGTGAAAAGTGTGTTGCCTGTGTTTCCCAGTAGTCGACCCTGTGTTACCTGTGTGTGTGTGTGTGTGTGTGTGTGTGTGCGCGCGCTACCTGTTCCTCCAGTAGTTGGACCTTTGGACATTGTGATGGTAGTCGAGGTCGTAGAACGCTGTCAGCAGGTCACGAACTCTCAGGCGATCTCTGTTCTCCAGAGTCATGTGAGGACACAGACCATAACTACAGACAGGTAGAGACAGACAGGTAGACAGAGAGTGAAACTGAGGCTGTAGTTCCCCTGATGTTCACCAGGTGCTGCTCTATATAGACTGTTATACAGTTTTCTTCTCGTCAAATTTTCTGAATCTGATGACCTGATGTCAAACACACTCTTACATGTGATCTCTGATGAAGCGTCTCAGAGATCCAATAGTCAGATAATCTTTGAAGACGACGACGCTGTCCTCAAACTTGTTGGCCATTTTGGGAGGTCTGAACAGCAACACACACCTGAATGAGAAACACACAAACACACACACGTTAATAAACAAATAAAGACAGTTTGATCATGTCCAAATTCATACAAAATACTCACATTAATCTCATACTGGTCGAAATAATGCTTTCACAAACTACCTCTGTGTGTGTATATGTGTGTGTGTAAACTCACTCTGAGTTAACTCCATACTGCTCTCCCAGTTTCAGATCAGTTGTGTGTGCGAATCTGAACTGTTCTCTCAGCAAACCTGCAGCTTTCAGAAACTCTGACAGATGAGAGCTGTCTGCACCTGAGAACACGCCTGAGACACACACACACACACACACACACACACACACACACACACACACACACACACACACACACACGGGTCCAGTAACATAAAAGTGTATAGTCACTCATTTACAATAGGATCAAATAAGCTGGTTTATGTGTAATGTACCAGTATAACATCAGTATAACGTCGGTATAACGTCGGTATAACGTCGGTTTAACGTCGGTATAACGTCAGTATAACGTCGGTATAACGTCATATTAAATGTTGTGACAGAACATCGTGTGAGAAAATAACGTCACGTAAACAAACGTACCAACTACGCTGGCATCGTAGTGCTCGATGAAGGTCTGCAGGTCTTCATCAGTGTTCAGGTGAACTGAGTCTGGACCGGTCTGTTTCCTCATGTGGTGATAGATCCCATCTAACACACACACACACACACACCGAGTCACACACATTCAAACATTACACTGTTTATTTGTTTTTAGTGTTGTTTACCTGCAGAGCGGGGGCCGTCATAGGGGGCGGAGTCTCTTCCATTCCTGAAGATCTTTAAAGTCGGATAACCGGACACTCCGAAACGAGCACACGTCTCTGAGTGAGCTGTACAGTCCACCTGACACACAGGTGAGACAAGACAAGTGAAGAGAGACACAGACAGGTGAGGACAGACAGACAGGTGGGACAAGAAAGGTGAGGAGAGACAAGGGAGATGAAACAGGTGAGGAGAGACAGACAGACAGATGAGACAATACAGGTGAAACAAGACAGGTGAGGAGAGGGAGACAGAGAGACAGGTGAGACAGGCAGGACAGGGCAGGTTTGTATAGGGTCAGTTTGAACATGGCGGTGTGGCACCAAGCAGCAGAGCCTGATGGCTACAGTAGCTCTCAGATTCAGTGTCAACATATCAGCAGCTGAACTGCAGGCGCTTCTTGTGATATTTATTGTCTTGAGGAGGGAAGCTCATTCAGGATTTATGTATGTTTACACATTCAACGAATTTAACTTTGGTTTAGTGAGAAAAACAACAACAACAACAACAGAAACATATACAGGCAGTCTAAGTACTGACAGGTCACAGGTCTGTTTTGTGGGCTGTAAACAGGACAGTATATGTTCAATAGAGACAGACACCAGGCTGACGTGTTTGTCTTATGTTGATGACGTTATGTCGCTGTGCATCGACGCTCGGTTCGTTTTGAACCTGAGGTGAGGAAACATGTTACCTTGGCTAACTGGACGCTTCCCTTCAGCCTGCGCGCTGCTTTCTCAAACTCTGGAGCTAATTTCTTACAGTGACCACACCTGAAAGGTGAGGAAGAGGAAGGAAGTGGGGGTGTAAGGAGTTGGTAAAAAGGTAAATAAAGATTTAATGACGAGAATTAAATAAAAGAAGAGAAAGGAAGACGAATAAATGATGGAAGAATAAGGAGGACATGTTTAAACAGGTTATCTGTCCGACATTAGCTGCTTCACAACAAAAACATATTAAAAAGCTATGCTAAGCTAATGCTAAAGCCCACGCTCCGTTACCATGGAGCGTAGAATTTCACCAGCATGGTCTCGTGCTCCGTTGCCAGGTAGTCGAAGTCCGCGTCCCCGAGCTCGAGCACGTCTCTGCGCGAGAACACCGAGGCAGGAAAAACAGACAACAGCGCCAAGGTGACGGCGGGAAAAAGACAAGCAGCCGCCATGATGAAGAAAAGAGTTTAGATTTAAAAAGTAAGAAATACGAAGCAGACTGACACAGCAGAGACCTCCTCGCTCCTCCGCTCAGGGTCAGCGCAGACGGATATACATCACCTCCAAAATAAAAGCTTTATACAGTACAAATGTTTACTATATTATAACCAAACCGAAAAACTAAAACCAAACACATAAATTGTCTTAAAAATCATATAGTCTTCTTAATCAGCTCCTCATACATCCGACACACACCTGACACACTATACAGCCATCTGTGAATCTTTTGCGCTTTTATTTTGTAGACTAAACGGCCAACTGCAGATAACTTGACCAGAACAGCTGTCAGATGAAAGGCGGAACATAAAGAGAAAATACCGGCAAACGGCGCTCTGATTAGTCCAGAGCGGTTAGAGGTGATGTGATGTAACCATCTTATTGGTCCAATGACCTGTCAATCACACGGCCTCCACCGCCCTTCACAAGATGCCGTTAATGGAATCCAGCCAATGTATTGCGTTTTATTATCTGTAATCATTATTAACATAAATCACTGAAAACGATTTAAAAATGTAAAAATGTTTTATTGAACAAACAATCGACCTTCATGCGTTCATATTCAATATGAATAAAGAAACATGAATAAAACAGTCATTGAACATCTGCATAACCTTCACTAACATACATAAGGCCTCAAGTCTAACCCTGGTGCATCATGGGAAGATGAAACCTCACAGGAAAAATCCAACAATTCAGTTTGAAGCTTAAAACAAAGTTAAAGTTTGAAGTTGTCTACAAAGTTTACAGAACTAATCGACTTTGAACAGCTGATCAGATTTAATTCAAGATCAATATTCTCCTCAAGCTTCAGACGTCTGTCAAGTAAACTACTTTTATTAGAATGTGATGAAATTTAAGGCTCTGATCAATCAGTTCACTCTAAAACCTGATCAAAATTTGTAACAGAACAAGTTTACAGAAGAATCAACCGTTTTCTCCTTCAAGCTGCACCAATTACCTAATTTATTGATCAGCTGATAAGAAAATTAGTCAACAATTACTCATAATCAATGATTCATTATTATGATTCAAGTATTTTTTCAAGCAAAACGAACAGTTTTTGCTTTTCTCTCGTCTTTCAATCACAATTAATCAATTAATGTAAATTATTAATTGATTATTTGATGATAAAATCAATCATCAACGTGAGCTGATATATTATAATTAGATTTATGTGACTTTTTAATATTAATAGCAGCCCTGTTGTGTTTTAGATTAAACACCCTTTAAACCATCAACTGTGTTTGCTGACCGATTCTGTTTCAGTGATTCAACACACGGACGGAAGTTCACCTTCACAGTGAAGCAGCAGAAAGTCAAACAGAAAAACTGTTGCTGAGTTTACTGACTGTTGCACAAAACTGTTGTCAATGGGCTGATTTATGAGTTAACTTCTTGATTTAGAGGGACATGATGTCATTTCTGCCCCACAGTGACCATCAGGCTCCGCCCCCTACAGCAAGGTCAGAGACATATTAAAAATAAATATATATAAATAAAAATTAGTGATCGACTAAATAAATTCAGAATCTTTCTAGAGACTCGGAGGTTTCAGTGAAATCCAGAATAAATTCAAACATGTTGAGTCTACAGCAGCTGGTATAAACATCAGGGGAAGGAAGCTAGAACAACAACAACAACAACAACAACTAAAGCATTCTGAAAACCTCCAGAACTGACAGCAAATTAAATTTCTAGATTCCTTCCATTTTAAGACTCAGATTAATCTGAACCCTCTGGAGAACTCAACACGTTCTAGCAACACTTGATGACATTTAGAACAGTTGGTATAAACAGGGGAACGTCCTGAAGAACTCCAGACTGGAACCCACTGAACTAACTATCCACTAGTAAGTTCAGTCAAGGTTTCAACGGTTTACCTGAAACCTTGACTGAATCTTCTGCAGAACTCTAGAAAGACTTAGAACACGTTCTAACAGCATTTAGAGAACTGTGGAACATTTCGTTCACACTGATGACTGGATCAATGGAGAGTCTTAAACAAATCCTGTCGTCTGTTCGTTTGTAACTGAAACGTCACATGTTTGATCTACATCATCAGCAAATCTTGTCCGTGATTGGCTGTGATCGTTCAGTCTGGAGCTGCTTCCTGCCTGCTGACTGGCCGGCCTTCTGATGAGCAGGAAGTGGATTTCTGGGATGCCGAGTGGAAAAGATTCATCAGGTCGTGGAAACGAATGCTCACCTGCAGAAAACAGACATGTCAATCTTCAAAGAAGAAGCATCAGGTGATGTATCAGCTGTAGAAGCTCCGCCCCCTCTCACCTGTTGGGTGGTCTTGTTTCCCAGCAGGGCAGAAACATGTCTGAACGTTTTCCTATTGGCTCCTCTCTGCTGACAGGCAGTCAGGATGGCGCGATCCGCCTCACTGAAAGTCACAAATATAATTTAAATAATTAGTAATTTATATAATTCTTCATCCAACAGCCCATAATGACAAAGTAAAACCATGTTTTTAGACATTTTTGTTAATTTATTAAAAGTGTAAATATGAAATCGTCTCCATCAGTCTTTATTCAGATGTCTGTAGAGAGATTCTGCAGCTCTGACACATCAATAAATAAAATAATATTATAACTATAATATTTCAAACAACATTTTTTTACAGGAGTAAAATGTGATTTCCAGACCAATGTCTGCCGAAATGTTCAGTTTGAAAGACTAATTAACATTAATGAATGATGTAACTGATTGATTCAGTTTCACACAGGAAGTCAACTTAGCTTTACCAGTCAACTGTCAACTTAGTTTTACCAAATAAAGCTGTTTGAAATGTTAAATGTTGTTCTGACCGGGTCCAGATGACGACTTTCTCTCCGTTGGAGCCCATCGAGATGTTTTTGGCACAAACTGCTCGCTCTGACTCCTCCTCTTCCTGTCTGTCACTTCCTGTCTCACTCTCTTCAGACATCTTCCTGGTTCTGTCCGGAGGATTCTGGGAGATGCAGTCTGTCTCCGTGGTCTCTGAGCTGGTTGCTATGGGAGATGACTGGAGCAGCTGTAAAAACTCCCAGTATTCCTGCTGCAGGTTGGGGTGGTGTTTGAGGAGAGACGAGATCTGAGAGGCAGCAGAGAGATGATATTACTTCATATATCAGGTAAACTAAAACTCGTTTCTATTGTTAAAAACTGATGATCATGTGACTGCTGAAGGGGTCAAAGGTCACCATTTACCTTCTCCATGTGCTCAGGTGGGGGGGTGGAGCCTCCCTGCAGCACTGACACCAACTGTTGGTAGAGGGCGGAGCCTTCTCCCAGGCTGCGCCCCAGTCTCCGTAGGAACCGCCGACTGTGTTCAAACATCTGTTGCTCCAAAAGCTGACAGAGAGAAACCACAAAAGAAGTAAAGTTGAGGTGTGTCCGGTGCCTATCCGCATCACTATGACACACTATGATGTCACTCACCAGTCCGCAGCGGCGGGCCTGAGCTTGGTTCAGGAAGGCGGCAAAGTCTCTGAGCAGCTGAGGCCAGGGCCGCAGCACGCGGCTCAGGCTGTCATACAGACCCTCCAGGGCCCCCGTCGCAGAAAACTCCTCCAACAACTGCAGTAGCTGCTCAGCACGACCCGGACACACCTGCACTGCATCACACACCTGCACAGGAAACAGGAAGCAGCTCACTTCTCTGGACCAATCACGATGCAGCGATTAATTAATTGTTCACATTGTAATTTTTCCCACAAATTCACTGCAATGAGAGAAGCTGCTGCAAATCCAAACATCCACCACAATAATCACAAAAAAGTTCCTGTCTCTCACCCTGAGGAGGTAATCCTGAGCAAACGCTGCGTCCTCTGAGCCTCTCTGATCATCTTCATCTTCCTCGTCATCTTCATCAGTTCCTTCTGATGACAGCTTTTCCCACACACACACACACACACACACACAATAGTTGTGGTTATTAAAAACATGTTCATCATGTCTCGGTTGTGATTTTGGATCGGAGACGTTCACACACCTGCAGTCGCAGGACGGACTCTCTGGAGTCATCTGAAGACATCCCTCCATCTTCATCTTCTCTTCTTGGTGTCAGAGTCACTTCCTGTTCACTATCTGACTCCGCCTCCTCGAGGTCAGGCAGGTCATCATCGGGCACGACGCTGGACGAGGATTCAGAAAGAGCCAGCAGGACGTCACTCTCCTCTCCCTCCTCCTCTTCTTCTTCAACGTCATAATATTTCTTTCGTCCTGCCTTGATGACATCATTGACATGCTGCAGCTCCACACAAGAGGGGGTGAGGCCTTCAGGTGGGGAAGGAGGAGTCATTAGTGCTGCTTCTTTGTCACTCCTCGCTGCTCCTCCGTTCAGGGGGGATTTCTCTGCAGGAGATGGAGCCAACTGTCTCCTCCTCAGTCCAGCGAGGGTCTGATAGTGGCGTCTGATTTGATCTCTGGTTGTCATGGACATGGTGGAGGTGACAATGTCAGCCTCTGTCTTCAGGAAGAGGCGACGCAGGAGGACTCGGGGAGGGCTGAGAGCTTGGGGGCCGCAGGCTGTGGGAGGAGGAGGCGGGGCGGAGGAGGGAGGGGGAAGGGGCTGCTGCAGCTGGACGAAGCCGATGCGGCGGAAGTCGAGGTTGGAGGGCAGACGGGGCGGGTAGCGCGTCCCAGCAGGGAAGCTGTAGGCGTTGGAGGCAGAGCGGAGGAAGGTCAGGTGACTCTGACGAGCTCGACCACACCTGGAGGGAGGCGGGGCTGCGGAGGTGGAGCCAGAGGGACTGTTGAAGTGTCTGATGGTCGGGTAGATGACAGGAAGACTCCTCTGAGAGAAAAGATTTATTTTAAAAAAGGATCAAATGTTTTGATGTTTAATCATTTTAAGTCTCAGCTGCATGTTCTCATCTGTCATCTGAAGGAGGAAAGTTCCTCTGCACTCACAAAGAATCTGATTTTCAGATGTTTACCGACGAGCAGGATGTGACATCACTAAACAAACAACTAAATAAACTAGTTTCCTGGGATATTACAGAGCGAGTTAACAGGAGAGTAGCAGAGATTCACTATTCATGCATCATTGTTCCCTGCTGTTGCTTGTTATTCAAGACAATGAGTCAGCCTTAATTTTAATGTAAACAGCTGTATTGTAACTAACCAATCAGCTGTTTGCTTTCAGTAAGCGGAGACTGAGCTGTGCTTCTGTTGCAGTAATCACTTGACAGACACAGAAAAGTCTCCAATATACAGATGTGTCCTGATCACAGGTATTGATCATCAGAACAGTCGATATATGATCTCTAATTCATACCACCAGCCACAGAGGCATGATCCTCTCCTCTCTCTCCACTGGAGGGCGCCGCTCTGCTGCATCAACACCTTGACACGCCACCGGCATCGGCCACAACACCCGCTGATACCTGAACGCCTGCACACACACACACACACACACACACACTTAAATGAGCTGTATGAGGGATGGATGGATGGATGATGTCACTCAAGAGTCCTCAGAAGGACAGAAGTACAAAAGTGTGTGTGTGTGTGTTACCTTGACAATGTTGTCAGGAAAACCGGGTCTGCAGCACTGCAGGATTCTCCGTCGGACCTGAACCAGAGTCTTCCTCAGTAAGAACTGAGACACCAGCTTGGTTGGATCACATGACCCCTCCATGTTCCTGAGACCCAGAACCAGCAGGCTGTGCACGCACACACAAATAAAGCAGACATTTAAATCAGTTGTTGGGGTGTTTATGCGTGTGTGTACATGTCATACTATGTTGGGGAACATGGGAAACATTTTGTGTGGTCATCACAATTTCAGGGTTTTTGAAAGGTTAAAGTACATGTCTGCTGATTTTCTCCAACTTATCTTTCTTCTTCTTCTCTTCCAAACCAACTGATCTACTGGACTTTATGCTTTATTTTAAATTACCCCGAGAACTTCAGTACAAAGTCAAGAGGAATGCATTATGCCCTCACAACTACAGAAAAACCGACGTGTGTGTATGTGTGTGTGTGTGTGTGTGGTTACCAGTCCTCAGCTCCAGTGAATGCGGCTGTGCGGCGGGGGCAGTATAGAGCTGGATCAAGGCTCACAGAGGGCAGCAGCTCCGGGTAGAGAAAGACCGGACGGGTGGCAAACAGCCAGGCCAGCTCAGCTGGCATGACGGGGAAACAGCGCACTGAATACACACACAGGGAGATGCACATAAAGACACACACACAAAGAATACTTAAATTGAGACTACTGTAGTAACAGTACATAAGCATTGTGACCTTGATGTAGTTAAAGTACTGCAGTAATAGTATTTTGGTCCCTCTGACTGACATGTATCATTATGTGTGGAAGTAGTGGAAGTATAAAGTACCATCACATGGAAAATTAAGTAAAGTACTTCAAAACAGTATTTGAGTAAATGCACTGTGTTACTTTCCAATACTGGTTGTGAGTCTCAGTAGTTTCAGACTAATTTTAATAGTTGTTAAAATAAGGCACAAATCTAAAATAAATCTGATCACACTGAGTATTGACTGTCTGCAGACGTATCAATCTAAGAGCTGAACATGATTTGTAAATAAATGTATGGACTGCTCCTTTAAGAGGACAGAACTCTCCAGACCTCCCTAGCGGCAGGCGGACTCACTGTATCCGCGGGCGTCAGGTGTGCGTTCGTGTGGAAGATAGGTGATGGGAGCCTGTCGCAGCTCCTCCAGCAGCTGCAGCGCTTCCTGCAGGTTGGAGGCTCTGAAGGAGCTGCAGAAACCTGGAACATCTGGTGACATCAGCTGGTCACCTCTCTGAGCCAACAGGTCCAACTCAAACTGAGAGTGAGAGAGAGAGAGAGGTCGTCATAGCAATGGGCCAATCAGATAGTAGCAGGTAGTTCAGGTGTGGTACTGATCATAGAGAAAATACAGGCAAGTTCGAGGAGAGTTAATTAAGTTTATAAATGTATAAGCTGCTGTTTGCATCTTTGTTTCTACAAAACAAAAAATACTAAAAAAGGTTTTTTGGTGGGCAAGTTTTTCCTCACTCGAATCGAGGGTCTAAGGACAGAGGGTGTCACTCCCTGTACAGATTGTAAAGCCCTCTGAGACAAATGTATTTTGTGATTTTGGGCTATATAAATAAAATTTGATTTGATTTGATAAACTGTCAAATCAATAAATAAAATATGAAAAAGAAAAAAGTGAAACAGGCGTCTTCACCAGACTGGACAAAACGCTCAAACACTATTGTACAGTATCGATTAGCTTACAGCGTATGTGTGTGAGTGTGTGTGTGTGTGTGTGTGTGTTACCAGGAACTGTCGGGTGGTCTCAGCTTCACTGTGCAGTTTGGCCACAGGTGAACTCAAAAGGTGAATCTGAACCAACAGCTGGATGTGCTGAAAGACAGAAAGGGCTGAGTTTGTAGGGAAGACTCTCACTGATAACTCATGTGCTGCTTCATTCATAAAACAAGGACGCACTCTACTATTGATTTAGGATGAGCGGAGGACATTTCTCTGTGTTTGTTAACGTTAAAACCAAATGTCAGCTGCAATAGTGAGAACAAATCCAAAGAATAGAGAAATAAAACGCTATTTTCTGATTTTTCTGATTGCTTCATGACGTTTCGTTCTAATAAAACATCAAATAAGCAGCAGATGATTTACTGTGGAGACAAACACGTGCTGCATTTCTGCTTTTCATTATTATTTATATCTAAACATGCTAAGAACAACAGGACAGATCTACGGTAGTTCATTGTTTCGCGTGTGTGTGTGTGTGTGTGTGTGTGTGTGTGTGTGTACCTGCTGAAGCTGCTGCTGCAGTCTCTTCTTCTGCATTTTGTCCAGTTTCAATGTGTATGGCTCAGGACAGTGTGTGTGTGTGTCGTAGTGTGTGTGTGTCTGCTGTCTCTTCCTGATCAACATCAGCTGCTGCTTCACTGTACGCAGCTCTGTGATTGGTCCATCGTCCGCCTCATCTTCATCCAGTTGTCTGTGATGGAACCAAAGAGTCAGTGTGAGACAGGAGCATGAGTGCGTGTGTGTATTCATGTGGGTTACATACATGGTGTGCTGCTCCGGAGTTGTGCGTGTCTGCACAGTGTGTGTTTCGTCCTGCAGTTCTTCCTCTTCTTCATGGCCTTCATCATCCACTTCCTGTCCTGCAAGATCCTCCTTTAACTAAAAACAACAACGTCAAATCAAATACAAGAATACAAGAACAGCTACTGCCAGTTTGTCCCCAGTTTTCTTAAAAGTCTTTAAATGAAAAGTCAGACAGTTATTACAAGTCATCCTGAGGAGAACATGAACGTGTGAATCCAGTTTCAGAGTACTTCCTGAATAAGTTTCAGCTTCCTGTTCAATCCGTTCTGTTTGTAAATAAAGTTTAAGGAGACTCACCGTCTCAAACAGCTCCTCCATCAGTTCATTCACCTCCTTCTCTGCAGGACAAAGAACACCAGAGCTTCTCAAATGAGATTTCTTACTCAGAATTATTCATTTAATCACAATCAATCAATACATAAACTGTGTGTGTCTACTAACTGGTGATGCGGACAGCCTTGTCGTCACGGTAATCCTCCTGGTCCGGTTCATCAATGTCAGCCAGAAAGTTATACTCTGGATCATCTTCGTCATCACACTCCTCTAAAAGAGAGAGACACACTGCATCAGACAGACAGACAGAGAGAGAGAGAGAGAGAGAGAGACACTCTCTGACCAGTCATACCTTCGTTGTCCATCTCTGTGGTCATCAGGCCTCTCAGCCAATCAGTCCATTCCCTGTCCTCGTGGGTGGAGCTGGAGTCGTACATGTCAGGTGTGATGTCAGGAGCTCGGAGCTCCGCCTCCAACCGTCCCAGGGGGACGTCACGTAGAGGACGCTTCGATCGAGTCCGGTACGCCATCAGACCGACCTCACCCGCAGGCTGAGTCTGGTTCTGATTCCAGTTCTGCTTTACATCCAGTTCCTCATTGACAAAAAACATTTACTCATAATAATATTATTAATATTAATAATAATAACAACAATCATCATCACGTTAACCACACCTAATCAGCAGCAGAGCTTACCAACTGGTCTTCAATTGCTCTTAATATCAGTACAAACATGTTTTAACATCTGTGTTAGTTGAAACTGTGTTTTTCAGTGTTACCTGGTAGGGCTCCATACACACAGCCAGCTCCTCCTCCACAGCATGAAGCCTCTCCAGGAAAGTGCTGTCAGGCACTGCTTTTGGGGGTGGGGCTTTTGGAGGAGGAGGTGGGCCCATTGAGACAGACCTCAAACATCTGGATCGGCTGCGAGAAGTCTGACGGGGAGAGGGAAGACACAATATTAATGTCAATAAATACAGCCGTGTGTTGTGATCGTGACTGGACCAAACACAACACAGAGCAGGCAGGGTTTAGAGTTTCTATGTAGCTGGCTGACAGAGTTACCTGCCAGGGGCTGCAGCTGTCCTCATCCACTCTGTTCAGTCGACTTCCTCTGGGAGACGAAGCCGTGCTCTCCATGTCGCTCTCCAGGAACGTCTACAACACATCAGTCAATAAATAATCAATCACACTAAATCATCAGCATGAAACCTTACTGTAGCCAATCAGAACAGAGCCTCACATCTTCAGCCGTCTCATCCTCCTCTTCCTCATCAGGACGGTATTCTTCATCAGAGGAGTCTTCCTCAGCCAGAGGGATGTCAACAAACTGAGGAGCCTCAAGACACACAAACAGCCCAAGCTTTGAGTTTCATTGAGTAAAGCATCTTCAATTTATACACGAAACAAACAAAAACATAATGATAAATACCAAATGTGTCCTACATCTTACATTTCTCTATCTATCCATCCATAGACAGATGGACCTGATGTAAAATGTTTTGTGCTTGACATTTTACCTTGTTGACATCACTGGTTTTCTTGATGGGAGAGATATTCCAGGCTGGAATCACCTAACAGGAAATATACAGTTTGAGAGAGAGATGATAGAGACACAGAGGGCCGGCCAGACAGACAGACAGACAGACAGGAACACAGACAGACAGGAACACAGACAGACAGACAGACATCTCACCACTCCTTTCTCCACGACTTCTTTAAACTTGGATCGAGTCATTTTGGGCTCCTGAAGAAAAGAAAACATGTTTGTGAAGCTGCAGGTGGATTGAGTCACTGAGCTCTGCTCTGATTGGACGGTGACACCAGAAACACAGAGACACTCACAAATGGAGGGACGGCTTCCGTATCGTTGATAGCAGCTTTCATCATGGCCACCACGTGTTCATTTGTGATCACTTCCTGTAAGTTAAAGCTTGAGTTTATTTATCTCCTCATAAACAGTTTCATAATTCATTATTGGCTTTATTTTAATAAATCAAACACATGTCCACAATTTAAATGTCATCATCTTACCTGAAAAACTTAAAAAAAATCACTAACAGCGGTTAAATAATAAGTCATAAGTTCTCCATCACTGCTGGCTGATGTGAAATGTATGCTGGGTAACAGGCAGCACCTGTGCAGGTGTGACTCACATGGATGATGTTCCTGACGTTCACAGTGGTCAGGTTGTGCTGTTTGGACTTTGTCTCCAGTGATTGGTCCAGCTGCCTGTCAATCTCCACGTCTACTCCTACCTCCTCCTCTTCCTCCTCGCTCTCTGAGGCTCCGCCCCTCTGCTCCTCTTCTTCCTCAGTGAGTTTCCTCTTCCTCTTCCTCACTGCTCTCCTCCTCGCTGCCTTCAGCTCCAGCTGACTGTCCTCTAACACACACACACACACACACACACACACACACACACACACACACATTTATCTCATCTTTATGGGTGAATAAATGAAAACATCATCAATCATTATTTTTTATTATATGATGTGAATTAAAGCACCGACTGTTTTGAAGTGAAATAATGATTTTTCAAAAATTCATTCAAAACGATTTTTTTAAACTAAAAGTCTAAAAAATGAGACAAAATGTGAAGAAAACCTTTTTGCCTCAAATGTAAAATTATCACATCATGTGGAAGAAACTGATTATCAGTGTTATTGTTTTGTTGTGTTTGTGTGAGTGTTTTACCCATGGTGATGACGAGGCTGGAGTCGGTGGTATCTTCCTCCACCAGCAAGTAACCCTCCTCCTCAGTTCCAGCACCTGCAGGAGCTGCTGGTGGTGGCAGCAGCAAAGCATCATGGGAGGCAGCCTGAAGACTGGAGCATGGCGTCCGGATGTTCTGGGTATCGGGGTCGACAAGGTTGATGGCGTTGCTGTTGGTGACAGCAGTTTGGGTTTTGGACAGGGCCAGTTTGAGGCGTTTGCAAACTGAATTCATCGTGGAGAAACATGACCTCTGACCCCTAAAACAGTGACATCATCAAAACAAGGTGTTATTAACATATTTAGTGACAAGAGAGAAAGAAATGAGTGCAGAGAAGAGCACCTGCCAATTATTATCCACGATTATTAATCGTTTTGTAAGTAATCAGATAATTGTTGTTAATGTACCGAAAGTTGTTTATAATTATTTCACCTGTTTAAGTGTTTTCATCAAAGCTGAATGTTAACTGTACAAATAAAACATGTTACAACTAACAATTATTAATTCAATTATGAATAAATCTGTATATTATATTCTTTAGTATTTAGTAATCAATAATTATTTTTTCCAAAAAAGCTTTGAAAAATGTCCATCTCAGTTTCTCACAGTTCAAGGCTACATCTACACAGTCTGTTATCTATTAATCTGTTTTGTCCACAACCCAAATATATTCAGTTTAATGTCAGAGACTAATAAATAAAAAAATATTCACATTTAAGAAGCTGGAATCAGAATTTGGACATTTTTCTTAGAAAAAAAATCATCAATTATCAAAATAGTTGATTAACTTTATATTTGTCAACTAATCGATACATCGTTGCAGCTCTACTGACAGCAACCCAGAAACAGTAAGTCATTATTTAATAGTATTTTATCTAAAGCAGACGCAACATGCATGTTGTTGTATGTTGTTTCAGCCTGAATGAATGAAAGCAGTCAGAGCTGCGGGATGAACGCGGTGTTCACGCGGAAACACTCGGCTCTGTTTATCTATTAGCAGTTAGCTTCTGTTAGCTCTCCACCAGCAGCTCAGTCTGCAGCTACCGTATATTCCGTTAGCATGCTAACAGCTAGCCGGCTACGGTTAGCGTGTCCCGGTGAGTGTGTCCGGGTGTTGGTCTGACTCGCCACTACAACACTAACAGCTCGGTACCGGTAACGTTACAAACATTCTCCGTTACAGCAGCAACACACTTACCCGCCACAACAACGACAAATGTCCGCCGCTTTAAAACGACATTTCCGAGTGTGCGTCATGACGTCACTGTGACGTAAACAACTGCGCAGCGGGAGCAAACGTCACAACGCTTTCCTTTTGGCATTCACGTGATTTTGTGAACACAATATAATAAAACAGTTTAATAAACTAAATATAACTATACAATATATTTTAATGTATTTATGACATGTATAAAATATCCTGTTATACATGTATGTTTTATTATCCTGTTATACATTATATTTTATTATCCTGTTATACATGTATGTTTTTTTGGGAATCACTCCATCTCTCTCTCCACTTTGCATGTATATGCCGTCTATGCCTTGTACTGCATGTCTGTGCTGTTGCGTGTGTGTGTGTGTAAATGCATGTAAAATGGAAAAAAAAATGGTGATAAGAGAATTTCCCCAATGAGGGATAAATAAAGTATATCTTCTTATTCAGAAGTTTTGTTTTCAGTCTTCCTGTTTCCACCATCTTGTTCTTCTAAAGGTTTATTACAAAAAGTTCATCAAATACAGCATCTTTACAGACTTCCAGGATGTCTGTTGAGGACCTCAGCCAAGCAGTATTTAAATATTCCCTTCAAACCTAAAACCATGTTCCACAGTTACAGGTTTCACCTTTGACCTCCAGAGGATCCCTTGACCATCTTTTTCTGGCCTTAGTTTACTTATTATACAGTAAACAGGATGTGGCATTGTTTTAGAAAACCAGATATCACAGACACTACAATCTCTAAATATTCTAGTTATAGTGATGTAGCGTGTTCTTGTGTCTGACATGTGTACCGTTTTGTGCAACATGTATTCTGTATCCAGCATGTGGATCAGAAGACATTTAAACCATCTTGGACAGAAATTGTATGCATGTTGAAATACTCAAAGTACCTCAAACTTGTAGTACTTGTAAATGTTTACTTTCCATCCCTGTGGATGAGTGTGACAGATGTTCAACTTCTGATCTAAATTCAGATCATGACACACGTGACGTTTTAATAAAAATAATTTATTTGAATAAAGTTAAATGTGCTGATGAATGACGTCAGAGCCGCTCAGACCACCTGTCAGGTGTGTCAGACATGTGACGTCAGCAGGTGTAGGTCCCTCTGGCGGCGGGACAGCGCCCTCAGACCGGCTGCAGGCCTCTTCAGCTCCTTCATCACCTGCAGACCGAGAGCTTTAACGGGCCGCAGAATCCGGGCCCTGCCGGTCCGGGCCCTGCCGGTCCGGGCCCTGCCGGTCCGGGCCTTTGACGGTCACTGTCACCGGTTTGTTCCGGTGAAACAGCGACTCCCGTCGGCGCGTGCACGGGCTCGCGGCCAGCACTGCGCGGAATCCGTAGGGCGTGGTCACCTTTTCCACGTGCGGCAGCGACATGGCGGCGCGCGTCGTCACGTCCGTGTCCGCGTCCTCCGCCGCAGTAGCGGTGCGGCGCCGAGTTCTGATCCGCGGCGGGGGCGGCAGGCGGAGAAGGAACCGGGAAGCCGCGGGGCTGCCCCGGTTCTTGGGACTCTCTACTGGACTGTCATCAGGATCTGACAGCAGACGAGTCCGGTCCGGGTGAGGCCGTGAAGAGAAGAGGAGCGGACTGCGGGACGGGATGAGGAAGCTCGGGATCCGCTCCGGAGTCAGAACTAGACTCCGCAGTGTAGACCCGGATTTAAGCGCCGACATGATGCTGCAAAGTAAAGTTTAGGGTTCAGACATATATATATCAGGACCATGAACGCATCACAAACTAGCTTTCTGTGATGCCTTCAAGGACTGAAGCAGGATTCTGACATTGACATTAAACCCACTCAAATAAAAGTCAGCTGAGTTGACTTCTCAGTTTGTGAGCCAAGAGACAAAACAAATCCTTTAAAGAAGAAACTGAACACATTCTGTATCCTGAAAGTCCTGATCCAACACCACAAACATGAGCCGGATCAATGAAGTCCACTTACCTGAACCTGAGTCTCACCTGTGAAGCAGCTGGATTCTGATCTTCTGGTTTATATCAGCAGAAGCAGCTGAAGTCAATCAGTCTGATTGGACCAATAGGAATGATCACATGGTGCAGTTTAAACAGAGACTGCATTCGAAACCAGACATGATGTATATAGTATATACTGCATACTGGTTCATCTGCCGTATGTAGTAGAACACAGTCATAATCCTGCGAAGACAGAGTGAAAGTCATAATCACTTCCTGAGAAGAAGTGATATGAAACTGATATGGCCTGATCTGCTGCTAGAGAAGACAGAGAGCAACAGGATTTAAAATGCATCAGGTTTAATAGAAAGAACAGATGACCAATGATGCTGCCCTGAGGGACGCCACGATTTATTAAAGGATGTTATGTTTTCACTTTGTCACACCATACATTTTTCAGTTGAGGTTAAAATGGCTGATTTAAAAACATTTACACTAAAAAAAGGTGATGTGAATTTTGATCTTATAATTGCTATGTATTTGTCTTTCATTGATTTCATTGATCATTATTGGGAGTTAAGATACAATTTGCTTCCTGTTAATTGGTGCAGATGTTTTATCAGAAATGATGGTTTTCTTGTGCAGTTTGTTTTTACATTCATCTGCTCAAAGTGAAAAGTTTCTCTGAGCTCACCGATTATGAGATTTGTGACATTACAAGTCGTTTGGAGCCAATTGCATTCCAGTATTCAACTTATACAAGTGTGAATAGACTTCACAGTGGAGGAGGAGACTTCTGTTGTCAAGCTGTTAAACGTGTGAGGAAATATATTCACATATTCTTAAATACTCAAATTTTTAATGAGGGAGAAGATGGAGATTTAACGATTTTAACAAGATATTTGATCTGTTTTTGTGTGGAAAAACTATCAGATACAAATTATTAGTACAAGTAGTATTTCACATATATCTTAAAACGTGTGGTGGGGATCTTCATAAAAATGATCAGATTAATATTCTCTTGATGAATAATTTCACTAAAAGTCCAAAACTCAGAGACAAGCTGCTGAGAAACTGAAGAGAAGAAGAAACAGACTGGTGACGACCTGAAACAAACTGTTGGTTTTTATATGAAGAATTGATCCAACACGATGTTCACGACAGATGAGATTTTACTGCAGAGACAAACAGGAAGGAGCTGCTAAAAACAGCAGGAAGTCCAAAAATGCCCCCTTCAAAAAAAAAAAAAAGAGAAAGAACTGAAAAAAGACAGAAGTAACCACAAACAACCGCACTCATCTTCATCATTATTTATATCATCATCATCATGTTCCCTGTATTAAAATCAGTCTTTTGGTTCCCAGAGTTTGTGGTTTTGTCCTCACAGTGCATTGTGGGAATTTAGCCACATGGGAGCCACACGTTGACCTTTGACCCGCCACTCGGGATCAGTTCTCGTCTCCATGGAAACATGATCAGTCTCATTATGTGAAAGTCAGTTCACCACGTGGATTAAAAGTCTGCTGTGGTTTAGAGCCCGCCCCTCCCATGGCGTTCAGTGCGTGTCATAGGGAGGGGGCGGGGCCTCTTGCAGCAGTCAGGGCTGCTGGTTGGCTGACGGTCTCTGTGGCAGCTGGCGTTTGATTGGTCGAAAAATCAGAGTCCATCAGTCGCTGTCAGAACCGACGGCTGACGAGCCTTTCCTCTTTCTCTTTGGAGCTTTGGGCTTCGAGTCCTCCTCCTCCTGAAAAAGACAGATCATCAGGATCAGTCCGCTAATCAGTCGGCAACTAGACTGATCATTTGCATTGATCAAGTCATTTTTTAAAGAAAAAATGTCAAAATTCTCTGGTTCCAGTTTGTTAAATGTGAATACTTTTTAGAAGTAAACTAGAATCAAGCTGCAACTATTAGTTGTTAAAAGATAGAAATTTACAAAATAATCGCATTAAACACACATACTGTAAGGACAGATTACAAAGTGGACAAGGAGTTCCCACACCTTATCAAACATTAAATTCAAGGAGTTTTCAAGGACCTTCCAGGCCCAGTAGCCTCAAATTCACAGACCCAACATGGCATAGTTGGAGATCATCAAAGCCGTTTCATAGCGTGAACTTTTTAGTCTTAGTTGAGTCATGAGTCCTGGAAAGCGGCTGAAGACCTGCTTTAACAGTTTTCTTGCATGTTGCCACAGTGAACCTGCATCATCTGACTTCAGTGACGTACATATGTGACCGACTCTCACAGCAGACACACGTGAACACAACAGTACCCGTTTACTACAATTGTGTGTACATACCGAGGCGCTGCTCGAGCCACTCTCCTCCTCGGTGTTGGTGGGCGGAGCTGCTCCTTTGCGGGAGCGAGGCGATGTCGCTGGAGCCTTACGACGAGACTTCAGAGGCTTCGACTGTGAGTCCTCATACTCCTCCGCCAGTGCAAACAGGTCACTGAACCTGCAGGAGGAAGAAGTGATGTAATTCATCTGTGTGTGTGTGTGTGTGTGTGTGTGTGTGTGTGTGTGTGTGTGTGTGTGTGTGTACGCACCTCATCTTGTGTGCTTCGTCACAGCTGGCCTGAACGTGCTGCAGAGCCTGAAGGATCGGAGTTTGACTGAAGACTGACAGGCAAACACAATCAATAATAATAAAACACATCAATACATCACCAATAATCAATCAATAACTGTGTGTGTGTGTGTGTGTACTGACAGCTGTTCTTGGTGTTGCTCAGGCTCAGTCTCAGGTTGTCCATGTGCTCCAAGATCTGTTCCAGAGTCAGCTGAGCCAGTTTACTGCTGGAACTACGAAGACTGAGGACAGACAGACAGAAAGACAGATCAGAGAAAGACAGACAGACAGAGACAGGCAGACAGACAGATCAGAGAAAGACAGATCAGAGAAAGACAGACAGACAGAGAGAGAAACAGAACATGTTACTTTTGGTTTTTAAATGTTATCACTGTGGCAGGAATCTGTCTGTATCTCTGTCTCTCAGTTGTCCATACTCTTGTGCTTTCCTGGGCTGTCTGTCCCTCTGTCTCATTGTGTCCTCACCTCTGTCTCTTGCGGGGCTGGTTATTGTTCTTGATAAGCTGGGCTTTGATATGTTCTCCCAGCGTGTCGTCGTATTTGGACGCCCAGTGTCTTAGGATGCTGGTGGTGAACTGGTCCTCGGGGTGACAGGGACGACTTAGGACCATCTTCACCATCTCCTCACTGGGCCTGAGACACAGAGACAGATGGGGACATGAGCAGAGACACAATATGCTAACATGAAGTATTTTATGTGTGTGTGTGTCATACTTCTCTCTGCGTAGCTGCAGCAGCAGACAGGATAAGGCCTCCGGATGTTCTGCAAACACAAACACAGTGAAGCCGATTCATCACACTGAACACCTGACTACATCTCTCATGAAGCACCTGGATGGTGTCTCTTTATAGAAGGCTGCAGTGAAACCAGGTCGGCCTCTCCATTTACCACATGGTGAACTATATGCAAGAGTCCAAGATATTCAGTTTAAACTGTAATACTACAGAGAAAATATGGATGTCTTTATTGCTGAATGACCAAAACACTGCTGCTGATGGTCGGAGCAGCTCTCACCTTTATATTTGAGGTGTTGCAGGATGGGGATGATGGTTTCCAGTGGGATGCTGTGAGCCAGAAACAGCTGCCAGGTGCTGTACTGCTCAAAGGTCTCCCAGTCCAGAGACTGAACTGTTAACAGAGCAGAAGAAGAGAGTCACCTGCTGTCCAAATACATGGAGACACGCTACAGAGAGGCCCAGTCACACCACAGCTTCCAGGTTGTGTTGAAAACGTCATTAACGTGTGAAACTAATGCTAATAAGTAAAAATCCAGCCTTGGATCAGAACCTTTCCCATCTATCTATCTATCTATCTATCTATTCTGTCTTGAGCTGTCTTGAGCGAGTGGAGTTGTGGCAGCAAATTCAGACATGAGACAGAGAGGAGTGAACGCTGTACGAGACTGTTCCCACGCTGCCATGCTTGTAGTTAATGGCAGCTGTAGTTTTGTTTCTGTTGTTTAACTTTGTTAGAATCACAAAGGTTTAAATTCTGTAGTGCAGCGGAGCCTGTGAGTGTGTTTGTGTTTTCTCACTGAGGATGTTGAGGACTGAGTCTTTTCTGAACATCACCAGGGTTCCCATCATCACATGACACATCAGCTCCTGTAACTGCACACACACACACACACACACACACACGCGCAGAGAGAGAGAGATGACATGTTTACTGGGCAGGTGTGCAAACACACGTGTTTTAACGTGTTGCAGCTTAGCTACAGTCAAGTTACCTGTGTGGAGTCAATGACGGCTACGATCATGTTGAGCAGCTCACCGCTCCGTAACGTCTCATCTGGAAACTGAAACAAAACCATGAGACTCAGGCAACGTCAGGTGTCTGTTTGTGTGTGTGTGTGTGTGTGTGTTTGTGTATGTGTTTACCTCAGAGTAGATGGAGGGTGTGAGGTAGCAGAGCAGTCTGACGTCGTCCTCCTGACATGCCTTCATGTCCATCATCAGACAGGTGTGCAGGTCACCGAGTGCTGTCGCCTGAGCAAATGACTCATACAGCATCATCTTCCCATTGGCCGCTTTGCTACACACACAAACATACACACACTTTTACATTCAGCTTTTCTTGGTTTTCTGTTATTTATATCCTGTTCTGATGTCGGATGTTAAAAAGGGTCAAAGCAAGTTCCAAATCTTAAGGTTAGAAATGCTGCCTGCAAGTCAAAAGTCAGGGTTCAGCTGTCTGTGCTGTCACTAAGGATGACGCTAATTTTTTTGTGTGTTGTTCATGTTGTCAAACACCTTTTGCTTTTAATGATTTTTTCGGGGTTAACATTTCTTCGTCTTCTCAGAGTAGACGTTCTCAACAGGTATAGACTGGTTCTACTGAAGAACAGTCCAGACTCACCTGGCTTTGAGGTAGTACAGCAGGTGATAACCGATCTTGGGTTGTTTCTGGTAAAGTTCAGCCAACATATCGAGCAGCACTGAGAAGCCACTGTTATCCTCCTGCATGGTGACCAGGTTCCTGAACACCAGACAGACGGGTTTACACACCGACTCTTCCAGGGACCTGTGAGACAGACGGGTGATCAGACATTGAGAAGGGTGATCAGACAGACAGGTGATCAGAGAGACAAAAGGGTGATCAGACAGACAGTCTTACTCCTCAGTGATCTCCTCTGGCAGGACGTCTCCTCTGAAATGATCTTTGAACAGTTCAGACAGACATGAAGCCAGAGCCGACATCTGCTCCGAGTCAAAGTCCTCCTGTGAGAACACAGAACAACTCAGTAGAGTTCAGCAGGTAGCAGTAGAACTCAGTAGAATAGTATTAGAATATGAGAAAACTCACCTCCAGGATCAAATCCACGATTTCCTGCATCACCTCACACTGAGTCTCTGTGTCACTGAGGGCAAGATGACATATTATTAGTAGCAGTAGTAGTAATAGCTTTATTATTTTATTTGGGGCCATGTTATTTAGGGTTAGGGTCACTAGTAGAGTAGTAGTCATATTAATAGTACTCTCTGTTGTAGTATGGAAGTATTTGTACCATATCCTTGATATCAGATGTTGGTCTGTCACCACCAGATGAACAAAACCTCTAACTTGTCTCTTTCTTTCAACAACTAGTGGCAATTTAGTTCAACAGCAGCTCAACTGACGCACTAGTGGCTCTCTGGACTGAACTGGTAATGCTGAAAGTCTTACTAGTTAACTAGTAAGCTCAAAAGAGACTTTAACTAGTGAGTATTCTGGCTCACACTATGTAACTAGTTGGAGAAAAGTCCCACTAGTTAAAAGAGTGACTAGTAGTTTTTACTCAACCAGTACGACAAGATGTCCAGCTCGTGCTGACAAAGTAGCAGTAGTGGTAGTTGCAGTATTAGTAACAGTGTTGGTAGTAGTAGTAGTAGTAGTAGTATTTTATCTATTAAGACTAACAAGATATTACAAACATGAGGTATTAACAGATAAATGTCATTGAATCAGTTCCCCCATCCCGGTTGTGACCTTTGACCTCTGTGACCTCAAGGAGGACAGTGAAGTCTCACCTGGACTTCTGCAGCTGTAGAACCTTCTCCTTCATGGTGTCATCTAATTGGTCCACCCAGGGTGTGATGTCAGCAGGCTCTTCTATCACGGCCTCTTTGATTGGATGGAACCTGAACTCCCGCTTCTTTCCTGCACAGTGATTGGTTGACAGACAGTCAGACAGCAGAGTGATGTCATAGACAGAAATTTTATCAATGAGCAGGTTTACCAGAGCGGCAGAGGTTTTTTCTGAACCTGTTATAAACCGGTTTATGACAGGTAAACTGGTTTAAACTGGTTTTCCTGCAGTCACCTTTGTTGTTGACCTCCTCCTCATCGTCACTGAAGGCGGCTTCTGTGTTGTCATAACAACCTTCCTCTTTGTCCAACACATGGTTGTCCATCTCCAAGGAAACAGCCTCCTCCATTTTGACTGTGGGACACGTGTTTTAAGACATACAGAAGATGCTCTACTTTGGATAATTTGTGACAGTTTCTTTTTCACACAAACAGTTTTAACAACAATGATCTGGTTAAATTTTTTTGGCTCCATCACACTACAGTGGATTTGAAATAAAAACTATATGTGCTTTAACTGCAGCCTTTCAGCTTTAATATGAGGGTACTTACATCTAAATCAGGTGAACGATGCAGGAATTACAACAGTTTGTATGTGTCTTCCACTTTTTAAGGGACCACAAGTAACAGGACAAACTTTCAGGTCTGTGTGTGTGTGTGTGTGTCTGTGTGTGTGTGTGTGTGTGTGTGTGTGTCTGTACCTTCAGTAGGGGGGGAGGGCGAGCTGCAGAATTCAGGGAATCTCTCTCTGAGCATCGATCGAAGCTCTCGGTCCAACTTTGGATTATCAAATAGTGGAGCGAGGTGACTGAAACACACAGGCGCAGATCAATGATCAATCAATAATCAATATGTTGTAGACTGATAAGATAGGAAGTGATGAGTTTGTGTGTGTGTTTCTTACGCCAGCACTCTCTTCTCCATGATGAAGGTGAGCGAGTTGAAGACGCCCTGACGAACCTGAGACTCCAACGGAGGAAAGAAGTGAGGGATGATCTGAAAGAACGAAATAGATGTCTTATTATGTCATTCTTAGTTCAGTTTGTGCACAAACTTTTGGCACATGATCAAGTTCAGTCAATCAGAGGAGGCATTAGCTGTGTGTGTGTGTTACCCTGCACATAAAGTCCAGCAGAGTGGCAGTGATGGCAGGATGAGGCTTCATGGAGTGATGCATCACCAGGATGGCTGGTTCTGAGACAAGAAAGCAGCACACAGTGAGGACAAAGATGCACACCTGGATTCTTTTCAGCCCCTGTGACGTACAAAAGTGTGTGTGTACATTCTTGCCACTTTATGCCATGTTGTAATTTGAATAACATGAACACTGTTATGCTCATCTGACAGAACAAAATACAGCGACAGGCTATAACACAAAACAACAGATGATGCAGCTGTCATACACGTCATATTTATTAACTGTTGGTTTAAAACGACTGCTCTGAAGCAAGGACTTGTCATTTAGTTAAATCCTTTGGTTTGATGTCTGTTTGAGGGTTCAGGGTCCTCATGTGTGTAGAAAGACAAATGTGTGTGTGTCACCTATGTTCATGATGCTGTCTTTCTCGGGGTTGAAGAACAGCCAATCATAGAAGAGAGCCAGCTTGGCGTTGGAGGCTGCAACATTTGACTGGAGACACAAGTAAAACGTTTGATTGGTCATTGATGTTACAGTTGATAACCTGTAGACTTTCTGTCTGAGGCCCCACCCCTTACCGTGCAGGTGGTGAGCAGCCAGCCAATTATGGCCCAGCGCGGCAAAATGTCAGAACTCAGCACCTCATTGGACGGATGGACAACACCGCAGATGTAACGAATGAGATCACAGCGCAGGGACTGACTCTCTGCCGTGGATAGGTACTGTCTCTGGAACCAGTCCTGGTAACGCTTCTGCTGCCCGAAACGCACCTGAGCACAGGTGAGGAACACAGAGTGAGGTCATCATCGGAGACGTCAGACCTGAACTTGTTCAGACAGAAATAACGGCAGCTTTACCCTGGAGGTCATGAACAGCAGCTTGGTCTCCATGTCAGGCGTGAGGCGGCACGCCAGGAACTTCCTGGAGGTCCGAGCCGTCAGCAGCTGGAGAACACCTGAGACATGATCACATGATCAGCATTTCACTTCCTGTTAGACTGACAGCATGCATCAAATAAAACAAAAACAAACAAACACTGATCGTTTTTATTTATTTATTATTTATCAGAACCACTGTTGTAGTTTACCAGTGAACTGAGGACTGAGGACTTGTGGGTTGTGCAGCAGGTCTTTCCACACCAGCTCCATCTCTGGGATCCGAGCCACGTTCTGCAGCAGACGGACCAGATCTCTGCCGATGATCAGACACTCCATAAACTACAGAGTCAGAGAGACAGAGTCGTCAGGGTAACCAACAGGGTGATTAATACAACAAACCAAGTCAGATAAATAATGGTGTCCTTCCTTCTTTCCTCTTCTCCTCACCTTTTCTCTCAGCATGCTGATGCAGAAGTCAACTTCTTTCTGCCGCAGAGGCAGCAGGTTCTGCGTTCCATGGTCGACGATCAGGCGGAGGTAGGTGTAGACCGACATTGCAATCAGCATCCCACTCTTCAGCACCCACTCCCTACAGACAGGAAACATCCAGCTGCTTCACACAGAGAACCTGAAACATCCTTATTGTACCATCAGCGATACGTTGCTTTTCACTTTCTTCTGACAGGTGTTCTTATTGTTAAATGACCCAAACAGTCAAAACCCTCCAGCTGCTGTTTGACTAAAACAGACATTTTGAAATTGTGTTTAAATGAAACATACTTTTGGTCCAGCAGGATGTCCAGGACGCTCTCAGCCAACCACAGGTTCTTAGCAGAGATATCTCCACCTGTATACAAACACACAGAGAAAACAACAAGAACAAGTCACTGAGACAAACCTGTGATCACTGTTGATATTCTACGTAATCAATCTGATCAGCGTCTGACCTGCGATCTGCTTTAGCAGCGTCATGACGACACCGTCAGCTCCCATCACGCCACTCTTCACCAGCTCTCTGACCAGCCACACCAGCTGCGCGCACACACACACACACACAGATCAACACCACTGCTCATGTTGTGACATCATCACGTGTCTATATGAGCCGTTTAACCAGGTAGGTCACCTGTGTTCTGGGGACGTCCTGCAGTTTGAGGAACTTCTCCATCAGGATCTGATTGATCTTCACCAGGATCACATTCATCCCGTCTCTGTTGAGCAGCGTCAGGTCTCTGTAACACTGTCACAGCACAGAAAGACATAGAGATGTCACAGAGATGTCACAGAGACGTCACAGAGACGTCACAGAGACGTCACAGAGATGTCACAGAGACGTCACAGAGACGTCACAGAGACGTCACAGAGACGTCACAGAGACGTCACAGAGACGTCACAGTGATGTCACAGAGATGTCACAGAGATGTCACAGAGATGTCACAGAGATGTCACAGAGACGTCACAGAGATGTCACAGAGACGTCACAGAGACGTCACAGAGATGTCACAGAGATGTCACAGAGACGTCACAGAGACGTCACAGAGATGTCACAGTGATGTCACAGAGATGTCACAGAGATGTCACAGAGACGTCACAGAGATGTCAGACATTATGATGCAGTGCCGTCTCACCCTCTGGGCCTGGGCCGACTCTGTGAGGACCAGTGTGAACAGACCCAGACATACTTCCTCATGCTGCTGCTGACCTTTACACACCTGCAGTACAGGTAAACAGGAAGTTACACACACACACACACACACACACAATGAACCATCAAACTTTATTGTAAGGAAGAAAACAGATTATTTAAGTAGCAGCAGATGATACAGACCAGCGCTCTGTTTCCTGAATTTAAAATCTAAAAACATCCATCATTCTTATGTGACGTAACATGAGGAGTCATATGCTGATTTCAGCCCATGCAGTCTTGTCACTTCAGCTAGAAGATAACACCTGTCATCATACCTGTTACATTTACCAGGAATGATAAATCCTCACAGTGGAGCTCTAATGAATTCAATGAACAGAAAATGATTAATTATTAATTAATAATATCTATTTTACATATTCACTTTTAGGTTGTTTGGGATTTAATGTTTAATGTGTTTTCAGTGTAAGTGATGGAGCTGGAGTTGAAACATATCTACTGGATTTGATGCTGGATTTGATGCTCCATATTAGCTTCAGTAGTAAGAATACGACCTGTCACAGTAGTTGTAGTAATACTACTTTCTGTAGTACAGAGAGTATTTCTTACGTTGGCAGTGAGAGCGTCATTGGCTTCTCTCTCTGACAGCCCATTGGTCAGCGCCTGGACGATCCCAACACAACGCTCCAATCTCTGCACAAGATACACAACATAGATCCATTACACACACACACACACACACACACACACACACACACACACACACACACAGAGAGGATGAACCAGCACACACAGACACACACACACACACACACACACACACACACACAGACAGAGAGGATGAACCAGCACACACAAACACACACACACACACACACACACACAGAGACAGAGAGGATGAACCAGCACACACACACACAAGAAACACACGCACATCTCACTTTTCTTGACAAGTGAAACACAAACACTGCGCATGCGCTTCTGTCACTTTTCGGTCTCATCCATATGTTTATGTAGAATTAGCATGCTAGGCTAACAGGTCGTCAGCTGTGTCACTTTATATCCGCGTCATGACGTCTTCCAGAGCAAACAAACACCGTAAACGACACCTGTAACCTGCCCAGCACGGTGCCGTTAAACCGGAAACACCGCGGCTACACATAGCACGGCAATGCCATGCTATGCTAACGACGCTAGCCATGCTAACAAGCTGCTAGCCGCCGTTCAGGCTGGTAAAATGGATCCGTCGCGTCTCTTTGTATCCGCGGGTTGTTTTCAAAACACAAGCTGCTCTCAGACTGCTGGAGCCTGTAAGCAGCCCGGGCGGGTTTATCCGGGTTATCGGTGTGATCTGCACAGATAACCCGGGTCAGCCTACCTCCTCTAGCTCGTCTTTGGCGTCCAGCTGAGTGGACAGCAGCAGCCGGCCCTGCGGCTTCACTTTGGCCGGCGCAGGCTCCATCTGCTCCCGCCGCGCCTCGCCGGGCCCCGCGGAGCTCAGAGGCGCTGAGACTCCGGCTTCTGCGGGGTTATAGATGTTTCTGCCGGTAAACCGGAGAGTTTGGTACTGCTGTCAGTGTCGGAGCGTCCGTGTGAAACGCTTCAGACAGTAAATATGTGTTTTTAAAACTTATTTCGGGGCTGTGCTCACTCTCAGTCCCGCTCCGTGTCACTGTCCGACCGCAGCAGCATAACGGACATCCGCGGAGGCAGGAGGCAGACACTACCGGGCGTGCGGACCAATCAGCGCCCTGACACTTCTGAGTGATGTAAGTAAGGGCCAATAGCAGGAGAGAAAATCTTATCGCTGTAGCCAATCACCAGCCTGCTGCACTGAAGCCCACCTGCATAGAAACTCATTAATTTATCATAACGAGTTTATAAATAAGACACATTAAAATATCACCGACATTATTATTATTACCGTCTGTGATACTTTTCTAAATCTAAATAAATAAATATACGTAAAGTAATGTAGAACTACAGAAATAGCCTAAATAAAATAGTAAATTGTGTGGAAATGTAAACATTAATAATCCAATATATTATTCATTACTAAAATGTATTTGTTTATCATTTATTAATGTATTTAATTTTTTTGTAACTGACATTTTTGATAGTGATTAAATAAGTAAACAGTATGATGACAGAAGTGTGTTATTTTATCATCACGTTCACAGACACTTGTTTTAGAAATTTACGAAAAATGTACGTTTTGTTGATTGAATTTTTATTTAACCAGGTGAGTCTAGATGGTAGCATTAAAAGTTTCAGACAAAATCTGATCAATAACAGGAGGGAAAATATACATAATAAAATATTTTATATAAATATAAAATACTTAAGATCATAGAAACCTTTAACCTATAACTTCTTTATGATTAACAAATAAATACAAATCTTATCAATAACACATTTTTGGTGTCTGTGATACTTTTCACCAGTTCTGCTTTCTGAAACAAGAAAATAATATATATTTTTGTTTTGTTAATGTAATGAAGGAAAATAAAAATGGCCACAGTTTACAGGTTGAACAAAAACAACACACAGATAATAAAACACACTCAGTTTATTTCTGTATTTACACACTAACTAGAGTTTTAGTTTTCAAATGTTTTATTTTACAGTAAAACATTCATCTGTCTGTTTTTTTTAGTTTGAGTCTTGCAGCATCTAAATTATGATAAATGATGCCAGAGATAAATGTCCAATCAGAAAGGGGGAGGGGTTTATTACCTATCAGTCTGTCTGGTGTTAGTGTGACCTTTGACCTCAGACGTCCTTCTGTCTGTCTGATGTCTTTCTGACACAAACACAATAAACATATTTTCTGAACTTTGCTTTAACTCAGATTTTTTTCTTCCTCCCTCCATCTCATCATTGATGAATCTTTCTCTATGTTGCTCTCTCCCAGCAGCCAGTACGTCCTCATGCGTCCTTTGCCCTTTACTTCGATCTCTCCTCTGAGCTGCAGCTGGAAGCAGCTGAACTCCTCCAGAACCAGCCGAGTCACCTCTGACACGTGGATCTTCAGAGCTGCAGAGAGACAATGTCAACAAACTGACTTCATTTACTGCACAGCAGAGCTGGAAAGTCACCAAGTACATTTACTCAAGAACTGTGCTTAATAAATTTTTAAGTATTGAGTATTAAGAGTACTGGGTAAATTAAAAGAATGTGGTTGAGGTATTTTTAATTAGATGTTATGAAGGGATAATTGAAGGATAAATGAACGCCTAAATGTGTGTGTGTGTGTGTGTGTGTGTTACCTTCTCCGTTGGACTCCATGCGTGATGCTGTGTTGACTGTGTCTCCAAACAGACAGTACCTGGGCATCTTCAGTCCGACCACACCGGTACACACCGGACCTATACACACACCCATGAAAAATTAAGATTAAATCAAGTCAAAGCAAAGCAAATCAAATTTTATTTGTATAGCCCAATGTCACAAAATACATTTGTCTGAATAGAAGTGGTCCTAATACAGAACCTTGTGGGACTCCATGAGAAACTTTGGTTTGCATGGAGGATTCATCATTAAAAGAACAAACTGAGATCGGTCTAAGAAATATGATTTAAACCAGCCAAGGGCGGTTCCTTTCATGCCAATTTGATATTCCAGTCTCTGTAAAAGTATCTGATGGTCAATGGTGTCAAATGCATCACTAAGATCTAATAGGACAAGTACAGAGATTAAAGTGTTAACGTGACAGATTTATTATTTTACTCCTGTAATGTTCATCAGACTCATGAACAGTTTTCCTTTTTGATGAAAATTGATGCAGATGAACCAGAGATATCCTGCCATCTATGTTACCCACAATGCACCTGGAGGTTGGGATGTGTTATGCTATTTACACTACTTCATACTGACCGCTGTGTATTCCAATACGTAGTCGGAGCTGCTGGTTGGGTCGATGTCGGATCCTGAAATTCGTGACGGCATCCAGCAGGGCAAGTGACATCCGGGCAATCTCCCGACCGTGCAGCTTCCCGTTCCTCACTGGTAGACCCGACACCACCATGTAGGCGTCGCCGATGGTCTCCACCTGAAGACGACAGCTGGGTTTACACACATGTCTGAGGACGTTTACTGTTCATGTGGAAATGAATCCAGATGTCGACACATTTAATTCATGATGTTGTATTATTTAAGGATAAATAGTTTTTCTTCATCTAAACAAAATTCAGACAGTAAAACTCTTGAGGTAAATCTGTGATTTTGTGCTGAATAAATAGATAAATAAATAGAAATGAGTAGACTCCAGATGTTTTAGATGGTTATTAGTATTCTGTACAGAGCTGCTAGAGAACCATAGTTTTACCTTGTAAACATCAAAGTTGTCAATGATGGCATCAAAACAGGTGTAGAGGTCATTCAACAAGGTCACAACCTGAATGTAAAGAAGAATTAAATAAACAAACCTCTCAAATCTGAATGAAATCTGCTATTTTAATGTTGAGTAACAAATCCGACCACTAGATGGAGCCAGAGAGCTAAATATGTGTTTGACTGAGTTCTGCTGACCAGTAACTGGGTTCTACTGGGTTCTATTGGCCATAACTAGGTTCTGTTGGCCTGTAACTGGGTTCTACTGGGTTCTATTGGCCATAATTAGGTTCTGTTGGCCTGTAACTGGGTTCTACAGACCTGCAGCGGCGTGCTCTCAGCAGACAGGGCAGTGAAACCGATGATGTCGCTGAAGTAGATCGTCACAGAGTCGAAAGCTTCAGCCTGAACCGTCTCACCTCGTTTCAGCTGCTCGGCCACCGAACTGTAACACAGTGACCGTAACAATACAGCAAATAATACTCATATGTAGTATGTAGTGGGTTAGTACAGCAGTATAGTTAATGTGGTACTGTCTGGTAGTACTGCAGTATAGTTACTGTGGTAGTATCTGGTACAGCAGGGCTTCAGCTTTGCGCTTCTCTTCGTGGTACGCCTGTGTTCGCTCCTCCACCAGCTGCTCCAGGTTGTTGGCGTACTGCTCCATACGAGACAGCAGGTTGTCCAGGATGTTCGAGCCGTAACCTCTAGCAACAGGTGAACACACATTTACACAGGTGGATAGAGAAGTAACAAAGAGTTGTATATGTGTTTTAGTTTTGCAGTAAAAGTAAATTGTTACTACTGAGTCCAGTATTTTCTTATTGATCTTGTGTGAAGAAGCTCTGATGTGACTGAAAGTTGATCCGGTTACTGTAGGAACCATCTGCTGCATGTTTTACCAGGAGACCTTTTCAGTAACATTTATCTTCATCTTTGTTGTATTTACGTGTTTTAGTGTCTGTTGGTTCTGCTTTTGAACTAAATAATGATATGAAGTTTAAAACAAAATCTTAGTTAATGACCAACATGAGTGTGAGACGCTCCCAGCTGTCCAAGTGTAATGTCTCCTCAATGTCTGTTTGGTCGCTTCAAGATAGTACAAGACAACAAGTTCTCTATTAAACAATGAAACTGACAAGAACCTGTGAGTCAATCAGTTTCCTCAGCAGTGTCTCCCCCATCTGTCTCTCTACCTGTCTGTCTCTCTACCTGTCTGTCTCTCTACCTGTGTTGTTTCCTCAGCAGTATTTTCACGGTATTGAAGTCAGGTCGTTCGCTCGGCTCTTCGCTCCAGCAGCGCTGCACCAGGGCTCCGAGCTCCTCGCTGTGACTGTGAAAGCAGAGGGAGGGACGGAGGGGGGGGGCACCACCCTGATGCACCGCCTGAACAATCTCTGAGGGAGGAGGTCAGACAGAAACGTTATTTTTATTATTATCATTCATGGAAAAGCATTTGTGTTATATATAAGAAAATAGAAGCTGCATCTCAGCCTTTCTTTTATAGTGTCTACTATAATGTCTGTGCAGATGAGAGATGCACAATTACTAACAACTGACACAAAGAGACAAAGGTTTTAGTCCTGGTTTCACGTTTGATAAATCCGAGTCCTGGTTTCTAACCTGTCACCCAGAGCCGACTGTGATGACCCCTGTACTGATGACTGTGCAGGGTTATGACTGTGTCATCAGCTCTCTGAGTGATGCTCCTGCAGTCTGATCAGATCTTGCATCATGTTACTCTGAAAACAACAAAGTGCTGATTCCAGGATGAGTTATGGCTGACTGAAGCTGCTGAGCTCAGTTCTGAGTATTCAGAGTAATATGATCCAATCTCTGTTGATCCAAGCTGTAACAAAAACCCACAGTGTCCACTAAAGGGCGCCATGTATCTGCCTACCTATCTATCTATAGTGTTCACTTTTTGTTTAAATTAGTTTTTATTCTGTGTTACATTTATGATATCAAGCTGTCATGAGCAACAGGTGAACAGACAAATATGAATATTATCAATGGCTCCGGTACATTTATTGAATCATAACATAACATAAAGCCCATAACATGTTCAAAATCCTGAATTTATATCGCAAATGTAAATATTAATGTCAGTAAACATGTTAGTGCCATCAGAAAAGTGCTTGTGTCATTGTATAAATAAGATGCTTAGCCATGTTGTATCTTCTGATGTAAACTATGGTTGCACTTTTTGCATGTCATTGTGATACAGAGTGTTTTACAGCACAGTTTACTGTAGCAGAAAGGAAAAATACAACATTAGAAATGTAAACAGGAAACAGACAACTCTACATGTAATATGACATGTTCATGACTACTGGTTCAAAACCTTTGCATGTAATGAGTTATGCAATGAACTAATGCCTCAATGTTTTGGGGCAAAGCTATTCAACAAAGAACCAGCAGAATACATTTTGGTCTAAATGTGCAGAAATGCCAACGCATCTGCAATTTGTTCAAAACAATAAGAATCAATATATCAGCTGATATTCTTTTTTAAATAAACATGTTTTAAAAGAACAATGACACTGATATTTACATTTAGTGTTTTAGACATTTTACAGTGTAAAAAAATGAACTCAAACATTTACTGATCAGACCTCAGATACACTGATGCTGACAGATAAAATATATCATGATCATTTTAACCTGCAAACATGGTGTGTTTGCTGGAACTCAGACACAGTTCATGTTTCTCAGTCTAACGCTGCTCTGAGCAACTCACTGACATGTTGACGTGTGTGTGCGTGTGTGTGTGTGCGTGTGTGTGTGTGTGCGTGTGTGTGTGTGCGTGTGTGTGTATGTGCGATGACAGCAGCGTTTTCATTGAGCTGTCACTGAGGAATGTAAATAAACAGAACCTACACTGTCATCATACACACACTAGACTTACTCCAACCTCAAGTGTTAACGTCAAATTGTCTTTTTTTTTTTTACACACATGAACAGTGTCTGACCTTTGGGAGTGAGAGTGTGCGTGTCCAGGTAGAAAACACCTCTCAGCAGAGCCACTTCCTGCAGGATGATGCCGAAACTGTAAACGTCTCCTTTCTGACTCCCACAGGGAGGAGGACAGTCTGTCCTAAGCAGCTCCGGAGCCGTCCACAGCTTACCTGCACAGACAGGTGTGTGTGTCTTATAACACCGTATTTTTTAAACACCTGATGTGGAGCGTGTGTATATAAACTGTTCATAAATAATTGAAAAAAATGGATGTTATAATCATACAGACCCACAACAGGGGGCAGAAAATATGCAGCCATAATGTTCTGATAGCTTATTTAAGGACATTTATACAACACATATATAATATATATGTGTGTGTGTGTATGTTTGTCTTACGGGCATAGTATGCGTGTGTGTCCTCAGGGCAGCTCGTAGTTCGGAGACTCTCCAGACCATAGTCGGTGATCTTCAGGACAAAGCGACTGTCCACGACACAGTTTGATGACTTCAGGTTGCCGTGGGAGACAATGACGCTGTTGTGGAGGAACGCCATACCCTGCGTAAAAAAAATTGTTTTATTTGGGATAAATGTGTTTATTCGTTTGTGTTTAAGATTAGTTTGGTGTCTTCAGGGCCACCTGGCAGCTGTAAGCCCCGCCCACCACGCCCCAGTGACATGCTGTTACCTTGACGATGTCATTGATGAGGGAGTATCTGAACATCCAATCCAGTGTGATGCTGTCGCTCTCCATCAGGTCCTGAAACACACACACAAACACACACACACACACACACACACACAGTCAGTACAGTGTCATGTGATGTCAGTGTGCAGGTGTGTATGAACGATTGAACGATTGAATGATTATTTGTCATCAATACTGAATGTATTAATGTACATTCAGGGTTATTTTTAAGGTTAGAGTTACAGTATAAGTCAATATAATGTCTTCTGAAGTGAGGGAAACACGACTGTATGTGTGTGTGTGATTGTGTTTTCAGCACTCTGAAAGAAAAACATCTGTTTGAAAGGTTTGATGTCTTTTACTGTGAAATTTATTATTTATTTAAAAGTGAGAAATTATGGAATCCCAAAAGTCCAGAGAGAAGAAGAAGAAGGAAACTACAAACGTCTTACAGCCTCCTCTACTAAAAACATGAGCTGGCAGACGTGTCAGATGTTTTAACTATCAGTCTGCATCCACTGATCCTTGTCAGGAGAAACATCCACATGAAAGAATTCAGAGACCCGACCAGCCATTAAATATATGTGAATGTATATTTTAAATTGATCTAATCACTACAAGGTTTAGCAGCCTAATCTTCGTGTTTTAATGAGATTTCACTGTTTGTGGAGCAGTAAATGAGACTTTTTTGTATTTCTTTTATGCTCTCTGGTCTGTTGTGATGAAATCTTCCTCTTCTTGGTGCATAAAATAACTCGACGGTCATCTGGCAACAGCCCAAACCCCACGCAGCTCACATCAACCTACAGCAGCCTGACATGTGTTCCCATGTTGCTAAGTTACCATGCCGGGAGGTTGCTAGGTTACAGTGCTGACAGATAACGAACTGAGAAGTGGAGAGACCGTCTGATGTATGAGGGAATGTTGCAAACATGCATTGAGCTGATAGACGGCTGATATATTATATTCTTAATGATGAGAGTTAAAGACGTTTGATAAAAGGAGAATAAATGGGTTGGCCTTGTTGTACCTGCAGGCTGCCTCGAGGACAGTACTCGGTGATGATGCACATATTTGGTGGGTCGATGCAGGCGCCAATGAAGCGGGTCAGGTGTTCATTCTGGACGTCACGCATCTGCAGGAACACAGAGGCTGCTTGTTCAAATCCAATCAAGAACATCAGCTTCCTATAAGCACAGCATCAAACCCTGATCGTTGATTCTCAGTGGTCTGTATGCTAGTCAGTAGGTAGGTCAGTCGATAGGGCGCTAGGTTGTATGGTGGGTAGTTAGCTAGGTAAGGTTAGGTAGTTCATCAGCTGATTTCTTACATGTTTTAGTTCAAACAGAACCTTCCTGGTCAGTTCGATGCGTTTCTTGCTGATATACTTGATGGCTGCCAGGTTTCCCTGCAGGAGACAAAATCAAGATTACCACCTTACTCACAAAAGCTGATGTTATTTTTCATGACAGCACTATTATCTGTTAGAGGAGTGTGTTCGGTGTTAGTTGTCAAGTGCTGAAAGGCAGTCACACACCTTGTAGTATCCTGTTTTAGTGTAGATCTGGAAGTTGCCCTCCATGGTCATCAGAGAGCCGTAGTTGGATCCCTTCTGCATGGAAACCAAATAAATGTGTTTTAATCAGTCAGCAGTGAGTTGAAACCATGTTTAATATGTTTAATAGTCAGTATGATTGTTACCAGAGACATGGTGAGTCTGCTGCAGGCTCTCCGCAGGACTTTATCCAGGTTACTCATCTGGACATCGTCCCAGGAAACCCTCCACAGCTGAGCCGCCAGCTCGCTCTCCAGCTTCAGCTTTCTGTTGAACAGACGGGAAGATGAGTGTGTGTGTGTGTGTAGTAGACAGTGGATGCATTATCATGTGTGTTTGTGTTTATTGAGTCAGTATGTGTGATGACAGAAATGGAGAAGGGGAAACAGAGAGAGAGGTGAGAGGGAAGGATAAACCAGAAACAGACAGTCCAGGAGCAGACATGTGGTGCAGGGTCCTGGAACATGATGAAGGTGGAAGTAAAGCTACTGACTGGTAAACCTGTGAGATAATGGTGCAGTGTTTGTGAAGGAATTCACTTCATCACTACTGTACATTCTTTAGCAGGAAATGCATAAGATGATGTATGTTTCTGTATGTTTTTTGTGGTTCTCTATCATATGCTTATCTGTGTTTTTATTTTGCATGAACAGCGCACGGTGCCACAACCATGACTTGGTTGGTCTATCACTTCTTACCTCACCCTTCTCCAGCTGGTATAACAGCTTCCTCTCATAGACCCTGTGAAGAACTGCTAGGAGCATTCTACCATCATTCACTGTGTAAATTAAACTTGTTATTAGTGGCACTGTTAGGTTACCTGATGAAGAAAACAACCTCCAGTGAATATAAACTGTGTGAATCAGTTGTCTCCATCTAACCCTGTCTTCTGTATCCTCTTCTCTCACACCAACTACCTTCATGTCCTCTTTCACTACATCCATATATCTCCTCTTTGGTCTTCCTCTAGACCTCCTGCCTGGCAGTTCAAAACTCAGCATCCTTCTACCAATATATTCACTATCTCTCCTCTGGACATGTCTGAACCATCTCAGTCTGGCTCTTGGTTTTAGGGTTAGAGTTGGGTTTAGGATCAGTTTAGAGTTGGGTTTAAAGAAAGCATTATATTAGTGGGGAGCCTCACAAGAATAGAAGTATATGTGTTTGTGTGTGTTTCACCTGTAGATAAAGACGGTGATGGTTAGGATGATGACAAAGACGAAGCAGATCACTATGGCAACCATCTGATGCATCGTAATTGTACCTGGAGAGAAGGAAGTAGACCTGAGAAAAGACTTCATACAGTAAATGTGCATGGAAGTGGGGGTATTTTAAAAAGGGTTTAGGTTTAGATTAGGGCCACAAAACGAATGATGTCAGCGAGTATATATATATATATATATATGTGTGTGTGTGTCATACGTGTGAGGCAGGCTGGATTGTCGTTCTTGAAGCCACACTTGGGGACGTCTGGAGGCGGAGAGCCACCGGGCCACTGGAAGCTCCGCCCACTCTGCATGACCAGCTGGTTCATACTGCTGTTATACACACACACCACCTGCATAAACACACAAACACACACACACCTGGACTGAACCTCCGCCTGCCATGTTTCTACAGGTTCACACCCTGATGATCATTGTTGTTTGATTTCCTTCCTGATGAAACACTTTCCTTTCATTTTTTGCTATGAAATCAGTTTATGAACAAAACTGAGACTCCGCTGCTGGAAAGATAAAATAAAATCTGTACAAACATAAAGGCTGAGGTGAGTTTGTGTTTTTCTCTCAGGTGTTGATGACATCATGAGTCAGAGGTGTTTACCTGAAACTCTCCAGACTCAAAGTCTGTCATGTCCCATACAGAAAAGTCCATCTGTCTGTCTCCAAACATGTCCATCTCCACCACTCCCATCACCCCTGCACAAACAAAACATACACAGGGTTATATTTACTTAATGTGTTCATTTTGTTGGACTCCACACATTAAAATATCAAGTTTTTTATATTGTGAAAACAAGATCCAAGCAGCTGATTTTAATATAACACAAAGATTAAGAGATTAAGAGCAACAAACAAATAACAGCCAATTATTACAAATGTAATTATTATATTATATTATATTTTTGTGTGTTTTCTATGTGACTTATTGTGAGTGTAAATTACAACATATTATTCATAGAAAATGAGTGAATTGACTCAGATGTTGTTATTGTTAATTGAAGTCTTCCAAGAAAACGACACCCAAGAATTTCAGAAAAAATACCCCCCCCCCACACACACACACACACACACACACTGACCCTGTTCACCTCACATACCTCTGAGTGTGTGTGTATGAATGCAATCAGTGCTCCGACAAGAAAAATGCATCAAGAGTCCCAAGAGACTGAGTGTGTGTGTGCGTGTGTGTGTGTGCGTGTGTGTGTGCGCACGTGTGTGTGTGTGTGTGTGTGTGTGTGTGTGTGTGCGTGTATGTGTGTGTGTGTATGTGTGCGTGTGTGTGTGTGTGTGTGTGTGCGTGTGTGTGTGCGCACGTGTGTGTGTGTGTGTGTGTGTGTGTGTGTGTGTGTATATGTGTGTGTGTGTGTGGTCGGCAGCATTTCATTCTCTGCATTGTTTTTGTACCTTTGACCATGTTTAGCGTCCGACATCAGAACAGGATAAAAATAAAACACACAAAGACTGACATGAAGTCTTTGAAGAACATTTGGTCAGTTCTGTTTTCTGTTCCCTTGAACATCCGACAGACTAAATATTCTTTCATCATGTAAAACATCTCTGAAAAATGCTCTATGAATAAAATGTATTATTATTATTATAATCATTGATTGTTACAGCCTTGGCTTTAACTGTGTTTCTTAGTATTGTCCCCTCTTTGTTTCCTGTCTGTCTTATCTGTGTGGTGTGGGCGTGGCTCTGGCTCCTGGCTAATTACTCACACCTGGCTTAGCTCTACACACACCTGTCTCCCATCAAATTCATCACCTACAGTATATCTACTCTTCACCCGCTCATCATCAGATTGTTGTTGGAGCGTCCCTGGTATTTACGTCAGGCCAGCTTCGTTAGCATTGTAAATGAGGTTTTTTTATCTTCGTCTGTCTGTTTTTCTTCTCCAGGATCATTACCGCCTGCCTGTCAGCCTTGCAACACTTCCAACCCTTCCTAATGTTACAGAAACACGTGGTGCAGGTCACGGTGCAGGTCGCGTTTGGCGCCTGACATTTTCTTGGGACGACGGTCCCGTCAGCACTGGGTTCTCAAATGTTAGCTGCTAACAAATAGCATGGGTTACAGAATATCCCTTTTTTTCCTACGCCTGGATCCCACCCTCGATACCTGCGCCACTTGGTCCGGGCCTCTGTGACTCAGTTTTACTTCATGATTTTTTCAAAAGGTTTGGATTTTGTTTCTGGCCAAGATGTGGCAGAGGAGTATGGATTATGGCACTCTAATCAAATGTGCCACCAGATTACACTTTTATCAGCACTCCCAGGACCTTTGGGCTTTAGGACTTTTCTGCTTATCCAACTTGGCCATCACTTTTGGACTGTATCTCTCCTATTTCCCTGACCTGGTGAGCAGTATGAAACCCTCCTGCTGTCCTGTAGACATCTTACCTTCATCTGTTCTTAAAAATGCACTCGGTCCATGTCTGGTCTCTATTATAAACAGCTCCCTGCAGCCTGGCTGTGTCCCAGTGTATTTTAAACATGCAGTTGTTCAGCCTCTTCTGAAAAAACAAGCCTTGATCTGTCTACAGGTCTATATCAAAGCTGCCTTTTATCTCAAAGATTTTAGAGAAGGTTGTCCAACAGCACACAGCATTTTACATAATTTTAAGTCTGGTTTCCGTCAGAAATGTTGAAACTGCTCTTCTCAGAGTCTCCAGTGACATCATGTCTGTTTTGGTGCTGCTGGATCTTTTTTTGTTGCTTGGTCTGAATCTGCTGCTCCTTCCTGTGTTTGTGCCTCAGGGTTCTGTCTCGGGTCCTATATTATATTTTTTAAATTATATTATTAGCAAATTTAGAGATATGTTGTACCACCGCTATGCTGACAATATTCAGCTGTATGTCTCTTTTAAGCCTGTCTGACTGCTGTAATTCACTTTTCACCTGTCTCAGCAAGTCATCTCTGAACCATCTGCAAATGGTCCCGAACGTTGCTGCAAGGCTGTGCCAGACCAGCAAGGCCAGATCCCGCAGGACACGTTTTTAAGATGGAAAGGATCAAGGTAGATGTTGATTCTGGTGTTTTCAACATGTTTTTCTCTGTTTCTGACCTTTTGAAGCTCAAACAGATAATTATGCTGCAGATCTAAACTGAATATCTTTGAGTTTTGGACAAAATGAGATATCATAGCTTAAGACTGAAACGCATCTAAACTTCCTGTCTCTTTTTCATCATCTGAACTGTTAACATGTCCTCTCCTTCTTCTTCCATCATGTTTCTTGCCACCTTTCCCTCCCTCCATCACTCACACTTGTTTACTGCCCCCCATCCATCCACCCTCGTCCTCCTGTGACGCACATGCTCACTGATTAATGGCCACCGACTGTGTTTCAGTGTGTGTTGGTGGATAAAAGCAGAACAATCTAATATAGAGCAGCCTGTTTATCAGCAGCATCAACACACACACACACACACACACACACACTCATGTTCTCTGTTGTCGTCTCTCCTAACAAACTGGCCTCATGTCAGATCTCCAGTTATAAATAAAGTTGTTTAAGTTTAAACAATCAGTCAAGCAATAGCTTATTGGAAAAATATAAATCAGATGATCAATATGAAACAAAGCAGCATCACTGGCCCCCGAGGGTCCCCATCAATAGGTCCCTCAAGGGCCCTGAGAGCCACTCTGGGCTCCTGGTAGGAACACAGAAGTTCTGCTCTTGACAACGTAGAGCTAAAGGAAAGGGCTGTCTGACTCGAGGTAAAGTGGTGAAATATATCTTAATATAGCGTTCACTTAAATTGATATTGATTTTTGTAGGTGGACTTTTATTTAGGAGGCAAAAATACATTTTGTTGTTGGCTTCGTCCACAGCAGCGCTCAGCTCAGAGAGCTGCTCAGAGGTCACCTGGACATGTTGAACTACCTTCCTCTGGTTTGGCTTTATTTTAGTTTAATGTGATTTAGTTTATTTTGGTTTTGTTTAAAGAGGACATATTCTGGACAGTGCATATTCTAGGGCTCTACTTTATCTTATACTGGAGAGAAAACCCACAGAGCCTGGAGCACATACAGCACCGTGGTGTTAAAACTAAACGATCACAAACAAAGCAAAGTGTAACGCAGCTAGCCTGCATTATCTGAGCTGTGTGATGGAAAAACTCACAACGTGCAGCTCGACTCAAGTCATGGCTCAACGTGATACATCGAAATGAAGGAACGCCACAGTGTTAGCAGAGCAGATGACCTGACGACGAGATCGTTATGAGCCGACGTCGCTGAATGATCAGCAGGCGTCACTTCTACATACGATCACGTCATTATTGAAACATTGGCCATGTTTAATTTAAACATCCAACACTGTAACATTAATGTATGTTACAGTTATATTAACATGTCATTATATTAATGTTACAGTGTAATTATGTACATGACAGAATATACGGAAAAGCACAGTATGTCCCAGTTTAGGTTAGTTTAGTTTTGCTGACTCATCACTGAACTCTGATCTTTAACCTGCTGACAGGACTTCAGGAAGTTGACGTCAGCTTCCTGCTGCTGTCCACAGGAGGGACGTCAGGTCCGAGGTCACAGAGGTCATCAAACTAATGAAATGCTGAGGTCAGTGCACAGAGCTTATTAATCAATAAATATTGATCACACACACACACAAACACACACACATCCAGCTGAATGACAAGTGAAACATGTCTATTTATTTCTTCCTAAGTATGTTTATTAATGATTTCTTTCTTGTTGTGTTAATTGATTCATTGTTTGGGCTCTAATATGTGAAAGAATAACAACTTTATGTCAAAGGTGACGTCTTGTTTTGTTGTTGTTCGGTTCACTGTCCCGTGTGACAGAAAACATTCAGATCTTCACATCCGAGACGCTGAAACCAGCAGATGTTTTGTCATGTATGTTAAAAAACGGATTATTTGATTATGAATGATGATTCTGAAAACATAAAAAATGTAAATCATGTAAACGTTGTCTTGTTTTCATGAAACATTAATAACACACACACTCATCTGTGTGTGTGTGTGATCACATTAGCCGATCGCCTGCAGCTGAGCCCCGCTGTCAGCATGTCACTTCCTGTGGACGTTTGTTTTATGCACCTGAACCCCCCACCCACACCCACACACACACACACACTGTGGTGTTTCCATCAGTTCTGAGGACATTACATTGACTTACATTCTTTTCCTGGAAACCAAAAGGGAGGCGAGTCCCCACATGTGACTGTAAACAGATTTATGTCCCCACAACAGGAGGAATACCAGAGTTCATGTGAAGCAGGGACAGGACGAGGACGGGGGCGGGGCCACCGTCAGCTGAGATACAAATGAATCTGTTTACAGGAACATGCTGTAAATCTCCCATCTGTCTTTATCCTATTACTTTAGTCCTGATTTGTCTTGTCCTGTCCACATTTGTCCCTGGTCTCTCTTGTCTTTGCTGTCTTGTATTGTCCGTCTCCATCCTTCCTGGTTTTGTGTTGTGTTGACTTGTTGTATCTGGTCTCTAATTTCTTGTCTTCCTTGTCTTCTCTGTTCCTGTCTTGTCCTCCAGACTGTGGAGCAGGAGGTTCGGATGGCTGAATCTATCTCTTCATTTAAGTCTCATCTTGAAACTTTATAGTCCTGTGATCCATCGGTCTTACTTTCCCACACCGTTAGTTTTACTGTTTTCATGTTTTACTGTTTTCATGTTTTACTGTTTTCATGTTTTACTGTTTTCATGTTTATAACTGTGTTTTATTGCTGTGTTTTATGAGAGTGTCTATTGGTGTGGATTCCTCCATGTCTAGTCTGTTTATTGCTGCCATGCACGCTGGTATTGATTGATCAAATGGAGGACCGTTCCATATACATGGATGCTTTAGGGGTTTTCTACCTATGAAGACTTCACACGCATGCAGGTGATACATCAGTCCCCAGGGTTAGGGTCAGAGACATGTCACTCTCTTTATTGATGGCGCTACTGTTCTTATTGTTTCTACAATTATCCCGCTCTGTCCTGTACTGTCTTTGTTGTCTGTCTTGTTTTGTCCTGCTGAATTTGTCATCACTTGTGAGAGCCCAGCTTTATGTTCTGTCCTGTGACGTCTATGTTGTTGTCGTGTCCTGTCTGGTATTTATTGTCCCCTCCTCTCTGTGTCTCAGTGTTTGAGGACATTCAGTGAAGTGTCTCTAACAGTTTTACAGCTTCGATGTGATGAAACATTTTGTCTGTTTGTCTTTAAATGTTTCACGAACTAAAGAAACAAAAATGATTCTATTAAAAACCAAACAAGTGATTTATTGTTTGAAACAACACAGCTGCTGCCGGACGAGACATTAAATCACCGTCAATCTTACTTCTTTGTTTGGATTTAAACTCTGTGGCGACTTCAGTCTCAGACTCTTTCATCCAATCACAAGCTACAGACTTTTTTACTTTTCAGGGCAGAAACTGTTAGATGAGATCTGATTGGCGGAGCCCACTGAACTCATTCAGATTTACTCAAATATATGATCGATAAAATGTTGATGCAAAATTCACTCTGGCCTCTGAATAACCTGATAATACTAATTCACACACAGTTTTACTAACATATATGTGATAATAATAAAAACATGGAGTCAGTTTGATGTTTCTCACAGCTCTCCATCAATCAAATGAGCCCTGACCGGCCAATCAGGAACCAGCACTGCCCGGTGAGGTCACCATGGGAATGAGAGGCTGATGGTTTTCCTTCTGTTGTTTTTTTACTCGATCTCTCTCTCTCTCTCTCTCTCTCTCTCTCTCTCTCTCTCTCTCTCTCTCTCTCTCTCTCTCTCTCTCTCACACACACACACACACACATGTTCTCACGGCTCAGCGGGGAGTTAGCATGTTAACGTAGCGTGGCAGTGTGACAGTGGGAACATGAAGACAGGACGTATGGGACTGAAACCAACAACCAGGACGGGAAAACCACAGAGAGCGCTCTGATTGGCTGCTCAGACATGATTGACCTCTGCTCCTGTTCAGTCTCAAAATCACAAAATACATTTGTCTCAGAGGGCTTTACAGTCTGTACAGGGAGTGACACCCTCTGTCCTTAGACCCTCGATCAGTGAGGAAACGGCTAACCTGGTCTCCAAATCTCCTCTTCTGCATCACAGCCAACATGTCGCTGATAAATACTGATTAATGACGCTGGATGTGTACTCAAATATCAACATTCATGCTTCTTCGCTTTTACTGATGTTGAATGCAGGATGGTATTAATTTCTATTTTTACAGGATGTGAAAACATCTTGTAGCTGTCAGAATATTTATGTTCTTTGTGGTTTTCTGCTGAATAAAATTAGTTGGATCCAGACGTTTCTCATCCAGCAGCATGTTCCCCTGTGACGCTCCAACATGTTCTCCATGAGAAAATATGTTTGTGCTCTAACCTGGGAAGGTTCTGTTCCACATCCTCCTGGTCACCGCGTCTCCTCTGGGCCTCTGCACTGCTCCTCCTGCTCCTCGTCTCCAGTTCTGCTCACTCAGCGTCTCATTCAGAGCCTGAGAGTACAGCATCACTCCATCATGGAAACCTCCTGCTATCAGGTTATACTGACAGAGACACAGACAGACACAGTCTAGTCAAATCTGCTGTTTACTATCAAATAACTGATTTCATAACATCTGAGAGGACGTTTAGATTTAAGAACTTTAACTCTGCTTATTAATAATTATTAAATCCTGTTCAGACTCAAACCAACAGCATGTTAGTCCGTCCTTTCTGTAGCTTTCCACTCTGAGCTCATTGGTTCATGGTGAAGACATAAATCTACACAGGTGTCCTGAGGTCCAAAAACACGACATGACTCCTGTCCCACCTCAGCCAGCAACCAAGCAAGGACTCACTGATTTGACTGGGACATTACTTATAAATGATAGTTTAAAGAATTACTGTATATAAAGTTGAGTTAAGATTTTAGAGCTCCAAGCCAATTGGTTTCTATTGAAGACGTAAAGACAGCTCACAAATAGGCTGCATAGCTGCAACCCTGAACTTATCAAATACTGATCTGAGTATTGATAAGTGAGTGTGTGTGCTACCAGAGAGTCTTTGACAGTGAAGTTGAACATTTTCTTTGCGTCTCTCTTCAGAGTTTCAACAAACTGGTGATATTCTGGATTCTGCGGCTCCAGGTAGGTCAGCACTTTCACACTCTGAGAACACAGAATAAATATATGATGATGAAAACAGATAAACAGGATCTGAAATCACAAACTTATAATGTTTTACTTTAAATCAGTTTTTTATTTATAAAGTAACTCAAACTAACTACATTTACTCCAGTACAGATCTTTTACTTGTAATGGTTGTACTTCTACTTATACTTCAGTTAAGTATCTGAAGTGTCTAAACTTCAGCTTGTCTGTAAACTGAAGTCTTTTTGATCCATCAGAAGTCTCACTCTGAAGGCATGGCGAGCGGCGAAGTTGTTGGAGTCTCCGCGGTACCACGGCCTGACGGGGCCCCGCCGCTGCAGACCCTCCGCAAAAAGATCAATGAAGAAGAACACGTAGTCCTCCAACTCCACCCCCTCCTTCCACAACTGGACCATCAGAGTCCTGAAGATGTCCCAGGAGCAGCACAGGTACACCACTGAAGAAGAAGAGGAACAGCCGGTCACTTTGGTATGCAACACAGAGGAAGAAGAAAGCTGTTTCCTTTCAGCAATGCACTCTAGATGTTTAATGAAACTTAGTATATGTATAAACTATGTTTGATTTCTGAGTTTACATTCAAATATTTTTTTGGTTTCATTTATGTGAACTGACTCAATATGACTCCACAAGTAGAGAAAAAAAGAAGATAATGAAAACTAACCCTCACATTGAATATGATTTACGCACATTTTGATAATTAATATTAATTAATATAAATAATATATTTCTGATATCAGGTTCATGCTAATGACTTTACTTATAGCACTTTTCTTACAGTCGTTACAACAAACACAGAGGACTAGAACTAACTAGAACACGTGGAGTTTGTTCTGCTCTGAACTTTAACGTTACAGATCATGTTCACATAGGCCTGCAGCGTGATTGAAGGTTTAATGTAACAAAACAAAACACAAGAACAATGATTAATGTTGTAATTTACACACACACTCACACAGGAGAACAGGGGTAATTACTCTCAGTGCTGGCCAGTGTTGCCGGCGGCAACAGATGGCCTCATTTAGAGGATGATGGAAACATTTAGCATGTGTGATTTAATCTCTCTAGCATCATGTTCACCATGATGTCAGCCTCTATCACATCTGACCCTTTATGTTGAACAGTCCTGAACCCCCTCTAGCGCCACCAACAGGACAAATATCACATGTTTAGCTTCACGTCACAGTGAAACGATTCCACACGTGTTTGTGAAATATTTGGTTCTAGTCTGGTGACGTAGTGACTGTAACTTTACTGTAACTTTACAGTGACGTTACTGTGATCTGAAACTCTGTTTAATGACATCTAATGAATGGGGAACTGTATACTGGTTTAACAGTAGCACCAAGGTGGAAACGTGGCTGATGGCCGGCTGTTACTCTGGTTCAATGCTCTTTGGTGTCTTTTGAGCTCCATTGTCACATCAGATGCAGTTATTACACATTGTTTGTGATGACACTTTTGTTTAGTTTAAACTGCTTGCACCAAGGTGTCCTATGTGCTCCAGGCTCTGTGGGACCTCCTGACTGTACTACTATTACTACTACTTTACTGCAGCTTTACTGTAACTATACTGTTATATTTGACTGACTTAACATGTTTCAGAGAACACATCATGAAAACAAAAAGGAGGAAGAAAAGATTCACTTCTTTTCTCTGCACTAAATTCCTGCTTACTGATTATTTACAGGTGAGCACAACACACACAGTTCAGTCAGATTCACTGAAGCAAAAAAATCAAATAATAGTTAACCATAATTTAACAGCAGGAGTGAGGGGAAGCAAAAAATGAAAGGAAGGAATTAAGGAGTCGACAAAAGAAAGAATGATGGTTCAAAAAAGGGAAGAGAAAAGAAACAAGGGAGGATGAGATGGTAAGACAGAAGAGAGGAGAATGAGGGAAGATAAATGAAAGAGAGAAGAAGAGAAACAAGAAAAACAGAGGGAGGAAAAGGCAGGAAGGAAAGAAGAAAAAGATAACAATGAAGTGAAAGCAGAGAGGAGAAGAAGAAGAAGATGACCTCGGCCGTTCTCACGGATCTCCTGGATCATCAACTTGTAGTTGACGTTGTCAACATCGATGGCGTAGTCTCGGATGGTGATGTTGCGTTTGCCCAGCAACGTGTAGAGGCCCTCCACAGCGAAGTAGCAGGGCCGGTCGTCGTTAGCGTCCTTGTTGTTGCTGAAGATGAGCATGACATGCTGCCGCCAGCCAAATGTCTCCTGGATCTTAATGCCAAACTCACCAAGCTTCTTGTGGGTTGGGCCCGTGTTGGTGACCGCTCTGTATCTCTCGAAGCCAATGGCGCGGGCTCCGGCCGTCACCATGGGAACCTCCCAGTGTGTGGTGAAGCGGGCAACGGGCGAGGACGAGTAGTCGCATCCAGGCCCGATGAAAGCCCAGGGGTCATGGGACAGCTTGAGGTCAACGGCAACCAGCGGCGCCATGGAGTCAGAGCAGAAGCCATCACGGTTCTCCGAGCTGCCATTAACGAGCCGCAGCTTTAGGCCCGGCAGCAACCAGGGGTCAGAGTTCACCCGCTGCACCGCCTGCTGCAGCGCTGGAGCCACGCGAGGCCACGACCATGCATAGTCTGTGTTTGTCATTGGCAAGATGGCCGCCAGGGTCACCTCCTGCAGCTCCTCTGTGGTGTTGTCTTTGAGCAGAGAGGACGCAGATGATTGGACGAGCAGAAGGAGTAGAAGTGAGGTGCGAGGCCCCCTGGACAGCATGATGACGAGCCTTTCAGACAAGCTGCAGGGAAATCACACACGTGACGTGAAGACGACCTACAGACACGTTTAATGAAGCTGTGACTAATATTACAGTCATGTCAAACTCCCATTGTGTATATATTGAATTGAGTTACAAATTTAGTTTCTTGTACAAAAATTATTTTGTACAAGAAACTACATTATGTACATTAGTACATATATGTTTAAAAAGAGGAGACTATAACAAGCTCTAGTTTGGGTAAATAAATAAATAAAACAACATTAATCCAGTATGTATTGGTGCTATATTGACCCAAACTGGGTCAAATATGAACACAGTCAGTTTTAGTGTGTACAGTAGCGTCATTATGTCACCATGACGATATACTAACTGTTGTCCAGGTGAATTTTCAGGTAAAACATTATTTTCAAAACTGAAGATAAAGATTTTCTACACGTGGAGCTTCATATAAAATGTTTTTTTTGGAAGATGTGTTGCTTCATCAAGTCAATAATTTCTTTTTAAAAAATGTGCATCCCCTTCAGGAACTGTTGGGATTTCTGGGAACTCAGCCAGCGTGTCCATGTGGGCTCCATAAACTGTTCATTAGCTCCATGTGGGAGAGCGTGGGCAGTCATGTGGAACTAACGGACTGAGAGGACGCACAGAGGATAAACCTGGTTAAACAACAGCAATGTGTAAACATGAACAATAATAGAGTTTAACTTAAGAACAGAATCACTGGGAAGCTTCAACTTTGATGAACATCTGAAATGTCAGAATATTTGTTTCATTTTACTTTTAATTTTATACTCATTTTTTAAAATGATAAATAAGAGTGTTTCCATCTATAAAATCAATTACATTTCCTATAAAAATGTGCTGACTGGTATAAATATATAAAATCTTAATCTAAATCTATATTTAATGTATTAAAATTATATGGCGCTGATAAAACATTTAATTTACCTTTTAAAACAAATATTAAACTGTCTGAAGATTAACAGTTACACAGCAGCTAATTGTACAAAATTATTGGAAAAAAAACACACAAACTACACATTGGAAACTAAGTCAGTTAAAGAAATGTCAAAAGTCTACTTAATTAAAAAACTAACTGCTTTTTATTAACACAAATAGTCTATAATAATATATATATAAATATATATAAATAATTACCAACTTAACACGTGACATTACCAAATACAGAAAAGATGTCCTGTGTAACCTGCAGAAATCAAGCGGTGAAGCGGTTTCATCCGTGAAGCTGCCACTGTCACGTTGACAGACTCATATAATATACAGATCGGTATCACACACACATGTTTGTCTTTTTATACTTGTGAGGACTCTCATTGACGTAATGCATCTGTTAGACCCTGATTTTAACCTTACAGATGTTTTTTGAAGGTGTGATGACATGTCCTTTAAAGGGCCAGTTCACCATGTTTCCAGCATCAGTCAGGTGTCAATATGAACAGTGACTGTAATCATTGCTCCTGTTCATACTGGCTGTTCAAAGATCTGCTTCAAATGTGCTTTCAGTGTCAGTGATGGAGGTTAAAATCCACAGTGTGTCCACACAGTCATTTAAAGTAGATGTGAAGCTTCTCTGAGGCTTCATCAGTGTGAGTTAGTCATATCAAGTGGATATCTGACACATTTACAGTCTGTTTAGCATCAAATTCCCTCTTTGTGTTTCCCTGTTGAGCTGTGGTGGAAGTATAGGAACAAAAAGAGGGACTTTGGCTCTAAAAACACTGTAACGTTGAAACATATCTGCTGGATTTGAAGCTTCAGATTAGCTTCACATGAACTTTAAATCCATGTTTGTGGGTTTAGTCTCCATCACTTCCATTGTAAGTGTATTATGAAGGGATCTATGTCCTCACTCCCCAGGACTAAAACTCAAACTGGTCCTTACAGAGATAGTTGTATAAGTACACACACACACACTTCTAAACTGATTCTGCATCAACATCAAACAAACAGAATGAAGCTTAGATGTCAGAGTGTCATTGAACGCATCAAGTCTTTACTCTGCACTGAATGAATGAACACACCGCACTTAACACAAAAATGTGTGTGTGTGCTATTGTTCTCCAGCAGTCTTCAGTGTTGCGTAAGTGATGTTGTGAAACAGCAGCAGACACACACACACATAAACTGTAAATACACAACACACACAGGACAGTGGAAAGTGACTGTAACAACAATACAGAGACTCAAACATTACAGAAACTATGAAAACACTAAAAATATATAAGAATATTACAGGAATATTATAAGAATATTAAGAAAATGTTAAGGAATATTTTTGGAATATTATAGGAATATTTTTCTGCAGCTGAATAACAGCAGGCTGCCTTTCCCTAAATCCGTATGTAACGATAAATAAGAAAATAATTATGATCCTATAATATAATATATTATATAATATATATATGCTATATTACATAATAATTATGCTTAACACGTGACAAGAACCAATATATGTATCTATCTATCTATCTATCTATCTATCTATCTATCTATCTGTCTGTCTGTCTGTCTGTCTGTCTGTCTGTCTGTCTGTCTGTCTGTCCATTTATCTATCTATCTATCTATCTATCTGTCTATCTATCTATCTATCTATCTATCTATCTATCTATCTATCTATATATCTATCTATCTATCTATCTGTCTATCTATCCATTTATTTATCTATCTATCTATCTATCTATCTATCTATCTATCTATCTATCTATCTATCTATCTATCTATCTATCTATCTATATATCTATCTATCTATCTATCTATCTGTCTATCCATTTATCTATCTATCTATCTATCTATCTATCTATCTATCTATCGATTTGTCTATCTATCTGTCTGTCTGTCTATCTATCTGTCTATCTATCTATCATCTATCTATCTATCTAGTGTTACACAACAAGCTTTAACTTCAACTCTCTCAGTCGTGTGAGACACAAAGTTATCACCAGCCAATAAGAAGCCGTGTAAGTTGAATACAGGTGAATACAGGTGAGTGGATTATAACGAGCTTTAGTTTAACCTGACAGCAGAACCGAGTCAGAACAACACGGTCAGTGCTTCATGTGTCTCAGGTAGTTCTTGTTCTTTACCTGCTCAGAGCTTCAGTCCGTCGGTTCCTGCAGCTTCATGTTCCACCAGCACAGAAACACGCGAGGAAGAAGAAGAAGAAGAACAAGAAGAAGAAGAAGAAGAAGATGTTTCCACAGCAACTAAAACAGAAAGAAGAGAAACCCGGAGACGATCTGCGGTCCGTGTCCGGTTCTGCTCCCGGTAACTGCTGCTGACAAAAAGGTTCAAAACGTCCCGGTAACGTTCCTGCTGCAGCTCTGGTCTGTCTGCACGAGCACACACCGCGAGCCAGCGGCGGGCACGCGCTCACACGCACGCTCCGCTCTTCTGCTGCCGTAAGTGTGTGTGAGTGTGTGTGAGTGATAATGCTGACATTTTACATTTTAAGAAGACTTTGATTTATTTCAACATTTAAATAAATAAACATTCAGCGTTTGCTGTTAAAGGGACATTCCGTCAACACGGAGCAGAGCAGAAGAGCTCCGGGTGGATCTGGGGCCCCCTGGTGGAGAAGAAAACTTTAATTTAACAAAAAGATCCTGCAGTGACGTCAAACATTTAATTTGTATGAGATGTGTTTTTATTGATTGTTTGCATATTAAAAATACAACTCATAGAAATATAGTAATAATATATAAAAGACGGACATTAACTCAAGTACTGTACTGCACTACAATTTTGAGGTACTTGTACTTTGCGTGAGTATTTCCATGTGATGCTACTTCATCACAGTACTTATGTACTGTTACTGCAGTACTTTAACTACATCACGATCACAATACTTGTACTTTTAATACATTTACAAATGATCCAATATTTCAGCCAAAATCATTACGTATGTTTTTACTGTAGTATGATTTTTCATGCAAGACTTTTACTTGTAATGCATTATTTTTACATTGATGTAATAGTATTTACTGAAGTAAATGATCTAATTACTTCTTCCATATAAATTAAAGTAATCCAGAGTTGAGTAGGAGAGACAGGAAGCTGAAATAAAGTAAAGACCTCTCCTTAAAACTCTAAGCATGAAAACAATAAAACGAGGGATGAAAAGAAAAAAGTTATTTCTGTTTCTATCTGCAGTGTCATAAAATCATCTCTGTTAAGGTTCTCATTAATAAACTTTTAATAAACATGTCATGTGCTGTTTTCTTGTTGTTGTTGACTTTTCTTCCTCTTCTATTGTGCTGTCAGGTTTTTTCTTTCTTCCTCTGATTAGAGCTGCTATTTCAGTCTGTGTGTTCATGGATGATTATATTTGTGAGGACGTCTCTGTCTCTGAAGGTTTGTCGACAGCTGCAGAAAACCAATATGTACATTTAGTTTTAGCTGCAGTTATCATAGCTGCCAGCTAACACTTGATGTAGCTCTGCTGTTTTAGCTTCTATTTACACAGAAATTACATATTTCATGTCAAATGTTTTTGTGATGAATGATGTGAAGCTGCTGCTGCTGACAGGCTGCAAGCTGAACACAAATCTGTACAACAAAGATGGAAATTAAAGTTTTTTTTATTTGATTGATCTTTCTTTAAAAATGACTCAGAACTATTAATTGATTATCAACATAGTTGGTTAATAAATTGACAGTCAGAAGTTAATGGATTAATTGTTGCAGCCTGAGACTCAAAATGCAAAACTTCACCTGAAAAACATCTAAAAGAGGCCAAAAAAATCAGACCTGTGATGATGAAGAGGAAGAAAGTCCACTTGATTAAAGCACAATCAGACCTGATCACATCTGACTGATCAGACCCGATTGATTAGACCTGATTGATCAGATCTGCGTCACAGAAACAGAAGTTTAGGCTGAATCAACTGTTAAAGTTTAATGTTTGAACTGTTTATTGTTTCTGCTGCAGTTTGAACTTTGACCCTGTTAGAACAAGCTGTAATAAAATCTGTTTTTCTGAATGTAGTTTTGAATGTTTTCATTCTGAGGCATTAAATGAAGTTAATGAACAACACACACACACACACACACACACACAGAAAGTTGTGTGTGTGTGTGTTTTAACAGGATACACCCGGTGGACCAGGAAGTCACTTAGTAACACACACACACACGGTCTTTCCCTCTCTGTACCTCTTCCTGGAAATGATCACCACACACACACACACACACACACACACACACACACACACACACACACCTCCTCCCACACTCTCTTGTTAATGAAAACACTTGTGTGTGTTTGTGTGTTTTCGTTTCTCTTGTCTGACTGAGAATGTTGCACTTGAACGCAGCACACAGGAAATGTGCTTTAAATTTTAAATTTATAATTTATTAATTATTTGTTTAATTAACAGAAACTGATAAAGAAAAATAGTTATTACAACTTTAAATCATCTGGCAGTGTTGTCCTCAATGTTTCTCAAGAGATGATTGATGATTCTTTAAAGCTTTTTTGTTTTTAGAGAATCTGAATCATTGAATGAAGTTCAACATAAAACTTTTTTTTGTTTGGAAGGAACTTCATGATTATATTTAAAGAGACACAGCAACTTTATCAAGTTATGAACTTCACTGTTGTGAGATCAAAAATGAGACTTTACATAATTTCTGTAATAGTGACCAAGACTTTATGAGTCTCCCAGATTAATAACAAAATGTGACTCCAGAAGTTACTTGAATTAATACGGACATAAAACAAATGAGAAAAGAGCTCCACCTCCTTTTTGCAGAATGAACATAAAAGGGAAACATCGGGTCTAAAACTGTGAGTGAATTTATTGCAGTAACTGCATAAAGTTTAACACAGATTTCTTTAACGTCACTAGGGACAAAAAAAACTGTTAAATTCAGTCCAAACTTCGTGCTAATGTTAGTAAGATCACTTTCAGAAAGTTTGGATACTGACTTCTGATATGAGAATTATTACGTTTCCACAAAGTCACATTTTAGGACTCTTATAATAACAGACCTTTAATGATCAGTCTGAGTTTATTCTTATTATTAAGAACATCAACAAGCACAGAGGAGCTCCGCCCCCTCTATGTGCAGGATCAACAGTAGTAGTGGATAACATAATAATAATAATAATAATAATAACAGTTTATTTGTTTTACATGAGCTCGTTGATACTTAATAAATAGGTTCCCGCTTAGTGTTGTGCTAGTTTAAAAATTGTCACTGTAAGATCACATCAAGTTTGATTCTGGCACAGGGCATCAGTTATGAGCCACACCTCTCCACTTATCTAATAAAATCAACAATATAAATAAGACCCCGCAGCAAGCTCAGGCCCCGGTCTCTCAGGGTGGCCGGTCTTCAGGTGCTGGATCAGGTATGACCTCCTGGTGAAGGTGCTTCTGCAGATTCCACATCGATGCGGTTTCTCCCCACTGTGGACTCTCAGGTGTCTCTCCAGACTCTCCTTCCTGCTGAAGTCGCGGCTGCATAAGGCGCAGCGGTACGGTTTCTCCCCAGTGTGGACCCGGCGGTGGATCTCCATCCTCCTGATGGAGCTGCACTTCCTGCCACAGACATCACAGGTGCTGCCCAGCTCCTTGTGGGACCGCAGATGGTCTCTGAGTCTCTCAGTCGAGTCCAGATGATCCCCACAGGCGCCGCACCGGCTCTCTGGCTCCCTGCAGTGTGACTCAGCATGCCGGACCAGGATCCCCTGCGTGTAGAAGGAAGTCCTGCAGATCCTGCAGCAGAATGACTTGGCTGGACTCACAAAGGGGGCGTTGGGTCTGCGGCGGCTGCAGGACATCTGGTCCTGGTTCTGAGACAAGTTGCGTCGGATGTGTTTCCTCAGGGTCCTCTGAGAGCTGAACTCTCTGCCACAGCTGCTGCAGACAGGAGACCTTGCCCCCCTCATGCTCTGCAGACCTGCTTCAGACTGAGCCGGGGTCTGCTGGTCTGCATCCTCAGCAGACGACTCTGATTGGCCGAGCTCCTCCCCTCTGTGAGACTGGATCGGATTGGATGAAGAGCCTCCCTCATCATTGCTGCCGCTCTGTGTCAGCCAATCAGGTGTGAACTTGGCATCCGACTCCTCGGGTTCAGCTGCCTCTTCCTGTTTGACATGCAGGTGATTCAGAATGAGGCTCTGCACCCTCACCTGCTGCTCTTCTTCTGTGGTGAAAATCTGCAGGACACCTGAAGAAGACAGCAACAGCTGAGTTTACACTTAAAAAACTGATTTATGTTTTCATTAGAAAAATAAATGATTGACATTTGTTTCTTTAGTTGTTGAGTGGCGTTAGCTCCATTTTTACTTTAAAGGACTCGTATCCTGCACATGTCCAGCTCTGTATTTCTATTCTGGCTCTACTGGAATATCTCTGCATGGTTTCCAGTTAAAACCTCCTTATTGATCTCATCCTGGTCCTTTCTGCAGCCCCTCAGTTCAGCCTCTGTCTGAAACAGGATGTTTTAGCTCCTGTCTCTTTAAGACCCACCTTCTGATGAGCCTGCTCTGTTCTGATTGGTCAGCTTCAGGAAGCTTCCTACGTAAACAAACTATAGTAGCAGGATTTCACTTCTGTTTCTCCTTCTTTACTCCAAATGTCAACTTGTCACATTCATCTGTACATGTTGGAGCTGAATCACATCTGAAATATGAGAGTGAACAATGTGACAACACATGGAAACACCTTAGCAACCACCTCAGCAACCATCTTAGCAACCACCTTAGCAACTAAGGCTATGTTGAGCATGTGTGATCAGTCAGCAAAGTAGAAAAACACGTCACAAATGAAACATCAGATCAGGTTGAAGCCTGACTTTTGACTTGAAGGCAGCTTCGTTCTCCTCATGTATCTGAACTTTGACTGATTTTACAGATTTAATTGGCAGAACTCAGAGAGTGAATAATCTATATCTGTTATATAATATTAACATATAAATAAATGAAATAAATATTCTGTTTTTCTCTACACCAACCTTCCTGCTGGCAGCTGATCTCTGCTCGGACTGCAGCCTCGAGCATCATGTGATCCTCAACCACTTCCTGTTTCACACTGAGCACTTCCTGTGTGTTACCAGGACCCGCCTCCTCCGTGCAGGACTGGATCTGATTGGATGCAGCTGTCAGCTCTTCCTCAGGTCTCTCCCTCTGCCAATCAGGACTTGGTGTGAACTTACACTCCACCTGCTCAGGTTCAGCTGTAGCTCCGCCCTCTTGTTTCAAGCACAAACTGAGGCCCCGCCCCCTCACCTGCAGACAACCTGGAGAAGAAAAAACAGCTGACCGTTTCAATACTCACTGATTCAATTTAAACTTCATTATTTTTATTCACTCTCATGTTTGACTCAGAACATTTTGGCTGCAGTAACTGTCGTCTTTAGTGTCATCGGTGGGCAGAGAAGACGACTTACAGACGATAACCAGGGCTGAAAAACCAGTTCACTGAGTCGAAATGTTGTTTGGGTAAAAATAACATAATTTAGTTTTATTTTACTTTATATTACACACTTAAAATTCTCAACGACTTAACACCAGTCACAGGTTGCAGCTTTGTTGAAAACCTAAAATCCTTCAGGAAGGTCAAACTGAGTATCTGAGAACATGACAGACAATATGTATTAACTACATCAAGATCACAGTACTTATGTACTGTTACTGCAGTACTTTAACTACATCAAGATCACTATACTTATGTACTGTTACTGCAGTACTTTAACTACATCAAGATCACTATACTTATGTACTGTTACTGCAGTACTTTAACTACATCAAGATCACAGTACTTATGTACTGTTACTGCAGTACTTTAACTACATCAAGATCACAGTACTTATGTACTGTTACTGCAGTACTTTAACTACATCAAGATCACAGTACTTATGTACTGTTACTGCAGTACTTTACATCAAGATCACAGTACTGATGTACTGTTACTGCAGTACTTTAACTACATCAAGATCACAGTACTTATGTACTGTTACTGCAGTACTTTAACTACATCAAGATCACTATACTTATGTACTGTTACTGCAGTACTTTAACTACATCAAGATCACTATACTTATGTACTGTTACTGCAGTACTTTAACTACATCAAGATCACAGTACTGATGTACTGTTACTGCAGTACTTTAACTACATCAAGATCACTATACTTATGTACTGTTACTGCAGTACTTTAACTACATCAAGATCACTATACTGATGTACTGTTACTGCAGTACTTTAACTACATCAAGATCACTATACTTATGTACTGTTACTGCAGTACTTTAACTACATCAAGATCACAGTACTTATGTACTGTTGCTGCAGTAAAGATCTGATCTGAACTGCAGCAGCGCCATCTGGCGGTAAACAGACACTACGTCACACATTCAGCGGACATATTCTTATCAAACACAAACAGTCAGCAGAGAGACGTTTCTGTCCACCGACCTGCTGGTGCGTCCTCCGGTGTGTCCTCCGGTGCGTCCTCCGGTCTTCCTGCCGCCTCCAGCATCCTCCTTTGACGGTCGATCTCCTGTTTTGCCCGGAAAACTTCGTCTTCATACTCCGCGATCGTTCTGGCAAAAAGCCGGAAAATGTCGTCTGTCGCCGCCGTCAGCCGCTGATCGACGACATGTCGCAACACGTCGAGCTTCAGCATGTTTCCTCTGAAACTCAGACACGCTGAGACACAAGAAAACGCTGCTGCAGGTTTATGTCGGTTGAGCAGAAACAGTCAACGTACACTTTTACTCTGAAGCAGACAGGAAGTCTTCACAATAAAAGCAGTTTTCACCACCATGCACAGACCCGGAACATTTTAACTGTAGTACTCTGATCCATTACGGCAGTAAAACTACCATAGGTGAATGTAAAAGTACTCCATTACAAGTCCTGCATGAAAATCCAGTAAAATTACACAAGTATTCTAAACTTGGTGTAGTGAAAGTACTGCAGTAACAATACATGAGTATTGTGATCTTGATCAGAATCAGAATCATCTTTATTGTCATTGTACTGGGGGGTACAACGAAAGTTGGGATGTAGTTAAAGTACATAAAACCAATCTTTATGATACCGTCATCATCAGATGAGTCCAAAAATCAACAAATGTAGAAACAGTTGTATAACATTTATTACATCATCATCAGTACTGTAAAAAAATCTGGAAGTTTAATGTTGCTGAACTGCAAAAAAGATTTTAAACGGAAATCAATCTGCTCCTTTAAGTAAACTTACTGTTTTCTATTTCAGGTCATTTTTAGAGAGTTGTGTCTCTGCTGACGTACAACAGACCAGTATGAACTCTACAGCTGTATGAAGTCTGGCTGCACACTGTCCTGCTTCCTGATTGGCTCTTTGCTGAGCCGGACATCGAGGTGGACCTTCATGTGGACATCTCGGGAGCGTTTCTCCTGGTAGCTCTTGCCGCAGACCCTGCAGCTGTATGGTTTCTCTCCTGTGTGCGTCAGCAGGTGTTTCTTTAGGTCATTTTTCGTGACAAAGGCCTTCCAGCACAGGTGGCAGCTGAATGCTCGCTCCTTCTTGTGGAAGCGGATGTGTGTCTCCAGGTAACCTTTGGTGCTGAAGCTCTTGTTGCAGAGGTTGCAGCTAAACGGCTTCTCCCCGGTGTGGGTCAGCATGTGGGCGTTCAGTCCTCCCACCTGCCTGAAGGCTTTCCCACAGATGCGACACTGGAATGGCTTCTCGCCTGTGTGTATCCTCTTGTGGACCTCCAAGACATGGACCGATGCCAGGCTCTTCCCGCAGGTCTCACAGGAGACGCGGTTGGCCGGTTTGTCCCCAGTGTGATTCCTGATGTGGGTTGTGAGAGTGCTGTTGTCAATGAACGTCTTCCCACAGAACTCACAAATATACGGTCGCTCTCCACTGTGGATCCTCTTGTGGCGGCGCAGGGCGCCAGGCCGTGGGAAGGATTTAGCACAGATGCTGCAGCGGTATGGTTTGACACCCGTATGACTCCTCATGTGAGTCTCAATGTTCTGGTACGTTTTACCACAGATGTGACAGATTTTGCCAGTGTCTCTGTGAGTCTGCAGGTGGTCTGTCAGCATTTCTGATGGCAGCAAACATTTGCCGCAGACACCACACACGGACTCTGCTGAGTGGCGGTCAGCATGTTTTCTCAAACTACCTTTATTCTGAAAAGACTCTCCGCAGACTTTACAGCAGTGAGACGCCATCTGCTCCGAGGACTTGGCATTTTCTTTGACAGCAGGACTTTTCTTTATCTCAGAGGTGGGACAGTCCAGTGGTGGCTTGTCGGCCTCGTGGATCTCCCAGGAGTGACTCCTACTGTGTGTCTTCAGGGCGCTGCTCTCAATGAAGGTCTTCCCGCAGCGCTGGCAGACGTATGGTCGCTCTCCTGTGTGGATCTTCTTGTGGCGCCTCAGTGCGCCGGCTCGAGGGAACCGTTTATTGCAGATGGCGCAGCGGTACGGTTTGATCCCTGTGTGCCTTCGCATGTGCGTCTCCATGTTCTGGAAGCCTTTACCACAGATGCTGCAGGTGCCGCCGGTCTCTTTGTGAGACTGCAGGTGCGTCAACAGACCTGTGGATGAGTCCACCTGATGTCCACAGACACCACAGATACTAGGAGACTCTCTGCAGTGCGTCTCAGCGTGTTTCCTCAAGAAACCTCGGCTGTGGAAAGAATCTCCACAGACTCTGCAGCAGAGCGAGATGGACTGAGACAAATTCAGCCTGGAAGCTTGTCTTTTGTCTCTCTCTGGTTTCATTGTCTCTGACTGTTCCTCGTCGCTGCTGCTGTCTTCTTCGTGAGTCTTCAGGTGATCCTGGAGCAGCTGGTTCTCGCTGAAGGTCTGTCCACAGACCTGGCAGATGTCAAGCGTCTTCCTGCTGTGGATCTTCTTGTGCCTCCTCAGCGCTCCGAGTCGAGGGAAGCTCTTGTTGCAGATGTCACAGCTGAACGGTTTGATTCCTGTGTGACTCCTCATGTGTGTCTCCATGTTCTGAAATGTCTTCCCACAGATCTCACATGTCCCGCTGCTGCTGACAGTCTCTCTGTGTGATTTGAGGTGGTCAATCAGACTGTCTGAGGACTCGAAGCGTCCTCCACAGACTCCACAGAGACACTCTGACTCATCTGAGTGCTTCTCCACATGTTTCACCAGGTTTCCTTTGTGGCAGAAAGTTTTTCCACAGATGCCGCAGCGCTGAGCCGACGACCGCTCTGATGAGACTGTCACTCGTTGCTTCCAGGTGCCAGAGCACAGTCCTCCATCTGTCCTGTTTGCGCTGGACGAGTTGTCGCTACTGTGCCAGTCCTCGCTGCTGTCAGCTGCTGAGACATCTGAAGACATGGGGCTGGGCGGGGCCAATGCTGGGGGGGCGGGGTCAACCTCTGACACCTGAGGTTGTCTATCAGGTTCACATGTCCTGAGAGAAGACGAGCTAATGGAGTCTGGAAGAAAGAGAGAAGACATTTTCGTATAACATAAGTATTGTGATCTTGATGTAGTTAAAGTACTGCAGTAACAGTACATAAGTACTGTGATCTTGATGTAGTTAAAGTACTGCAGTAACAGTACATAAGTATAGTGATCTTGATGTAGTTAAAGTACTGCAGTAACAGTACATAAGTATAGTGATCTTGATGTAGTTAAAGTACTGCAGTAACAGTAGTGACTGATATATTATATGACATCATTATATTATTAATACTGAAGCATCAGTGTTAGAGCAGCATGTTACTGTTGTAGCTGCTGGAGGTGGAGCTAGTTTCAACTACTTTATATACAGTTAGCTAGTTTAGTCCAGTGGTTCCCAACCTAGGGGTCGGGGCCCTCCAAAGGGTCACCAGATAAATCTGAGGGGTCGTGAGATGATTAATGGGAGAGGAAAGAAGAAGAAACAAAGTTCTGATACACAAATCTGTTTTCAGCTTTTGGACTTTTTCTCTTATCTTTGATTTTTGCTGAAATATTGGATCATTTGAACATTTATTGAAATGAAACCATGTGAGAAGTTTAGAGGTAAAAATCAGAGGCGTGTTAATAAGAAGTTAGAGGAGTGAGTCGAGAATTTCTTGGCTCGTTGATTGTTTTGGTGAGAGACAGAAGCCTCGTTACTGATGAGCTTTTCCTGCATTTGTTTTGCCAGTGTTTGTTTTTGTTTTGGTGCCAAGCTCAGGTGGGAAGAAACAAACAGGTGGTTTATTCAGGTGAAGCAGTGCAGTGCTGGACTGAGAATCTGTAGCCTCAGGTGTGTGTTTAATGTGTTTAAATCAGTCTGCAGTGATTAATAAATCACTATAAGCTGCTTCCAGTCATTAAATCCCTGCAGACAAACACTGTTAATGTTAATTAACCTGAATCTTGTAGTTTTACAATGCAAGTTTTTTTTAAATATTATTTCTTTCTTCAATTAATTGTTAAAACAGCACGTTTTAACATAGGATGGTATTTCGACCCCTCTGGTTGCCTAGCAACAGTCAAGCAGCTGATGTGGCTTCAACATGGCGGCCTGGACTTACCTGCTCGGTTCAGTCGGACCACCGGGCTCATCACCGTCTCTAGCAGCCGGCTCTGTCGCTCCACCTTCCGCCGGTACCCCTCCAGCTCCCGCTCCAACAGCCCGACGATCCGCTCCGCCGCTGCCGCCAGCCGCTCGGTGAGCAGGCGGCCCACGGAGCCTCCGGCCCCGCCACTCCGCTTCTCCAGAAGCCCGAGGACCTCCTCTCCAACCCGGATCAGGAGCTCCGACACCGACTCCGTCAGGGCCCGGAGCCCGCAGCGCGACGGGGCTTCAGCCAGAGACATCCCGCAGGAGAGCTTTGTCCCGCCGGTTAGCAGGAACACAACACGGCTCTCTCCGGGTGAAAGAGTTCCGACTGAAAGCAGACACACAGCCGGTCTGCTCTCTGCTGGACCGGAGGATACAATACAACCAAAGAGGCTGGCTGAATAGAAGGTTTATGCATAACTGCAAACCTCTGGAGGATCCTACACCTTGATGGTCACATGACTCCAGACGCACCAGCAGCTTCAAATACCTGTTTGCTGCTTTATAATGGCATTTTAGCAGCTGCTCTCTTAATCCAGTGTATTTGTCTCCCTCGTTGTGCCTTTATCTGCGTGAACCAGTGTGTGCTCTGAATCAGCCATATTTCTCTTACCAGTATGATGATCACACTTAAGTTTTTGTGAAATATCCAAGGTTTTCCTTGTCTAAGGCATTCAGCTATTTCACGCTTTTCAGCAGCAGAGATGCTTTTTCTTTCTTGAAAAAAACAAACAAACAAGAATAACTAAAATCTGTCTACAAGAACCCAAATTATTATAAGATACACACAGTGAACTTCCATTTTTAACTCATTCTTAACCGTTCACTATTAGCACAACAAGATAGCTAAATTGCTCATACCGGCTCCCTCACTGTCAGATTTTGTTGCAGTCAATTCGAGTAAAGTAAAACCTAGTCTGTTTCACCCTGTCTGCTGTTTGTGTGGAGTTCAGCCCCGTCCTCGTGACAGAGAGCAGAGGAGAGACACAGAGGCAAACATCCCATTCTTTCCCTATCAGCTGCTCGAAGACAAGAAAGTGAGCATGGTTTGTGTTCATGGTGATTATTATGTGAAATTTCATCATTTAGCAGCACTGCTATGCTGCTGTTGAAAGCAAATAAGGGAAACACTGACACATAAACTTAATACATCTAATAAATGAAATCATCATCATCATTATCTCCAGAAACTTTTTTTATTCTGAATCAAACTGCTGTTTGACTATACGTGTCTGTGAAGCATTGTTCCTTTATTTGACTCATTGACGCAGAAAATCAGTTTAACGCTGAAAGTTCACATCAAATATCTGCTTAGATTCATAAACTTCTTCTTGTTTGACTGCTTTTGAACATTTGAGAACTTCTTTTATTTCTGTCGTATTGATGATCAGCACTAATTACTTGTAAGTTGTTTGAAACTGAAGTATAAAGTTTAACATCGTCCATTTCTACGAGACATCAGTTACACCATAGGAGTTTTTAGTTCAGGCTGACACACAAACTACAGCTGGACAAAGCAGAACGTGTCGAGCCTCCTCTGCTCATTGCTGTGGTCCTGCTCTGGGCCTGGCCCCTCTCCCGCCGTGTGGACTTTGAGGTGTCCATTGAGCGAGCGTTTGGCCTGAAAGCTCTTCCCACACACCCTGCAACAGTACGGTTTCTCGCCAGTGTGGATCAGCATGTGTCTCTTTAGGTCCACATCCTGAATGAATCCCTTTCCGCAAACTTGGCACAGGAAGCGCCTCTCCTTGTTGTGGAAGCGGACATGCGTGTCCAGAGTCTGTTTCTGGGTGAAACCCTTCCCACAGAGGCTGCAGAAGAACGCCCGCTCACCTGTGTGGATCTTCAGGTGCGTCTTCAGGTTGCCGCTCTGGTTGAAGGCCTTCCCACAGAAGCTGCAGCTGTAAGGTTTCTCTCCAGTGTGGATTCTCAGGTGCATCTCCAGTGCCCCATGAGCCGGGAAGCTCTTCCCACAGATGTGGCAGGTGTTGCTTATCTCGCGGTGAGAGCGCAGATGAGCAGCAAGGCTTTCGGCTGACTCATACTGGTGTCCGCAGAGTCCACAGCAGCAGCTCGGGTCCTGCAGGTGAGTCTCCACATGTTTCACTAAGAAGCTCTTCCTATCAAACGTGTCTTTGCAAACTTTGCAGCGGTACAACGGTGCTGAGCTGCGGTATCTTTTGGGTTTGTCACTGGTGTCCTTCTGGTGACTCATCATGTGTTGCCGCAGGAGTTGCCTCTTGCTGAACTCCTGACTGCAGACCCTGCAGCTGAGTTTTGCCTCACTGCTGTGTTCCTGCATGTGTCGCTCCAAAGACGTCATGTGACAGAATGCCCGGCTGCACTCTTTGCATTGGAAAGGTTTCTCTGCGGCATGGACGCGCATGTGTGACGTCATGTTGCCCTTCTGGCTGAACTTCTTGCCGCAGACATCGCAGCTGTACGGTTTCTCTCCAGTGTGCAGCCGGACATGCAGTTCCTGTGCCAAGATGGACTGAAAGGTCTTCCCGCAGAATGAGCAGGTCTTACTCTTCTTCTGGTGGGTTTGAAGGTGAGCGGTCAGGCTGTCGGCTGAGACTAATTGTTCGCCACAGAAACCACAGCGGAAGCCCGGGTCTTTGGCGCAGACCTGCAGGACATGTTTGAGAAGAAAGCCTTTCCCTTGCAGAGTGCGTCCACAGACCTGACACCAGAAACTCTGGGTTGGAGACAACTGCTTATTCGTGATGCCAAGCAGATGTCCTTTCTTCTTTTTCCTCAGCCGTCTCAGCGTCCTGGAGCGATGCTCTTCCATCCAGTCACTGTCTCGGTCTCCATCACTGTCGATCACAGAGCCGCTCGGTGAGACGGGCTGATGGTCGGTAGGTGAGGGGAAGCAAGACGTCGGTGGGCAGGAAGCGTCACTATTGTTGAGTTTAGTTTGAGTCTGTTTCAGGTCTGCATGGTGGACTGGAGGCTGCAGATTTGAACTGTTCAGGATCACAGACTGCAGTGGCTCTGAGGATGAAACATATCAACACTTTGTCACTGACAACTTTCTACAGAAACATCATGTGACCAACACACCAGAGTCCTGTTTCATCTTAACATTCAACTCACAGAGTCACAGAAACCAGAACTATCTGGTCTGAAGACACTTTTAGGAAGCATATTGTTTGATTGTTTAGCAGCTACTATATTTACCACACAGGTTTATTAGGTTAGCATGCTAGTGTGCTAAGTAGCACCAAATACAGCCGAGTCAGGCACGTTTCTACGAGGCTGCAACAGCAAGCAGTGCACCCTCCGTTCAAATTTGATCGTTCAAAAATCATGCTTAAACATAGTAGCTAGTTACCAAATAGGAAAAAACATATTGGGAATCTAAATAGTTACTTTCCCCCCTTAAAAAAAATCACCATAACACCTGATAACACCTGCACTACTTTTCGTTGCCATCGCTGGCCGCGCTAGTGCACCTCACGGATGTCAGATTAAGTCACTCTGACCTGAAAAGTCAGAGGATGAAAGTTATTATTCATCCTGAGGAGAACATGAATGTGTTAAACTGACCTACTCTGAGCAGCTTGATTTCGGGCTTCAGCACAGCATCGAGCAGCCTCCTCTGGCGGCAGATCTCCCGCTCTGACCGCTCCACTCTGTCTTCGTACTCCGCCACGGTTTCCTCCAGCAGACCGACGATCTCCTCCGCAGCCGCCGTTAGCCGCTCGGTGAGCAGCGCTCTAAGCGGGATTTCTGCCGTTTTGTCTCCCTTTTCCACCTGCAGCAGAAAGTCTTCAGCGGCAGCGCTGATCCGCTCATGTACCGACACCCGCAGCAGCTGCACGGCGCACATTGTCCTCCTTTTCTGCGCACTTCCAGCCAACAAAGAGAGCCAGCGGGGAGGTAAACAAGTAAACACACAGCCAACAAAGAGAGCCAGCGGGGAGGTAAACAAGTAAACACACAGCGAGTTCCGCGTCGACGACTGTTCGCTTTCCGCAAAGCGAAGCGGAGAAGCGAACAGCGAACTCTGCTGGACTGGAGGGCGAACAGTGAGCCAGTAGTATGAAATAATTCAGTTTATAGAAAAGTAATCAGGATCTGTTTTTCCAGGATTTTCTTTGAATATTTGGGGCTTTGGACTGTTGGTCTGAGAAACTGTGATGAAATTTTTTTTTAGATTTTTATGATATTCTAAAGACAAAATAATGAATTGATTATTTGTGAAAATAATCTTTAGTTGCAGCCGGTCGGTCTTCTGTTATTTCTGTCTGCAGAGTTCAATCATACAGTTACACATAAATCTACACAAAGCCTTAATGTCTGATTCTAATATTTAGACATTTATCACTGTAATTCATTTAGATCACTTTTAAATAAAAACCTTCATTAAATCCACTTTGACTCCATGTTGTGAAACAATGAAACAGTTTTACAGCATGAACAAAAGAGACAAATGGTCAACAGATTCAGTTTGGAGTTTAAGGGATGAAAAGAAGATTAATTCTGTTGAAGCTCCAGAGAAACAAAAATGTTTTTACTGAGAAAAAACTAAAAAGACATTTATTGATTGTTTTTCTCAGATTTTTAGTTTCAGATGAAAAAGACAAAATTGACATTTCCTCAGTCAGATTATTAAATAACAACAGCAGGAAACAGGAAATACAAAATGTTTTATTATCAGTTTTCTTTTTACATTGACAGGAAACAGTTTCAAACTCTCAAGTCAAACCCAGAACCTCTGCGGATGAATGTTTTTAACAGGTTCATGTCTGCAGAGTTTCCTTTTGGATAAAACACGGCCGAGTGTTTGGAAGCATTTAGTTTTTCCATAGTCTAAAAACAGATTATCACCATCATTATTATCATTAAATCATCATTCAGACTTCTGTGATCAGCTGCTAAAACTGTTTTATTTGATAACTAAGCTGCAGCTAATGATTCATTTCATTATATTAATAATTAATTAAATACAAATGTTCATCTTTATTCTCAGACTCCAAACCGATTAAAACCAATATATTCAGTTTATAAAGATATGGAAAACAAACAGTGAAACTGGTCATGTTTTGAGTTTTTTTTTTACTTCAATGATTTATTATTCAAATAAAATAGCATGTTCTGGCAGTTGATGTATTGATTCATAAACTAATTATTTCAGCTATAAGTTTCTGTCCCCACAGAAGTGTCACTGATGGTCAAACACATTCATACAGTGAAGTTAAGAAGCCTGACAACAATAAAAAGCCATCATCAATGGAGCTCCGATACTATGATTCACCGTGGCAGCAGGTAAAAAAAAAAGCTCCATTTGAATCCAGTGGACATAATGCAGGTGTATGCAGGCAACGTATTAAAAAAGCTCACAAATATTAACATATAATCTCCAGTATTATAGGAATTATGTTTCATCAATCACATCATGAGTGACAGAGATCATTATTCATTGATCTTACAGGTTTAAATATGAACTGAGATTACACATTATGTGCAGGAGCTGCTCTAACATACTGAGAGCTGTTATAAGAGAAGCACATGCAGAGCTTTGAATGGGTGAATTAATGCGGTGTGATATCTGAATGTGTTCAGAGAAATGACTGATGTGCAGATTTCACTAAACCTGTGTCCTGAAGGCCTCCAGGTTGAGTCTAAAATTGTCACCTCAACATCTCGGGTTTGATTCCCTGTCACATCTCTTCTGTCCACCACCTCCCTGACTGAGAGTTTTATTTCATTCATCAGCAGCAATGTATTTCCTTTGTTCTTAATAGAAACAAGAAAGTTGAACTTTGTTTTTAATGTTAATGTTGAGTCCTGCCTGTTTGACCAATCAGTGACGCCCTGACAACTACCCTCAAAACAGGGGCCTCCGGTTCCTCTGGTGGAAACACGGGTTTCTATAAAAGGTTCCTGTGATGATGAATCCTGAGTAAAAACGATCGGACTGAAAGGTGAACATCAGCTGAACTTTTTGCTGTGACTCTTAATATGTAAATGCTGCAGACCAAAGTGGCTGATGGGATATTGAGTCTGTTTAAGTTTGTCCACAGCTCACAGCTGGATAAAGTCTTGACCTTCCTCCGGTTGTTTCAGGTTTGCGGTTGCAGCTGAATCTTTAGTGGTTCGTTCTCCAGAGTGAACTTTCATGTGCGAGTCAACTGAGCGTTTCTCCTGGTACTTCTTCCCGCACACGCTGCAGCTGTATGGTTTCTCCCCAGTGTGTGTCAGCATGTGTCTCTTCAGGTCAATCTTCTGGACGAAGCCCTTGCTGCAGACTGAACAGCTAAAAGCTTTCTCCTTCTTGTGGAAGCGCTCGTGAGTCTCCAGCGAGATTTTCTGGCGGAACCTCTTCCCACAGAGGCTGCAGATGAATGGCTTCTCGCCTGTGTGTATCCTTGTGTGTGAGTCCAGGTTGCCAATCTGGCGGAAGTTCTTGCCGCAGACCCTGCAGGTGTACGGTTTCTCTCCGGTGTGAATCCTCTTGTGCACATCCAGATGCTGGCTCATGGTGAACTTCTTGCCACAGACATCACAGGAATAAATCCTTGGCTTCCCGCCCACGTGACTCTTGATGTGTCTCCTCAGGACTGTGTTTTCAATGAATGTCTTCCCACAGAACTCACAGATGTACGGCCTCTCACCAGCATGCAGCTTCATGTGTCTCTCCAGAGAGCCCTTCCTGGGGAAGTCTTTGCCACAGTCTTTGCAACTGAAGGGTTTCTGTCCAGTATGTGTCCTCATGTGGATCTCCATGTCCCTGAAGCTGACGCCGCAGATGTCGCAGATCCTACTGGTTTCTCTGTGGCTCTGAATGTGGAGCTGCAGGCTATCTGAGGATTCGGACCGCTCTCCACAGATGCCGCAGCACCTGACAGGATCGTTTAAATGAGTCTCTGCGTGCCGGACAAAATTACCTTTGTTATGAAAGGCATTCCCACAGACCTTACAGCAGTGTGAAGGAGTTAGACTCGATTTCCTGCGTTGGTTCCTGGTGATCACAGGCTCATTGGACTCATGGCTGCGCACGTGTCGCCGCAGCTCAGTGCTCTTGCTAAATCCTTTGCCGCAGACATTGCAGCTAAACGGTGATTGTCCGTCGTGAGCCTTCATGTGTCGCTCCAGAGAACCAGCGTGGCTGAACTCTTTACGGCAGATGGTGCACCTGAATGGCTTCTCAGCCGTGTGAATCCTCATGTGCGTCACCATGTTGCCCTTCTGGTTGAAGCCCTTTCCGCAGACATGGCAGCTGAAGGGTTTTTCTCCGGTGTGCAGCCTCAGGTGTGTCTCTTGCGCTCGGATCGAGGGAAACTTCTTGCCGCAGATGTCGCATGTCCGGCTGCTGTCACGATGTGTCTGAAGGTGCAGCTTCAGACCGTCAGTGGACTCCAAACGCTCGCCACATAGACCGCACAGACAGTCCGTCTCCTTCAAGTGTTTCTCCACATGTTTCATCAAAAAACCTTTTCTGTCGAAGGACTTCCCGCACACCCTGCAGCAGTGAGATGTCGCCTCCTCATCGTCCTCTTCGTCCTCTCCGGCCGGATGGTCAGAGGAGTCGGGCTGATGGTTCAGGCCTGAAATGTCCTCTGGTTGGGAGGAAGTGCCGGGCCGAGGTTCCTTTAGTTGTTCCGCTTCCTGCTTCAGATGCTTGTCCTCAGAGGGACTCTGGACACCGACAGAAAGACACAACTCTGCAGAGAAGATCACATGATACTGGTTGATGTCACTGCTTATTCAAAAACATTATGTACTGAGCATGAACACATTATTCAACAAATGACACATTAATCAAAGCATCAGTGTTTCATTTTGTCTGAAATCAAGCAGCTGAACAAAAACTCGAGTCAATGCATGACCGTGATGGTCATGCATTGAAGGGAGATTTTTATTTAAATTAAATTTGTGATGTACTTGAATGTTTTTGTTTTTTTGTCCACAACTCAAATATATTCAGTTTATTGTCACAGTGGACGAAAGAAACCAGAAAAATATTCACATTTAAGCAGCTGGAATCATTTTTAACCTTAAATATTTCCTCCAGACTCACATTGAGACATGTTACAATACAAAATAAGACAATTACCACTTTAATACCCTTAATATGACATCTTCTTCACCCTCATTAAAAATCCACAATCTCTGAATATGCAAATATATATTTAATTTGTCGTGTTTGTGACCTGAGACTGCAGGTCATGATTGGCTACATGAGTGGACGGAGACTAAACAATTAATCAATTATGAAAATAGTTTAGCTGATTAATTTAATAGTTGGTAACTCGTTGATTAATTAATTAAAATAAACATTAAAGTGTTTCCACTTTAATGTTACTCTTACTTTGTGTTTATATCTGTCATATATCAGAAAGAAACTCTAAGTGGCCCTTTCAGATCTACTGACCGTATTTCTGTCTTATCCGGACACTGACCTGTCCTGCCGGCTGCAGACTCGGCTCTCAGCCGGTGCCCGGGCTCCTCCGGTCCTGTCTTGGCCGCTCGGGTCGCTTCGAACACGGTGAAGATGTTGTTCACGGCAGCGGTGATCCGCTCCATCACCAGCCGCTTCAGCTCGTCCACGTCCGCCTGTCTGCGCTCCTTCAGCATCCAGAGAATCTCCTCCGCGGCCGCCGCCAGCTGCGCGTCGACCGCCGCCCGCAGGCTGCGGCTCTCCGCCGGTTTGGACCGTCTTTTGGACATTTTGGCAGAATTTCCACCAAACAAAGAGGAGAATGTAAACAATGCCAGACTCTTCCGGGATCCCCAGTCGAGCGTCACTACGTATGGACGTCGACGTGACGCTCACACGTGGTACGACGTTTGGGAACGTGCTGCCAACGGTTTCGTTTTACGGGATTTGACGTCCTCTTGTTGTTTTGGAGTTTTAACTCTCCGGTTTGCTTCGTGCGCTTTAAACGGTGCGACTGTAAACCAGCTGGTAAATGTTCCCTTAATAATCAGTCCATGTTTTAATTAACAGTAATTAAATTGGTTCATTATTGATCCACCAACCAACATTTTATTTACTCTGATGGGTTAATGTGAAGGAGTCACGTGATGATCAAAAAGATTTCTGAATTATTTTTATTTGCTTTAACAAAGATAAATATACTGTATATGTATTGAATTGTATGATCAGTGTGTAAAAGGTGCCAGGTGACGTAGCAACAGGTTAAAATATTTAATATTTGGAGTTTGGTGTGACTTTGAGACAAAACGTTCAGACTGATGAGCAAGTTGGTGTTTGTGATGTTTCAGGTCAAAGGTGAAAAGACTGAAACATCGGAGTGGCTGAGATGTCTTATAAGGAGAAGAAGAAGAAGAATGGCGTACCTGACAGGTGGCTGGACTATCAGCCTGTAGGGTGCAGGATACCTGGGACTCGCTTCATTGCCTTCAAAGTGCCTTTAAAAGCGTCTCTGAACTCTCGTGTCGCAGAGTCCGACTCCTTCAGTCTGTGGGAACTGCTGGACTCTGTGCAGAGTCAGAACCAGGAGCTGGGTCTGATCATCGACCTCACCTTCACTACCAGGTACTACCAACTGTCTGACGTTCCGCAGTCCTGCTGCTACATCAAGATCCTGACCAAAGGTCACCGCGTGCCCCCCGATGCCACCATCCTGAGCTTCAAACGTGCAGTGACACACTTCCTGAATGAGAACTGCGACAATGACAAGCTGATTGGAGTCCACTGCACACACGGCCTGAACCGCACTGGATACCTGGTCTGCAGGTACCTCATTGACGTGGACGGGCTGGAGCCGACGGCTGCTGTGGAGCTCTTCAACGCCTGCAGGGGGCATCGCATCGAGAGGCAGAACTACCTGCTCGACCTGCACAAAGGCGCCAAGAGGAGCAACACCGGCATTGACCAGCCGGAGCAGGAGCCATCCAGAGGACTCGCTGCAGAGCCACCTTCTGGCTCCGCCACCCCCCTGCAGTCCCCAGCCCTGTCCACAGGCTCCGCCCCTGCAGAGACGCCACCTGACCCTACAGATGAGACGCAGACACCAGGTGAGAAACGACCACCTGGCAACAGCCGTCGCCGTGGAGCTCGGCATCGTCAGGGCAACAAGCCCCCACAGAATGGCCTACCCTCCGCCCCAACAACACAACGACCTCCGCAATCCTTCAAAGTAAAAGCACAATTTCCAAAAACCTCCACTGACTGAAAACCTTCAAAATAAATCTTCCTTCCTTCACTTTAAGGAGACGAGTTCAGGTGAATTAAGGCTCTGTAAAACAGATTACTTTACTTTATTATCTCTGTTTTATATACACGTCTCTTTATCTCCCTCTCTCTCATTTCTTATGTTTTGAAAAGTAACATAGAAATACTGAAAAAAGTGATTTACATAAATGTTTTATTCAACAAAATGTACAGTCAGAAAACAGCTGATGACACAACAACAACAACAACATTCAATATAAATAATACAGAGTAAATCTTTTTTATTCAGACGTTTCAGTTTCTTTCACTTCTTTTTCTTCACAGACACCTTTCTCCTGAAAAAACAAATATACATGTTTAAAATAGAATAAAACAAAACATTGGGCAAAGACTTCGATGCAAGAGTTTCAGAATAGCAGAACATATACAGACGGGTGACAAATTAAAGGAAACACCTTAATGCCCGACCCCTGCATCACTAGTTTATTAATAATGCAGATCGGTTACAACTGATCTCTTATATGAAGACACACGTGATCAATGATCCAGAGAAACATTAATTAGTGTTGTGTTGTTTTAATATTCTGGTAAACGGATTAAATTCTCATTCATGGCATCAAAATATACTTTAGGTTTTTACATTTTTTAGTGTCTTAAAACAACAGTCAGGAACCAAATGAACAGTGAACATGTGTTTGTTGCTGTAATCATCCTCCTGTTCATACTGACCATTAGATCCCTTCATAATACACTTACAATGGAAGTGATGGAGACTAAACCCACAAACATGGATTTAAAGTTTATGTGAAGCTAATATGAAGCTTCAAATCCAGCAGATATGTTTCAACGTTACAGTGTTTTTAGAGCCAAAGTCCCTCTTTTTGTTCCTATACTTCCACCACAGCTCAACAGGGAAACACAAAGAGGGAATTTGATGCTAAACAGACTGTAAATGTGTCAGATATCCACTTGATATGACTAACTCACACTGATGAAGCCTCAGAGAAGCTTCACATCTACTTTAAATGACTGTGTGGACACACTGTGGATTTTAACCTCCATCACTGACACAGAAAGCACATTTGAAGCAGATCTTTGAACAGCCAGTATGAACAGGAGCAATGATTACAGTCACTGTTCATATGGACACCTGACTGATGCTTTAACACATAACAAATTGTAAACTCATTAAAGCAGTTGTTTTGGCGTCTGTGTCCTCACCTGGTGTCTCTCATCCTCCTTCTCTCTCCTCCTCTGCTCCATCTCCACCACGCTGTAGAAGTCGTTCTCAGCTCGAGCGATCAACTGTTCGGGACTCTCCTCTCTGTCCCCGTCTCGCCCTCCGTCCTCCTCTCTGCTCTGCTCTGAGCGACTCCTCTCCTTAAGACGGATCTCTCTCTGACGAGCCTCCAGGATCTTCTCCCGCTTCGTCTCTCGCTCAAACATCTGCAGACACGCAGTCAGAGACTCTGTTCACATGTACAGTTTATGTTTTCAGTTCATATGTCACTTTACAGAGTGGCTGCAGTTTCTCCTGGTACAGAGAGGTGGCGATCATGAGACGTCACAAACGAAGCATGTTGAAGCCCTGACCTTTGACTTGCAGGCAGCATTTCTACAAACATTCACCTCAAGTTTTGAAACTTTTTTAACACCCAACATCAAAACAGGATATACTGTAAATAAGAGGAAACCACAAACAGCTGAATATTTCCCCTTTAAATAACTACTACAGCTTCACCACCTGTAACAAATGATTAGATGAACATCAACATCGTGCTGCACTTTTTTATAAACTCGAAATCTTCTGTTTATAATATTTTATAGGAAAACACATCTCCGAATGAGATGAACTATATTTATTGCTATGAGTGAGCTTCTATGAGTGTTTGAGGGTCTCACAGCAGCCAGCAGACTCTTCTCGTTCTTCTGGAGGCTCGACAGTCCAGAGCAGACCTCCAGCAGCGTGGTGTTGCCCTGCTGAGAACCACATGCCACCAGGCGGCCGTGATCCTGAACCCGGAGGCTGTACAGAGCCTCATCACACACCTGAACACAACACACACACAAGAACACAAATCCTGCAGCAATTGCATCTCCATGGAAATGTGACTAATATAGGATTAAGGTGACATCAGAGCACCTTGAGACTCAGCGTGGGGTCATTCTGTTTGAACAGGATGTCCCAGACGTCCAGCACGCCGTCCATCTTTACAGTGAAGAAGACGGACGGTCTGACTGGACTCCAGCAGGCATCCGTCAGGTACGACATCTGGTATCTAACAAATTACAAAACACGGCAACTATGTAAAACCAGATAAACAAAGTAAACAACAAAATAAACAAGATTTAAAAATGAGATGAAACAAGTTGCGACAGAGATAAATGTGATGATTTTATCTGTAATATTGACATGGATCAACCCGTCTGGTCTTCACCTGGTCCACATAATGGACGACTCTTTAATGTCTTCAGACCAAATGCGAGCTGTCCAGTCGCCGATGGTGAGGAAGTTTTTGGGGAAGAAAGGGTTCCTCTGCAGGGCGTAGATGGGTCCGTGGTGACCGTCATACATACACACGATCTTCTCTGCCGGAGTCTTTGCTTTCCTGTTACAGGACACGACCACGCCCTGCTCCGTCCCCACCATGAACTTAGTGGGCTGCAGACACAAGACGGCTCTTAAAGGGACAGTCCCACATTCTGTTCCACTACAGTTAGACTGGAAATGGTTAGCCTAGCTTAGCATAATGAAAGGAAACAGGAAGACTATTAAAGGAACAGTCCCATATTCTGGGAAGCTGTTCTCTCTGGAAGTTAGATGTTCAGCTTGATTTCTAATTATCTTAGCTCAACATGAAAACTTGAAACAGGGAAACAGCTAACTTAGCTTAGCATAAACAGCTAGCCTAGCTTGGTCCAAAGTTAATAAAATCCACATCCTAGTAGCTACATGTTCTATGTGTTTGTTTTATCTGAACAAAAGAGTAAAAATTACATTTTGGCTGTTTTGGCTTTAATCGCCAGCAGTAACTTCCTGTGCTGCACCCAAACAGAAACTCACCATAGTGGCCTCGAACTCCAGAGAGATGGCTCCTAAGGCTCGGTCCAGGTTACCCTCCCGAACCGGGTCCAGAACCAGACGCTCTGTGGGCTCACTCAGCTTGCGGACGTCCCACCACAGAACCTGAAACAGATTTAAAACACTATTGAAAGGTCTTTCCAGTGTTCCACCTGAAGTCTGGTCCTGCTAGTCAGTCTTTTGTGGCCTGATGATGTCATAGTGATGTCATCAGTCTACCTGTCCGTCAGTGGAGGCAGAGAAGGCATCAGTCCCAGTCTTTGACTGGAGCCAGATGATCTTGTAGACTGGATCTCTGTGACTGTGCTCCACTGAGGAAACCTCCACCGGCTGGCTGCCTCTTCGGGTGTCCCAGTATGCTAAAACAAACGCACACATGCAATCACAGGAAGTCGCCTGTTAAATTAAATTCATTAAATTCAAAGTTGTTTTATTGACATAGAAAACAGACTTTTACATTGTCAAACCAAACCAAAAAAATGTACATAAACAGAAGAATTGTGGTTTTGCTGTTTAAGTAAACACAGCGTATACAGATTCAGCCATGTTTTAATGTAATAATATGTCTGTCTGTCTCTGTCTGAACCCACCGATCTGTCCGTTGTAGCTTCCTCCCACCAGCGTGTGAGAATCTTTGGGGTTGTAGTCGACACAGATGAGCGGAGACGCCGGTTTCAGAGTCATCTCCGGTCTGTTGGGGTTCTCTGCAACAAAAATAAACATCCACCTCTGAGCATGACCTGTCTGTCTTCATGCCTGTCTTCACACCTGTCTGTCTCACCCACCGATGTCCCAGATATAGGAGTCCAGGCTCATGTCTTTGGAGGTTTTCTGGAACTGCAGACAGGAGTAGGCGGCTGCCAGCTTCCGGCCACCATCAGGATGCCACGACAGACAGGTGACGGTGCGCTTCACCTGGTTAGGATCTCTGCCAAGTCACAGCACACACACTTACACTCACACAGCAGGTGATATTACACAGACACCTTAATAAACGAGTTTATATATTAATATCTTACTGAGTGAAGCTGCTGATTCCAGTTTCTCCTGAAAACTGTTTCTCTGATTCAGGACTCAGATTCTGAACTGAGCCAGAATGCACAGGAACCAACTATAACTACATATCCCATGAGTCTTAGCCAATGAGTCAAAGCTTTATTGGATCTGTAGTTAGTAATGTTAGAAACGTCCTAAATGGTTTATGTGTTGTGTTTGTTGTTTTTATGATGTTTCTGTTGTTTGTTGTTGTTTGCTGTCTGGACCTGAACATGTTGATGGTCTTGGCAGACGGCGGTTCCTGAGTCTCCTCCACCTCCTCCTCATCCACAAAGTACTCCTGGTAGATGTCCACGGCGTTGTTCTGTCTGATGCAGTGCTCCATGACCTGAAACACAGACAGACAGATGACATCACAGAGCGCCAGGTGACCTCACAGCTGAGGGGCGTGGCCATAACAGCTGACTGGATTTATTTCCTCATCAGGAACCTGAGTATCTTACAGAGCCCAGCTGCAGGATGCTGTTGATGTAGCTCTCGTCTTTCTCCACCTTCTTCCTGAAGCGGATGGTCTGCTCCATCTCCTGGGGGTTGACGTCTTTGGGCCACCCCCCCTCCACGTGGTTTATCCCACAGCTCTCTGACTCAAATCGCTCTGTGTTCACCTACAGACACAAAGTGCAGCACAAAATAGCCTGGATGATTCTGACATGTGTAAACTACATGTGATATGTAACATGTGATATGTAACATGTGATATGTTACATGTGATATGTGACATGTGATATGTGACATGTGACATGTGATATGTGACATGTGATATGTAACATGTGATATGTGACATGTGATATGTGACATGTGATATGTTACTACATGTATTTAATGTCATGTCAGTATGTAGATAGTAAAGTAGTGCACATGTATTATAATGTTAAGTATGCTAACCTGATGTGATAATTAAGATACAAGTGAACTATGTAAAGTGACGTAGCTGCAGGTGGCAGCTCACCTGGTGCTCTGACATGTCCCGGCAGGTCTGCAGCGCCTGGTCTCGGGGTGTTTTCGGGATGAACTGCAGAGCCAGGCTCGGGTCCGGAGGGACGTCCACCAGCAGCTCGGCAGGCCGGTCAGAGAAGAGACACTGCCGGCCAAACTCACCGCGGAGCTTCGTGTAGACATGAACGATCTCCATCCTGCCGCCGGTAACCGTTTAAACACCGGAAACCGTCCGAGTGACGGTTAGAAACGGACACACTGACACAAACCTTTAACCTGTTTGTTGTATCCTGGCAACGCTGTAAACGCGGAAGTGTTGACTGTATCCTAGCAACGAGATAGTATTTAAACTTTATTTTAAAAAAGTTGTATGAAAAGTTTATACCCAAAAGTTAAATCGGTTGAAAGTTTTATAAACGCTGATAAGACGGTTTATTGATGTTTACTGTCCGTTAAAAATAACGTTAGCTAAAGTTATAGCTAAAGCTAAAGCTAAAGCTAAAGTTATAGCTAAAGTTATAGCTAAAGTTATAGCTAAAGCTAAAGCTGTTTTTGGTAAACTTGTGGAAATGATGGAAGCTGAAAAAGGATGAATGTTTCAGGACTTTTAGGAAGGAGTTGAGACTCTGGGTCGTCAGGAGGTGACAACTACAGCTAATGTGATCAGGGAGACAGCTAGGAGTGGACTTGGTGTGTCATCTGGAAGGAAAGTAGATAAGGAGACTTGGTGGAGGAATGAGGAGGTGCAGGAGTGTATATGGAGAAAGAGGTTAGCTAAGAAGAAGTGGGACACTGAGAGGACTGATGATAGTAGACAGGAGTACAGAGAGATGCAGCGTAAGGTGGAAGTAGAGGTGACAAAGGCTAAACAAGAAGTCACAATGACTTGTATGTTAAGGTTGGAGAGACTGATCTATAATAAAAATTACAAATCTGAACTAACAGAAAGTCATCAGGATCCTGCGTTAGATAATAATAATTAACGCCTTGTCTTGTGTAACATAACTGCGTTTACATAAAGGATGCTAACAAAGCTTCACATCAACTCTTAAATGACTGTCTGGATCATAGTGATGTGACAGTAATTATTGTGGGTAAAAATATTGTGATAAACAGTATTATCACGGCATTATAAATGTTAACATAGAGTTAAATTACACCATGTTCTCCTGGGATTTTATTATCTGATTAGCAGTCTGCATATTCCAGCTTTGACTGGAAATCACTTTGAATGCTGCTCAGTGTCTCTTATACTCAAGTGAATGTTAGAGCACCTGTGAGGTGGCTGCAGTAGGTTGACAGCTCAGGTTCATTATAGAAAGTCTCTGCAGTGGGTTGACAGCTCAGGTTCATATAGAAAGTCTCTGCAGTGGGTTGACAGCTCAGGTTCATATAGAAAGTCTCTGCAGTGGGTTGACAGCTCAGGTTCATATAGAAAGTCTCTGCAGTGGGTTGACAGCTCAGGTTCATATAGAAAGTCTCTGCAGTGGGTTGACAGCTCAGGTTCATATAGAAAGTCTCTGCAGTGGGTTGACAGCTCAGGTTCATATAGAAAGTCTCTGCAGTGGGTTGACAGCTCAGGTTCATATAGAAAGTCTCTGCTGTGGTTATTCTGCATCGGTTCAGTACAAACTAAATCAAACTGCTAATGAAGGCAGGAGCCGCTCTGTGTTCACGGTGTCCTCTGAAATTGATGATACATATTCAGTGTTCATATTGTTCATATTGTTCATATGGACACCTGACTCAACAGACCCAAAAGTCCTCCAGTCCAGCAGAGTTCGCTGTTCGCTTCTCCGCTTCGCTTTGCAGGAAGCGAACAGTCGTCGACGCGGAACTCGCTGTGTGTTTACTTGTTTACCTCCCCGCTGGCTCTCTTTGTTGGCTGGAAGTGCGCAGAAAAGGAGGACAATGTGCGCCGTGCAGCTGCTGCGGGTGTCGGTACATGAGCGGATCAGCGCTGCCGCTGAAGACTTTCTGCTGCAGGTGGAAAAGGGAGAAAAAACGGCAGAAATCCCGCTTAGAGCGCTGCTCACCGAGCGGCTAACGGCGGCTGCGGAGGAGATCGTCGGTCTGCTGGAGGAAACCGTGGCGGAGTACGAAGACAGAGTGGAGCGGTCAGAGCGGGAGATCTGCCGCCAGAGGAGGCTGCTCGATGCTGTGCTGAAGCCCGAAGTCAAGCTGCTCAGAGCAGGTCAGTCCCGACGCACCGGACCGGAAGCACCGGAGACTTCAGACATGCTAACGTTAGCTAGCATCAAGCCTGCAGACATCAAGAAAGACTTTTCTGTCAACTAATCGCGCACATTCCTGAATACACCTGGGTGTGTTTTAAAGAGCGCAGAAAAGTACAATGGCTTACTGCCTGCCCTAATAGTAGAGGACACTACACCGGTGGTACCACGTCCATGTAATTTATGGTCATAGAAAAAGACACTAATGATTGAGGAGATGGCACCGGAATACAAAACTGATTGGCATCATTATTGAGACTGAAAGGAGGCTGGTTGAATATGTGGCGAAATTAGATGAAGTTGCAGGCGTGATATTTATACTAACATGTACAAATTAATCTTTATCAACATATATTTAATCAGAAAGACTACATTAATAAATTGCTCTTATTGGCTTTTATTGCAAAGATTTTATTACAGTAACATAAGTTGTACTTACAGTAACATACAAGCATAGTTGTTCTCAACTCTCAACCTGTTTTTTTTTTCTCTCCTCTGCTCTGCTTGGTGAAGCACAGAGAGCAGAGGAGAGGAGGAATATTTGCACGGCTATAAATGAGCAAAACAGTCCCCCACTGAGCTGAAATTAAACAAGTGTAAGTAAATAACATAAATAAACATAGATTGTTTCTTTTAGGGGGGGCAGAGGGTCCCGACCCTGCATGCTGATGAAAGACCAACCAGGGACCAACTGCTGTGGAAATGTGTTCAGTCGACCTCTGGCAGCTCATGAATGTCGTTTTAAGACATAAATCAGTTGCTCTAAAACGTTTTGGGAAACCCTGGTAGAACAGCGTTATATTGACAGTAGCTTCAGATTACATTTTGCATAATGTGTCTGTATTTTTAATTTCAGCATGTCCTGCAGACTTTCAGCAGCTGCCGGAGAGTAAAGAAGAGGTTCCCCCTGAACAGCAGGAGTGGAGCTCCAGTCTGGACCAGGAGGAACCAGAACCTCCACACATTAAAGAGGAACAGGAGGAACTCTGGACCAGTCAGGAGGGAGAGCAGCTTCAAGGGCTGGAGGAGGCTGATATCACCACGTTCACTCCTGTCTCTGTGAAGAGTGAAGATGATGAAGAGAAACCTCAGTCCTCACAGCTTCATCACAGACAGACTGAGGAGAATACAGAGGCAGAACCTCCAGCAAGCAGCTCAACTGAAAACATGGAAACAAAAGATTATGTAGAGGACTATAGAGGATCAGAACCAGCCAGGAACACGCATCCAGATTTACATTTACAACCAGTAAGTGAAGACAACTCTCTAGAGTCTACGGAAACTGATGATAGTGATTGTGATTGGACAGAAACAAATGAAGCTCAGTCAGGTGTAGAAGGTCCAAAAAACAGTGAAGTTCCTGAGAGTGACATTGGATCTTCAACAAAAGAGCGACCCTTTCCTTGCTCGTATTGTGGTAAAAGATTTAGCCTTAAGGGAAATTTGAACAGACACATAAGAGACCACACGGGCGAGAGACCATTTCCTTGCTCTGGTTGTGACAAGTCGTTTAAAGATAGTGGATCATTAACGGCACACATGAGGTGCCACACCGGAGAGCAGCCATACAGCTGCTTATTCTGTGGGAAGAATTTTAGTGGGAGAGGAAACATGACCAGACACATGAGAATCCATACAGGAGAGAAGCCATACACCTGCTCAGTGTGCAGTAAAAGTTTTCACGTGAAAGAACACCTGAACAGACACATGAAGTATCACACTGGAGAAAAACCGTTCAGTTGCTCTGTCTGTGGGAAAGGCTGTGCTCAGAAAACGGACTTAAAGAAACACATGAGGGTACATACAGGAGAGAAACCGTACAGTTGTCCGTTCTGTGGAAAATGCTGTGCTGAAAAAGGAGACTTGACCAAACACATGAGAGTCCACACAGGAGAGAAGCCGTTCAGTTGCAATATTTGTGGAAAAAGTTGTGCTCAAAAGGGGAGCTTGAAGATTCACATGAGAGTCCACACGGGAGAGAAACCGTTCAGCTGCTCTGTCTGCGGCAAGCGCTTTACTGTGACAGGACATCTAAAGAGACACATGAAGCTGCACACAGCGGACAGTCAGGTGACCAAGTCTGCAAATATAATTTCAGCCAAAGTAAATCATGAAGTTGAGACTGTTGAACCAGCAAACACATCATGATGTGTTTTACCAGTTCAGGAGTAAAGATGAACCCTTCAATTCAGTGAGGCAGTTAGGGATGCCGCCACATGTTGCTCATGTTTATCAAGCTTCTCAGACTCAAGCCCAGCCTCCCACATCTAGGGATGTTCATCATGCAACAGTTTTAGATTAACTGCTATCAGTTATTTAAGTGATCAAAATACATTAATTGATAATGTACAATATGAGACATGTGGTGTAACCTCCAGAGAAAAAGCTCTGGTTTTGGGGTGATACCTCTTGTATCCAGAGCCAGATCAGAATAACAGCTTGGCCTTCATCGTGGTCACTTGTGCACGTCTGAAAGTAAATGTGCTTATACCTGTTGTAATTTGAAGGAGAAGCAGCCTGCCATCAAACAGAGACGAGCAACACAATAAATCGTACAAGTGGCGCATGCTTTGATGGTGTTCAGTGTTTCCCCCATGAGTTTTTTCAGTAGCAGTGCTGTTGTGCATGTGCAGAACCCACAACACCAGGACTCGTACCAGGAGCTGCTCGCTCTCTTCATTCGCTCTCTAGCTCGCTCGACCACCATTGCTCTGTTTATCTCTTGCTCTAAATTCCTCTGCTTCTTGATTTATTTTTATTTTTTATATTATTTTATTTTTTTTAATAAGTCAAGAAGCCGACAGCAAAGCCTAACTTTATTTGTCTTTGTACTCACCGACAGGTTGTAGTTTTTCACAGGACATCCAGACATTAGCAAGAAGAAAAATTGAAACAATATGCTCACTGGTGAAGTAAGCACTACGTCTGGAAGTATTCTTAATTCAGAACAGAAGTATTTATTTATTTATTTTCCTCTGTCATCCTCCCTCTTTCTAAATACATTACAAACCAAACAAGTAGTACATACCAAGTCCCCAGAAATAGCACTTGGCTCTGAAGCCAGTTTGACAGCTAATCCGTGTAATTGCACCTTCCAGCTCCATCACATGATGCACACTGGCCCAAAATGCATTTTTCATACACACAATCATTGGAAAAGGAGAAGCTGTTAAAAAATTTGAGTCTCACAAACTTCCATGAAATGACTTGTTTCACTATCAGACTTTGATCCATTTAATCCAAAAGTATTTGGAAAGTCTAAAAGAGCCACAAGATTAAATTATTTTGAATGATGTTCACCCAATCCGGTCCCTCCAGTATGCAAATTACAGTGGAAGCGCAACACAGAACTGATCTGACCACCTTTGCCCTGCAAGTTCTCAAAGGTTCTGGTTATGTTACAGGTCGTTAAAGGATAATTTGGGTCCATTCGGCTGCAGGACCTGAAGAACAGCAACAGTTTGATTTGACTCAAACCCAAAGAGAAGATCAGCAGACCAACAAGAACATCTTTGTCCTGTTGCAACTGAAACATTTAAATGTCTTCTTTTACTGACTCTTGTATAAATGCATGTTTCAGGAGTAACCTTCCTGAAAATAATTCACAGCAGCATTATATTGCCAAAAACTGCAAGACAGAAGTATATAAAATGTTTAAAGATCTCACCATCAACTACAACATGTAATTACACACAGTAGCAATAAAAAGTATCTCCTTAAGATGTTGTGTATTAAGCTTTATTTTGAGATGTAAATATGAGCATTAAGAGTAGTTGGCTGGAAGTTCAATGTTTTTGAGGAAACTTTTTGTCCTGAATTCATAATGCACGTGAAGTGATGGGGACAAAATACATCAATGTGATCTTGATGTAGTTAAAGTACTGCAGTAAAAGTACATAAGTATAGTGATCTTGATGTAGTTAAAGTACTGCAGTATCAGTAGTGACTGATATATTATTATATATGACATCATTATATTATTAATACTGAAGCATCAGTGTTAGAGCAGCATGTTACTGTTGTAGCTGCTGGAGGTGGAGCTAGTTTCAACTACTTTATATACAGTTAGCTAGTTTAGTCCAGTGGTTCCCAACCTAGGGGTCGGGGCCCTCCAAAGGGTCACCAGATAAATCTGAGGGGTCGTGAGATGATTAATGGGAGAGGAAAGAAGAAGAAACAAAGTTCTGATACACAAATCTGTTTTCAGCTTTTGGACTTTTTCTCTAATCTTTGATTTTTGCTGAAATATTGGATCATTTGAACATTTATTGAAATGAAACCATGTGAGAAGTTTAGAGGTAAAAATCACTATTTGGTGGAGCTGTTAACAACTCATAGACATCTGAAATGTGACCCGACTACACACTGCTTTTAGTAAGACGTCAAAAGACTAAAAGGTTGAAACCACTGGTTTCATCTTTAACAATGTGTTGGGTTTTAAAAGCTTCTTATATTATCCATTGAGTCAAATCCGCATCTGAACAGTAACTAAAGCTGTCAGATAAATGTAGTGGAGTAGAAAGTACTAGATTTACCTCTGACATGTAGTAGAGAGGAAGTATGAAGTAGTAATATATGGAAATACTAAAATAAAGTACCTCAGAATTGTACTGAAGTACAGTAGTTGAGTAAATGTACTTAGTTACTTGTGAGGCATGTTGAGAGGAATTCGTTTTTATTTCTCTTAAAAGGTACCAGAGTCAATATGTGCATGTATGACAGAGTTTATGTGATAGTTTGTTTATGTCAGATTTGATGTCCCCCGAACATGGGGAAAGGGACACCCCTTTCACACACATTGGTATGCTATGGGAGTTGGCCCCTCCAAGGAGTGTTTTCACCATTTGGTCTATTACAGATATTGGCGCCGCCCCCCCGTTGGTGCCCTTTACACCTGGAGTATCCTGCAGGATCTTGTATTTAGGTGCAAAGTTGGGTCTAGACGTCACAATTTGCAAAAACAGAAGGATCTGGATGCCTTTTGTCCAAGGAAGGGGGGGGACTATGCATCACTACCTACACAGACAAAAGGGCTGGCGTCCTGAATGGAGAAGGGGGAGGCTGTGCGTCTCCTTTGATTGTAGCAAAGACATTAAATTTGCTATTACAGTAGCAGGCCACACTTTTAAGTACGTACTGTTGCATGTATGCATACAACTGGGACATCATAACATTGCACCTTGACCTTTGACCCTCTGTCACAGTCCATAGCATGCCTTCCTTTGGATTATTGCAGAAAATAACATCTGTGGCAAAGAAAAGTTTATGATACTTAAACATTTTGTTGAGCAAGATCATCAATCAATGATTTTTGAAGCATAAATGAAATCATAAGTAAAAAGCTAAAGTTAGGCTATTAATGAACTACACTGCAGTCACATGACTTCAACGTCATCTTGAAAAGCTATGATTGGAAAATACTATAAACTGATAAATCTACAAGGTGTTAAGTTTGATTTAGAATAGAATCCAACAGTCACAGTATAAACACAACTGGAGTCTGTAAAGTGAGACTAGCTTATTAGCAACCACCTTTTTTAAGACACACAAAGGCTTCAAAACTCACGAGTAGGGTTTTTACTGACATATTTTATGTTGTACAACAGAAATATCTTAAGCTTGTGTTAACCAAAGACCTTATTTCAGGCATCTAACCAAAAACTCATTAAAAAAACCACTGACCTTGAGACAAGGACTCATCTTAGAAAGATATTCAATGTAAAAACATTATCAATAAGATATTCATTTACGTGTCCATTACAACATATAGCAACACAAAACCTAAAATGTATTATAATATTATGTTTCCATGATATTAAGAAGAGTATAGAATGAAAATTATTTCCTTCTCCACTCTGAAAATTATTGTTTCTGACATCGTCTGTGTCTGTCAATGCATAGCCCCCCCCCCACCCTGATTTGGTCTTTGCAGCACCTCTTTGATGTGGTTTAACTGCACTAAATTGCCCACTTTCATTGTCCACAGACAAGTAAAATAAACAGTACTCAAACAAATACCAAATGATGTTAAATCTTCACCAAATGAATTTGTGTCTGTTTATGAGTTGCAAAAAAAACATAAATTAGCCATTAGTCTTTTAAATGGAGTAGATATTTACTGGCTCCATTAAAGTTAACAATATGTTAATGGAGGTTTTCCTCTGACAGGAAAAATTACACTTGAAATTTACTTTACGATGTAAATTAACTTCAATGGACCTTTACCTTCATCTACAGATGAATCTTGTCACAAATGTCTCTCCCATGTGGTATTTTAGATATGTTTAACCAAACTGTTTCTCTCTTGTGTGGGTAGTTGTCATGTGATATGTGACAGATACCTTGATTGATTTTTCGCCACTGAACAACTGTATGGTTTCTCTAGTGTGTGACTTTTCATGTTGTTTGTTAGATATCCTCTTTGTAAAAGGTATTTACCACAAACTGAGCAACTAAATGTTTTTATCCAGTGTGTGTTTATGTGGTTCATCTTTGCATGCTGAAAAACTGAAGGTATCTTCAAACATCTCCTCTATTTAAATGATTCACCATCAGGCTCTTCCATATCTTTATCATTATCATGCCTCTCAGAAGACATCTTGTCATCAGTATCAGGATGTAAATGTCTGTCTGGTTCTGATCCTTCATCAGCTTCTGTTTCCATCTGTTTAGTCTGTCTGTGATGAAGCTGTAAGCACTGAGGTTTCTCTTCATCATCTTCACTCTTCTTCACAGACACAGGAGAGGATGTGATACCAGCCTCCTCCAGCCCTTGAAGCTGCTCTCCCTCCTGACTGGTCCAGAGTTCCTCCTGTTCCTCTTTAATGTGTGGAGGTTCTGGTTCCTCCTGGTCCAGACTGGAGCTCCTCTCCTGCTGCTCAGGGGGAACCTCTTTATTCACCATAAACTTCTTTACATTTGCAGGATACACTGAAAAACACACAACCACATTATGGGAAACACACATTTATTGTATGTTAATCAGTGATCAGTTAATTGCAGTCCTTAAATAATCAATCAACATTGTTTTACAGTATTTCAACTTCCCAACAATCAGCTCCACTTTAAACAGACGCAACATTAAAATGTGAAATCAGAAGTAAAAGTGACTCATTCACATAAAACGTAAAATCACATAATGAAGCTGCAGATCTGTAGAAAACTACTGAAACCTTCAGCCAGTAAATCAGTTGAATGGATGATGTTTGATATCACTTATAGGATAATCTATAATCAATATATAACAGCAGTAATAACGTCCAGAGGAATCATCAAAACAGAACAATTATCAAACCTGCTTCTTGCAGCTTGATGTCGGGGTTTAAAACCAAATCCAGCAGTTTCCGTTTGTGATCGATCTCCTTTTCAACTCCAGATATTGATCTCTCGAAATGTCCAAACAGATCACGACGAGCCGCATTGATCAGCCGCCGTTTAAATAAACCTTTAAGCTCCTGAAATCTGGACATTGTCCACAGATCGTCGAGTCAAAGCAGAGAGAAGTAAACTCTGAAGCCTTTTGTGTTAGTTACATGTTTCTAACATGTTCACTCAGCTTCCAAACATGCTAACTGTGTTCAGCAAAGCCAAGACCCGGAAACAAAACTTCAATAACATCAATACAAGCGGTGTTTAATGCAGGTTATCAATTATAGAAGACCAAGAAGAAGCGCTACAAAGCCTCTTTATTTTGAAGTCCAGAAATGCACAGCGGAAGTGACGTCTTTTCTTTAGTTTAATGCTGCACTATAAAATGTAAACATCTGTTTGATCTCAGAACATGTCGCTTCCGCTTCCGGTCTGAACGCGAGCTGCCACCCGCCATCAACAAAGAGGAAGAGGAAGAGGAAACATTAAAGATGTCTAAAGTCCAGATGCTGAGAGTTTGTGTCGAGCAGCGACTGTCTGCAGCTGCTGAGGAGATCTTAGTTCTGTTTGAAAGGATGATATCGGAGTACGAGGAGGAGCTTTGTAGATCAAAAGAGGAGAACCAGCGACACCGTAAATTACTGGACGCTGTTTTCAAGCCTCAGCTTCAGATACACAGAGCAGGTTTGTTCTCTTATTGTCACTGTGATCACACTGAGTTTAAACTACAGCAGCTGAAACTACAGCAGTTTAAACTACAGCAGTTTAAACTACAGCAGCTGAAACTACAGCAGCTGAAACTACAGCAGCAGAAACTACAGCAACAGGGCTTGAAACGTTGTGTCTCTGTTTAAACAACCTAACAAGAACACCTGGAAGACACGTGACTGGGAGTTACTCAGCATGCTCACTAGCAGGTTTGTTGTTGTTAAAACTAGATTTATAACTAGTTATAAAGTCATCAGGTCATTATTTCAAAGCCATCTGTCTTATTATTTTTCTAGTTTTATTTGAATGGAAGTTGGCTATAAAACATCTTTTGTGCAAATTACATTAATAAATTGGCTCCCATGAAGCTTTTATACTAACGTGTGTCAACTCATGTAAAGTTAGCATATTAGCAACTATATATGAGCCTAAATATGTTTAGTGGATATTAAACACTTCTACCACATTGCACCAGTGTTTCAGGTGAACTGTTAAATACCTGCAGATTTCCTGGAAGCTACTATAAAATAAAGTATTATGTGTTTATATTAAAACATATAAAATTATATCATTATCACATTTTTCAGAAATAATTAATCAATCATCAGTTGTTGCTGACCAGTTGATTTATCAGCTGATAATTTCAGCATTATCCACATTTCAGTCTTCTTCAACATTTAAGCCACCGCTAACAATGCAGAGAGCTTACTGACCAAACAAATGACAGTAAATACACGAACAGCTGCTACAAAGAAGCTGATGAAGTAATGATCTCTAACATAATCTCTGTGTTTGTGTTTCAGAGCGTTCTGCAGACGTCCAGCAGCTGCTGGAGAGTAAAGAAGAGGTTCCCCCTGAGCAGCAGGAGAGGAGCTCCAGTCTGGACCAGGAGGAACCAGAACCTCCACACATTAAGGAGGAACAGGAGGAACTCTGGACCAGTCAGGAGGGAGAGCAGCTTCAAGGGCTGGAGGAGGCTGATATCACCACGTTCACTCCTGTCTCTGTGAAGAGTGAAGATGATGAAGAGAAACCTCAGTCCTCACAGCTTCATCACAGACAGACTGAACAGATGGAAACAGAAGCTGATGAAGGATCAGAACCAGCCAGCAATGTGGATCCAGACAGTCATTTAAAACCAGTCACTCATGTTAAACCTTTAGAATCAGAGGCTGATAACAGAGATGATTGGAAGGAGATCAGTGAACTTCAAGCGGGGGTCAACTCTCTGGGAAGTGATGATGAAAGTGATATGCAATGTAATACTGACAAGGAATCATTTAGCTGCTCTGAATGTGGGAGAACATTTTGCCGCAGGGACCATCTGATGAGCCACATGAGAACACACACGGGGGAGAAACCATTTAGTTGCAACATGGCGGTCAGACGGAAATATGACGTTAATTTCAAAGAGAGAGTTTTGCAGTATGCAGAGGAAAATTCAGGAAAGAAAACCGCACAGCACTTCGACATTGACCCGAAAAGAATCAGATACTGGCAAAAACAGAAGAGTGAGCTGCTGTTAGCTGACAAGCAGAGAGCACGGCTAACTGGAGGCGGGAGGAAGAAGGTTAGCGCAGAGCTAGAGAGACTGCTTTTAGAGTGGATTTACACAATGCGGGAAAAAAATATCCGTGTAACAACAAAGATGATCAAAAATAAAGCGTTGGAGATCTACCCGTCAGTGAGTGATGCAGGACAGGTGTTTGTGGCTAGCAGGAGTTGGCTACAAAGATTTCTGCAGCGCAACAACCTCTCACTAAGGTGCACTGCCTCGCTGCCAAGGCCACCGCTTCTGTGAACAGCAGGATGAATGCAGGGAGGGACAGACCTGCGCCGGGTGGGAGGCTGTCATCCAGCCCGAAGATGAAAATGATTTCACAATAAGGTTGTTGTTCCTGATGAGGAGGACAGTGGCTGCCTGTAATTGTTTCATTTATCAGGCTAAGCTATGATGTTGGTAGTATTTATGCAGTATCCTATTTTTTGTTTTCAGACTTCGGTTACAGCTGAATGTCATTATATTAGATGTGACTAAATAGGACTAACTAATGTTAAAATCCAGAGTACCTCAGATTTGTTGTTTTTAATTTTGACACCTGGTCATAATTACCCTCTGCTATGTAACTGGTCGTACTTTACACAAGTTAAATTGATTGCATTTTTAATTTACATGGTACTGATAAGAAGAAGGCCGTTACTGCTGCTATGAGCCAGCATGGCCTTGTAATACTGTGATGCACTTTGTTTTAAGAGGACAATAAATGTCGCCTGTATAAACTTTACAGGTTGATCCACTTTCTTTGTTTTTTTCCTTTTCTTTTAAAATTCAGGAAATGAAGGATTTTTGGGCTTTAAATTTGAAACAGATACAGGAAGTGTTGAGTTTGCATTAATGCAGAAACAGGAAACCAGCAGGTGAAACAGAAGCAGGTTAACTTACTGCAGCAGTCTCTCTTCCCTCTTACAGATCTTACAAGAAGCCAACTGCCATGAAACCCCAACAAGAGTCACGTGACTAGCCGTAGGTAAGAGTGTGTATGACGTCATGACGTAGAGGTGACGTAAAACGTGTTCAGTAGCAGCGGTGTCAGAGTCATATGAATACAACAGATCAGAGTTTAGTGTGAAGCTTCATTTAACAGCAGTAACTCTGTAACATGTCCAGACTTCAGAGTCTGAAGCGTTTCGTCCAGCAGCGGCTAACTGCGGCTGTGGAGGAGATATTTGGACACTTTGAGAAAACGATAACCGAGTATGAAGAGGAGATGAGCCGCAGGCACCGTGAACTGCTGGAGGAGGTTTTAAAGCCTGAAACAAATCTGCAAAACGCAGGTTAGGTGTGTTTATGTTGCTGGAAACATGTTAATGCTCTGTTAATGTGGCCGGCAGGCAGTGCTAAGCTAACGCTAGCAGCTACACGGGCTGTTAGCCGCAGCTAGCTCATGCTAAAGGCCGACAGATAACAACCAACAACCAACAACTGCATCTATTAAGAGTTTTACATTAAATTCATACTATACAGGAGGTTCCTAAAAACAATGTATAGATTCATACACTAATTATCGCCCTCAGTCATCATTTCCGGCTCATCTGACAATCTTTAACTTTTATGTTTTCAATGTCTATTAAAATCTACATGAATGATTTAAGATGCACTTTATTATAGGGGAACAGGAAGAAATCCTTCAGTCTTTGGTGAGTGATTGCTGAGTTTTTTATTACTAAGGAGGATTTAAAATAAAAAACGATTTATATTCTAAATACAACTAAATATGGAGTTTCTACAACAGCAAATCACCGTAAATTCAATATGACACTGGGAAGAAATATAAAATGTCAGAAAAATACATATTCCTGACATCAAAATACTAAGTGAAGTTTAGAAAGGATGAAGAACACAGACATCAGTATCAGTCACTGTCGGTCAGTATCAGTCAGTCACTGTCAGTCAGTATCAGTCACTGTCAGTATCAGTCACTGTCAGTCGGTATCAGTCAGTATCAGTCACTGTCAGACAGTATCAGTCAGTATCAGTCAGTATCAGACAATATCAGTCACTGTCAGACAGTATTAGTATTGCTCAGTATCAGACAGTATCAGTATTGGTCAGTATCAGTCAGTATTAGACAGTATCAGTCACTGTCAGACAGTATTAGTATCATCGGTCAGTATCAGCTAGTATCGTCAGTATTAGTTAGTATCGGTTAGTATCGGTCAGTATCAGCTAGTATCGTCAGTATTAGTTAGTATCGGTCAGTATCAGTTAGTATCGGTCAGTATCAGTCAGTATCAGTCAGTATCGGTCAGTATCGGTCAGTATCAGCTAGTATCGTCAGTATTAGTTAGTATCGGTCAGTATCAGTTAGTATCGGTCAGTATCAGTCAGTATCGTCAGTATCAGTTAGTATCGGTCAGTATCAGTTAGTATCAGTCAGTATCAGTCAGTATCAGTCAGTATCAGACCTCTTCCTGTCCTCTACCTGCAGGTTTGGTTTGTTTCAGTCAGGTTACATTAACATTACATATATCATCTTAACCAGCGTGCTGTGGTTCTCTAGACGATACTGGATGACTGAACAGGTGAAAATATAAAGACACAGTTCAGCTCCCTCTGACCTTCTCTGTACTTCTCTACCAACATCCTCAAAGCAAATACTGCGTAGTACTCTGTTTTGGCATGAAACCATACTGCTGTTCACTTCTGTCCTTAGTCTAGCTTCAACTAATCTTTCCCATAACTTCATTTTATGGCTCATCAGCTGTAGTTGCCACAACTCTGCACATCTCCCTTGTTCTTAAAAAATTGACACCATCACACTTCTCCTCCATTGCTTGTATTTCAAGGGATCACCCTCTAATGATATAATTTCAACTGGGATCTGGTTCAAATGTGTACTATTTTCAATATACACTATTATATAAATGTACTTAAAACATGTTTTGCTATATTTCAATGCATTTTAAATACATTTAAATGTATTATTTCTACTGACGTTGACTTGCCACTGTTATTTTGGTTTCTTTTGTCCTCCATGACAGTAAACGAATAGATAGAAGAAAAAATTTGTATTGTGGACTGTTGGTTGGAAAAACAACAAACATCAGGTTGCATCTTTTTTTTGCAAAACGGTGATCAACATTTTTTACTGTTTTTACCAAACCACAAATCAATTCATCGAAAACACAGGCAACTCCAAAAGAACGTCTTTAGGGCTGCAATTAATACTTATTTTCATGATTAACCAATCACTTCTTGATCTGAAAAAACATCCACTTGATTTGTTTTAGATTTTTGTTAACCACTCATAAAAAAATACTTCCTATTGTGCTACTAGTGGTAGGTTTAACATAAAATGTAGTTATCAAGCTTGATTGAACAAAAGTTCTTGTGTTCATATTAATAGCTCTCTGTCTGTGTTTCAGCTTTACCTTTAGATGTGCGAGAAGTGATTGTTGGTGAAGTGCAGCAGGAGTGGAGCTCCAGTCTGGGCCAGGAGGAACCAGAACCTCCACACATTAATAAGGAACAGGAGGAACTCTGGACCAGTCAGGAGGGAGAGCAGCTTCAAGGGCTGGAGGAGGCTGATATCACCACGTTCACTCCTGTCTCTGTGAAGAGTGAAGATGATGAAGAGAAACCTCAGTCCTCACAGCTTCATCACAGACAGACTGAACAGATGGAAACAGAAGCTGATGAAGGATCAGAACCAACAAGGAACTCACATCCACATAAACCTGATACTGATGACAAGAATTCAGACTCCTCTGAGAGTGAGACTGAAGACAGTGATGATGTAAAGGACACCAGTGAACCTCAGTCAGGTTTAAAGTCTCATATGAATTGTAATACTACCAAGAAATCATTTAGCTGCTCCGAGTGTGGTAAAGAATTTGGAAAAAAGCGAAATCTCATTGTACACCGGAAAATTCACACTGGGGAGAAACCGTTCATTTGCTCAGTTTGTGGTAAAAGATTTGGACGCAAGGAGTCTCTTGGGAGACACATGAGAGTTCACACAGGAGAAAACCCATTTAGTTGCTCAGTTTGTGGTAAAAGAGTTGTATGCAAGGGGTCTCTTCGCAGACATATGCTAATTCACACAGGAGAGAAACCTTTTATTTGCACAGTTTGTGGTAAAAGAGTTGTATGCCAGGGTTCTCTTAGGAGACATATGCTAATTCACACAGGAGAGAAACCTTTTAGTTGCTCAGTTTGTGGTAAATCTTTTACTCGGTCAGGTTTAAAACACCATCTGATAACTCACACAGGAGAGAAACCTTTTAGTTGCTCAGTTTGTGGTAAATCTTTTACTCAGTCAGGTCTGAAATACCACCTTAAAACTCACACAAGAGAAAAACCATTTAGTTGCTCAGTTTGCGGTGAAAGATTCAACCAGAAGTTGACTTTGCAGCTACATATGAGAATCCACACAGGAGAGAAGACGTATATCTGCTCTGAATGTGGTAAACAATTTGGCTGTAAAATATATCTCAACAAACATATGAGTATCCACACAGGAGAGAAGCCATTTAGCTGCCCAGATTGTCGTAAAAGATTTAACAAAAAGGGAAATTTGCAGAGACACATGAGGATTCATTCAAAAGAATCTATTTAGCTGCTCAGTTTGAGCTAAAAAGAACCATACAAGAGGTTCATCTGTCAAGCTACCTGGCTGTCCACAAGGGTGAGGAACACTTTTATCGCACACGTGTGTTGATGAGTCCTCAGCAGTTCAGCTGAACAGAAACAGAACCAGCCAGGAACTCACATCCAGAGTTAGTGCTGACAAAGTTTCAGACTTTCCTGAACCTTAGATACTGATGATGATTAGAAGGAGACCAGTGAACCTCAGTCAAGTTTAGACACCGTATATCCTTTTAAGTGATATGAGATGTAAAACTGTCTTAAAACCTTTTTCTTATGCATTAATGAGCTCACGCAGAAGGAAACTTTTCAGTTGCTCATGTTCAAGTGAAAACTCTTCAAATGTGTTAGTATGGCAAAGGTTCGTCTTGTGTTTGTGTTCACTAGTAATAGTACTGTGTGTGTGTGTGTGTGTGTGTGTGTGTGTGTGTGTGTGTGTGTGGTATTACCAGCAGTAAATCCTGAAATGATCATCAACATTAATGTTAAAGGAAACACAAGCCAAACTGACTGACTCCTTTGGTAACTGTGTTTAGGAGTGAACTGGCCAAAAAGTTGAGTTATTAAGGAAAGACTAAATACATATAAGAAACAGGAAAACATAGATTAAACTGAAAGCGGTAATAAGATGACGGAGATCCATATTCTCATTGTCATAAAGTTAAAAAAAATATTCAGCATAAAGGTTCTCATGTCAGGAGCAATAACAGCTGTGTGTCGTATAGATGCAGTTTTTTTGTACACAGTTTTATACTTTTGGCTTTATCTTCTAGAATATTCATGTTTTTTATTATGATCTTGGAATAAATAATAATAATAATTATTGACCGAATAATGTGAATAGTATTGCATATCATTAACAGTGAGACACAGAGCTTTGTGGAAACTTTTATATGTTAGTTAGTATGACTGCTGGTCACCATAGACGTATATATGTTGATGCCACCATATCGGTCTGCTCACATCTAGACATCAAGCACAGCAAGCCTATACAAACCCGCTTCCTGTCTGGAAAAGCGTGACATTTCCCCTGAGGATCTGGCCACAGAATAAAGGTAATAATAGATTTGAATGTCTTTTGTGCAACTTTACATTTCCTGTAAAACTGATGAAAGTTGATTATGAGTCAGAGCTCAGTGCAGGGTGTTCAAGTAAGATGAACCTATTTCATCAGTCAAAAGCCTGACGGGGGCTGAGTCTGGTTAGTCCAATAGTACCATTGCAAGAACAAGGACAGAGTTTAAATTCACACACCATACAGGTATATATTTAGTTACCACAGGTATGTCCAGATCTACACATATGCATCAAATAGTTTAGCTGAGTAGCGTCTGTTGTTCCAGAGTTTCATCCCAGTATTGTGAGCAGTAGATGGAGGACACAAGACCACTGAGTCATCATTAGTTCAGACTCATCATGTTAACAGTTCATTCAAGCAGCAGACCAGACATCAGACTTGATTCACTGATATCTTAATGTCACATGATGCTATGAAGGGAAATGAAATGATAATCAGGCTGGGAAGGAGTCAGTTGGTGGCGGTAATGCATCAATCAACCAACAGCCAATAAACCTCAACGAAGAAGAGTGAAGTGATCGTTTGTATTGATCCGTTACAGTGTGAAGCTTCATTTAACAGCAGTAACTCTGTAACATGTCCAGACTTCAGAGTCTGAAGCGTTTCGTCCAGCAGCGGCTAACTGCGGCTGTGGAGGAGATATTTGGACACTTTGAGAAAACGATAACCGAGTATGAAGAGGAGATGAGCCGCAGGCACCGTGAACTGCTGGAGGAGGTTTTAAAGCCTGAAACAAATCTGCAAAACGCAGGTTAGGTGTGTTTATGTTGCTGGAAACATGTTAATGTGGCCGGCAGGCAGTGCTAAGCTAACGCTAGACGCAGCTAGCTCAAGCTTTTATTATAATTATTTTGTTCAGGGCGTTTCTGGGTGTGTAGCTCCAGCCAATGAGGTTGGTCATTACTTATAAGGTCACATGACTGTGACTTTTATGTGCTTCAGCGTGTTCCTGCCTTTCTGTCTCTCTTCTGCTGTGTGCTGCTCCTCTGCTCTCTGTGTCTGTCTGACATTGGGTCTGATACACACACAACAGACACGGTGAAACACTTCAGCTGCATTCACAACAAATCTGGCAATGCGGCTCCTTCCCATAGGGTTTTGTGGAGGTGTAGACATATTTCACGCAGTTTCATGCTTTTTGTGGGGGTCGGGAGAACTCAGCAGCCATGTGTTTCTCTGTTCTCTTCTCATTAAGCATCCACAAAAATCTAAGTGAAAATAAATGTTTATAACTATTAGAAAGCCTTATAAAAAAAACAGCTTATGTTGTTGTTTAGACCATTTCTCAAGACTGTGTAGTCGTGGCAGATCATGTTTTGAGTCAGGTACGGATCACAGACTTTCTCATATTCAGCTACACAGCGCATTAAAATATCCTTAAGAAAACATTTGAAGAAATAGACAATCCAGTACCAGAGTCTTGATTCGTAGTTTGACCGTTGGATCTGAGTTTCGTGAGCATTGTGTTCAGGAGCCGCTTTCTCCATGTTTCACTACACATAACGGCGCACTTACTGTATAATAATCTTGTGATATATTCCCTGTTCACATATTCATATAACTAAATATTCTATATACCTTGATTTTTGCAGCTAGATATATTTTGGTATCACTTAGTCTCTAACTAGTTCAAACTGCAGCGGCAAGAGTTTGACAAGGTCAGAAAAGAGGAAGCAGATCACTCCCATAACTGGCTGCCTGTTAGATTCAAAATTGATGTTAAAATGATTTCATCTCACACAGTCTGATAATTTTCCAGGACTGCAACCAACAACCATTTTCATCTTTTCAATCGATTTATCTGTGGATTATGTAATTAATTAACTGATTTGTTATTTTGTCTATAAAGTGTATTTTGCATAGCACAAGATACAACCCATTTATTGATTTGTCTGACCCACAGTCCACAACTCAAATATTATATAAAAGATATTCAGTTTACTGTCATAGAGGACAAAGCAGAAAATATTCACATTTGAGAAGCTGGAATCAAAGACTACAGACACTCCTTCTTTCTAAAAAAAAATCACTCAGAACAATCAATCAGTTAAAATAGTTTTGATTTGGATTGGTTATCAAGCTTGATACAAAAGTTCATGTGTTTATATTAATAGTTCTCTGTCTGTGTTTCAGCTTTACCCTTAGATGTGCAAAAAGTGATTGTTGGTGAAGACGAGCAGCAGGAGAGGAGCTCCAGTCTGGACCACGCGGAACCAGAACCTCCACACATTAATAAGGAACAGAAGGAACTCTGGACCAGTCAGGAGGGAGAGCAGCTTCAAGGGGCTGATATCACGAAGTTCACATTCACTCCTGTCCCTTTGCCGAGTGAAGATGATGAAGAGAAACCTCAGTCCTTACAGCTTCATCAAAGACAGACTGAACAGATGGAAACAGAAGCTGATGGAGGATCAGAACCAACAAGGAACTCACATCCACATAAACCTGATACTGATGACAAAAAATTCTTCTGAGAGTGAGACTGAAGACAGTGATGAATGGAAAGAGACCAGTGAACCTCAGTCAGGTTTAAAGTCTCATATGAGTTGGAATACTAGCAAGAAATCGTTTAGCTGCTCCGAGTGTGGCAAAAAATTTTGCCAAAAGGGAAGCCTGATCATACACCGGAGAATTCACACAGGGGAGAAACCGTTCAGTTGCTCAGTTTGTGGCAAAAGATTTGGATGTGTGGGGTCTCTTAGGAGACATATGCTAATTCACACAGGAGTGAAACCTTTTATTTGCACAGTATGTGGTAAATCCTTTACTCAGTCAGGCCTAAAATACCACCTTAAAACTCACACGGGAGAGAAACCCTTTAGTTGTTCAGTTTGTGGTAGAAGATTTGTATGCAAGGGGTCTCTTAGGAGACACAAGATAATTCACACAGGAGAAAAAACATTTATTTGCTCAGTTTGTGGTGAAAGATTCAACCAGAATGTGACTTTGCAGCTACATATGAGAATCCACACAGGACAGAAGACATTTAGCTGCTCTGAGTGTGGTAAACAATTTTTCTTTAAAAGATATCTCCAGGGACACATGAGAATCCACACAGGAGAGAAGCCATTTAGCTGCTCTGATTGTTGTTTAAGATTTAACAAAAAGGGAAATCTGCAGAGACACATGAGGATTCATTCAAGAGAAACCATTTAGCTGCTGAGTTTGTGCTAAAAAGAACCATACAAGTACAAACATACAAGTTCATCTGTCAAGCTACCTGGCTGTCCACAAGGGTGAGGAACACTTTTATTGCACACGTGTGTTGATGAGTTAGCAGTTCAACTGAACAAAAACAGAACCAACAACCAACCCAACAATTAGTAGGGTTGGGTAGGATGTTATTAATAGCGATATTTATACTGATACTGCTTATCGATACCAATACCCTTATTGATACTACTCACTGTTGTTTGGTGCAAATCGCAATAATTAATACAATTTCAACCAATCTCTGTAATATTTGCAGGGGCTTGCAAGTTTACAAAATTCCTATGATTTCTCTGCATTAAAATCACAGAAAATTGTGATTTTGCAATTGCAATAATTAATGCAAGAGTTTGCAATTTTGCTAAATTACTGCAACTTTTCTGCATGAAATGGCCAAATCAACAGACTGCTTGTGACCTTCCTTTGCTTAAAGCATAAAGGTTCTCATGTCAGGAGTTGATAGTGACCATGATGATAATAGTTGTATATAAATATATTGTTTTAGTGTGTAAATTGTTTTATACTATTGTTATGATGAAATAAAATTAACTGAATAACTTAAATAGTATTGTGTATCATTAACAGTGAGACATGAGGGTTTGTGTGTGACTGAGACTTAATGATGTGATTTTTAATGTTCCAGCTGATTGTTGCTCTGTTGGTGTTCTTCTGCAGCCGTGCAGGACGTAGAGGCGGTGGTCAACAGACCGCATGGTTGATGGTTTGATTCCCGAAATAATAAATTGATGTGTACAACATTTTTGTATTTTTCCTTTTAGCTTTACCTAAGCATGTGAAAAAAAATGCATGAATTGTCTTGACAATGAATGACTGAACTAACTGTATAACAAAAACTCCCCTTCACTTAGAGCCAAGTTTTACTACGTCTATTGAGCGACTGAAATAGGCATTCAAGGTAAATAAGCCTTGGTCAAAATCGTCACATGTTCCACTATATTGGACTTCTGTATATACAATACTCTTTTTGATCTGAGGTGTCCTTAACCTAAAATAAAACTACGGGTATAATCAGTACTTACAGTTTTGGTATAGTTTGTTGTGACTGAAGTTGCAAATGACAGATTATTAATTTTATTATCAATAGTACCATACATCTGTAAAACTACAGTATATATCCATAATTTAATACCTCAACATTGGGTTATGGGTTAAACATTCAGACAGTAAGGCAGCTTTTTCTTATGCATATTTAGTACTATTTTGGCAAAATTTAGCATGATGAAGGGATCTAATGGTCAGTATGAACAGGAGGATGATTACAGCAAGAACATGATCACTGTTCATTTGGGCTCCTGACGGTTTTAAGACACACTTGACAAATTGTGCCCACCCTTTAAAGATCCCTTCCAAACATGCAATAAGAACTATATAAATATTCAGCAGGAAACAATATTGTGTGTCTGATATAGTTTTCCCACAAGTATGATTATATAAATATGCAAATTAATTTAATTTTTATTGTTGGACACAACATGCCTCCTGCTTTAATGTAGTGCGTTTGTGCACTGGAGGCTTCAAATTTCCATGTCACACTTGTGTAAGTTGAATATTGGACCACAATGTAGGACCGCCCCTTTAAAGTGGACTTCCAATGAGCTCAGAGAAACTTCAGCAGATGAATGTGAAAACAAACTCTGCACAGAGAACAACAACCAGCTGAAGGAACAACAAAAATCCATTTTTTAATTTTGAGGCAGACTTAGTAAAAGCACAGGTGCCAAATTAGAGGAGAGATAATTGATGAAGACAAACACTTCCATACAGGTCATTTTTTTTAATCAATTTAATAAAAATCAATAACAAACCATAAGTTTAAAAAGAGTAGAGTAATAAAGTAGTAAGGGTAAGAGTAGTAAATAACCAAATAACAGGAAAACAATAAATAACACTAAAACAACATCTTGTCTTGAGAAGTATTGTGTTGATGCTATTGAAGTTTAATACAGTGATTTTTAGTGTGTACATACCTACGGGTGATTGTCTTTATATATATATATATATATATATATTATATATATATATATAATTTATTTATTTATCAGGGAACACACACATTAACATCAATTTAATGTAAATGCATCAGATTTGGCCAAAATCTAATTTCATCTACATTCCCATGGCAAATTCATGTAAAAAGGACACCTATAAAACTGTTACAGAATAGACACAAACAAGCGTGTGTCTATTCTGACGAGCCCCGCCGGCTGTGTTTCTAGTGTTTATAACATACATAACACAGAGACATGAGATTGATATCATCACATCTGAACATCCCCTTCTCAGAGACAAAGCAAATACATTTCTTACCTACAATACATAACTGTTCCTCTAAGAAATTAGAAAAAAAGAGTTCAATTGTTTGAGGTTTAACATTTAGCTAGAAGATAACGTCAGTGTTCCTGGTGAAATCGGATAAACAAATAGCAAGAAATCAAAACAAATTTATCAATTAGCCTTAATGACATTACCCATTCTTGCCTTGACCATTCAAACACTCTAAGCTGATGGAAAAAATTCAAAGTTTCAATTGCTTCAGTGTTGAATTACTGCTCTACAGTTTCATTTCGCACCACCGTTCTCACCAGCACAATCATGTCTTTTAAATGTTGACTGCCAAGTGAATCTTTTGTCACAAACACTACAGCGGAATGGTTTCTCCCCAGTGTGAGCTGTCATGTGTCTCATCATATGTCCCTTTCGTGAAAATCTTTTACCACAAACTGAGCAAATAAAAGGCCTCACCCCAGTATGTGTTCTCATGTGTTGAGCCAAAGTGTGCCGCTGAGTGAAACTCGTGTTACAAACTGAGCAGGAAAAAGGCTTTTCTCCTGTGTGAATTCGAAAGTGTGCCACCAAATCTGAGCGTTGCCTGAATCTTTTACTGCAAAGTGAGCAACAAAACGGTTTCTCCCCGGTGTGGACTCTCATGTGTTTATCCAATGACCAACCATGACCAAAACTGGTATTACAAACAGAACAGATAAAAGGTTTTTCACCTGAATGACATCTCATGTGAGCAATCAAGTGTTCCCTCCGATTGAAACTTTTATTGCAAAATGAGCAGCTGAATGGTTTCTCTCCTGTGTGACATTTCATGTGTCTTTTCAGATTTGACTTGTGGCCAAACGTTCTTCCGCACTCGGAGCAGATAAATGATTCTTTGTCAGAATTATTTACATTATTTTTAACAGAGCTTAAACCTGATTCCCTCTTGGTCCAATCATCATCACTGACATCAGTCTCAGAGGAGTTTGTATTGTCATCAGTAGCAAGTTGTAAATGTCTATGTGGATGTGAGTTCCTGGCTGGTTCTGATCCTTCATCAGCTTCTGTTTCCATCTGTTCAGTCTGTCTGTGATGAAGCTGTGAGGACTGAGGTTTCTCTTCATCATCTTCACTCTTCACAGAGACAGAAGTGAACGTGGTGATATCAGCCTCCTCCAGCCCTTGAAGCTGCTCTCCCTCCTGACTGGTCCAGAGTTCCTCCTGTTCCTCTTTAATGTGTGGAGGTTCTGGTTCCTCCTGGCCCAGACTGGAGCTCCTCTCCTGCTGCTCAGGGGGAACCTCTTTACTCTCCAGCAGCTGCTGGACATCTGCAGGTAACAGTGAAATACAAACACATAATAGAAAACAGATGTCTTGTTTACATGCAAACCACTGATATCAGTCCTTTATCTCACAGAGGGCTGTCAGGACATCAGATGAACAGTTTTCACCCCTGTTTACTGGTTATGTTGCATTTCTCCAGCAATCTCTCTTATATAATAGTAGAAATAATTGTTATTTGAGTCTGTATATGTCTTAATATTCCTCATTGTTAGTTTGCTCAGTTGTGTGTCAGTAATTCATACTTGATGAGTTATTATTTCACCAACAACTGACTATTAATCAGTGTTAGTTTTCATGATCCGACCTGCAGATTTATCAGGTGTTTTGTTTAAACAGAGCAAGATATTTGCTCTGATATATTTGTTATATCTGATATTTCTTTCTTAAAAAGGACTGAAGACGATTAATCAATTATCAGAATAGCTGGTAATTAATTAAACTAATCGATTCTAATCCTTGCAGCTCTGACCCTTCAACATAAACAGTGAGTTCATTAATAGTTCAAACCGTCAGCAGTCGTTTATTACCGTAAACTTCTAGTTCAAACCGTCAGCAGTCGTTTATTACCGTAAACCTCTAGTTCAAACCGTCAGCAGTCGTTTATTACCGTAAACCTCTAGTTCAAACCGTCAGCAGTCGTTTATTACCGTAAACTTCGAGTTCAAACCGTCAGTAGTCGTTTATTACCGTAAACTTCTAGTTCAAACCGTCAGCAGTCGTTTATTACCGTAAACCTCTAGTTCAAACCGTCAGCAGTCGTTTATTACCGTAAACTTCGGAGTTCTGCTGCTCCGCCGGTGAAGACGCTCTCAGCATTTGGACTTCAGACATTTTCATACAATGACAGAAACATTTTCTCCAAACAAAAACTCAGTTTGGTCTCCATCAGACCGTCACTGGGCTGCTGCTCCACCTACATGCTAACAAGCTAACATGCTAACAAGCTAACAGCAGCAGCTTGTGTGCTGCGATCTGAATCATTACAAACAGACACGAGGACGTAACGGTGCGTTTCTGCCGTTTGTTACAGACACTTTCTAAAAACGCGACTGTGCTGCTCGTCACAGACGCCATCTTGATCACAGTGTAAAGTTAACGACAATGAAGAACTTCCGGGGCAGCTTCAAAATACACGTTCAGAAGTATTACCAAAAATACTGAAATAATACATGGTTCAAGTCTCACATGAAAAATAATACTACAGATAATACTACAGTATCAGTACATAAGTATAGTGATCTTGATGTAGTTAAAGTACTGCAGTAACAGTAATAAATACATACTAAATATACAACTATATACACAATAAACATATTAAATCAGACAGTAATGTCAAATACTAATCAACTCATTTTTATTCACGTTTACTGTATCAGTCCAACAACATGAATCAAGAGCCCAACAGGTGGCAACAGGTGGGGTTCAGGTGTTTCTTTATTTGGAACTGCATCAAACAACCTCACAGTTAATGTGAAATGTGTCACTTAACAATTAAAAACTTTACAGTCTGCAAAAAAGCCAAACATTTTAATATTACCAGAATATATTGACCATGAGTTCAGCGCTGCAGGGCTCACATGTAGCTTCATCAATACCATCTAACACAAATATGATTATTATTACTTAAACATTGACCACCTGTTTATCAAGTCTGTGACAGCAATGTTTAATGTTGTCTGAACACTGATAGATGTTGATACTTATTCTAGTACTGTTGTTCAACATGGATGTCCCTACAGTGCTGTCTTGTCTCAATGTCACCAATCACACATTGCTGTGACGAACAAACTGGGAAGCTGAATGGTTTCTCTGCCATTTGGTTTCACAAAATCCTTTAACACACAGTGAACAATTAAAGAGCAGCGCTGTCCCATCAGAATGATCCATCTATTCGAAAAAGGGGGGGTTCATTTTTTTTTATATCCTCTTCCATCTCTTATTGCATATATTTTGACCTTATAGGCCTACATACTAAATAACAGCCTCCATAATATTATTCATGTCTCCATCTGGTTACCACAGTTAGAGTAAAATGAAAGGGTTAAACATAATTAATTAACAAAGCCCTTTAAGCTGCACTTGGTCCAGAATGCTGCAGTTCATCTTTTAACAGGAACAGGTTCTGATACCACCTGTAGAGTCGAGCTGCAGGCTGGAGGCTCTGCCCCCCTGTTCCCCTAAGTTGGAAACTGTGATGACTCACCTGTACAACGGTGTTATCTGACCTGTGCTGGCCAGGTGAATCTTTTCTCACAAACTCTGCAGCTGAATAGTTTCTCTCCCGTGTGCAGCCGTACATGTTGTGTCAGACTTTTCTTTTGTACAAAAGCTTTACCACAAAACGGACATACAAAGGATTTCTTGCCTGTGTGGATTTTCATGTGAACTGCAACATAGCCTCGACTTGAGAAATGTTTATTACAAACCAAACAGCGGTATGGCTTCTCTCCTGAATGAACTCTCACATGTTTCTTCAGATGCTCTTTGCAGGCAAATCTTTTACCGCACTCAAAGCAGGTAAATTGTGTAAATTGTTTCCTGCCAGAATTACATCTTTCAGGGATTTTATTTTTTTTTCTCCTTCTAAACCCAGCAGAGCTTCCACAGTCTCTTCTGAGGCATAATCAGTGACTTTAGCGCCACGTTCAGAACAGTCTGAAGGGATTTAAACTGTAAGTCTATTTCACTCTGGAGCAGAAGGTGGCGGTAATGCACCAATAACATGGAGGACAACAGAAGGAGAAGGAGAAGGAGAAGAAGAAGAAGAAGAAGAAGAAGAAGAAGAAGAAGAAGAAGAAGAAGAAGAAGAAGAAGAAGAATGCTGCAACACAACAATATAACAACACAACAACAACAACAACAACAACAACAACATCATCATCATCATCATCATCACCATCACCATCATGTTCCAGGTTGTGGAAGATAAAAAGAGCAGAGAAAGCGTCCGTTTCTGAGGATGAAGCGACTCCTGGATTTGGCTTTAAAACATGAAACAGGTTTGTTTTCGTTTCTAATGTTTTCTGTGCTACACTAACGTTAGCCAAACAACCCTGTTAGCTTCAGCTCCTGCTGAAAGGTTGTATTCTAGAAAAATCCTGAAAACGTGACTTTAACTCTGTGAAGCTAACCTGCTAGCTTTTCTTCAACACACTGAGCAGTAGAAGTACTGCAGTAAAAGGAGAAAATACAACATAAGTAAAAGTAGTATGGTGTAGTTATATTGTGAAAGTGAAAGTACACAGGTATCACGTGATTAATCTGTTGTTAAAACTAATGTTCAGTCTGAATATTCTCATTCATCCAGGTCATATTTATCTCAAGGAAGTTCCTTGAGAAAACTAATGTTATATATATCTGTTACTGTCGAGCTAAATATTAAATATATATCAAATATTTTAATGAGATATGTGTCATTCTTAAAAAATGTTATCAAATAGAAACTATACAACATAATATTGTGTTATGTCTGAATAGTACAACAGCTGAGTAACAAACTAATGTAATAAAATCAAATCAAATTTTATTTATATAGCCCCAAATCACAAAATACATTTGTCTCAGAGGGCTTTACAATCTGTACAAGGAGTGACACCCTCTGTCCTTAGACCCTCGATGTAATGTAATGTAATGTAATATCTAACATCCAACCACGAGTTTGATTGACACACAGTAAACATCCTTATTAAAACTGCAACGATTAGTTGATTAATCAATTATTTTCCAATTACTAAATTAATCTGCAACTGTTTTGATGATAATCGACTAATTGTGGGTCATTTCTTCTAGATTTTTTAAAAATTCTTAAATGTGAATATTTTGTGGTTTCTTTAGTCCTCTATGACAGTCAACCTAATATCTTTAGGTTGTGGACAAAAAAACGTCGGTTTTGGGTTTACATTTTTCATATTCTTCTGACAATTTATTCGGGAGAAGACAGAGAGAAAGTAAGATTGTTTCTCTCAGAAGATGGACTCCAATGTCACATTATACATTAACATGTTTGTCTGTGTTTCAGCATCACCTTCAGATGGCAACAAAAATATTATTATTAAAGAAGAGCAGCAGGAGAGGAGCTCCAGTCTGGACCAGGAGGAACCAGAACCTCCACACATTAAGGAGGAACAGGAGGAACTCTGGACCAGTCAGGAGGGAGAGCAGCTTCAAGGGCTGGAGGAGGCTGGTATCACCACGTTCACTCCTGTCTCTGTGAAGAGTGAAGATGATGAAGAGAAACCTCAGTCCTCACAGCTTCATCACAGACAGACTGAACAGATGGAAACAGAAGCTGATGAAGGATCAGAACCAGCCAGGAACTCACATCCACATAAACCTGATACTGATGACAAGACTTCAAACTCCTCTGAGACTGAGACTGATGACAGTGATGACTGGAAAAAGACCAGTGAACCTCAATCAGGTTTAAATGATGTGAAAATAAATCCATGTCGGAAAAAAGACTGTATCAGTAGTGTGGTTTGGTACACTAGCAGCAAACCATATAACTGCTTCAAATGTGGAAAAGAATTTGGCCACAAGAGGTCCATGCAGAGACATGTGATGTCTCATGAAGATGAAAAACCTTTAAGCTGCTCAGTTTGTGAAAAACATTTCAGAGGCAGGTCGGAGCTTGTGAAGCACATGCGGATCCACACAGGAGAGAAACTGTTCAGTTTGCAGTAAACATTTTTCACTCACAGATTAAAAACCACAATAAACTCACTTGACTTCATTTCAGTTAATGTTCAAAAGCTGAAAAGAGGTTTGTGTATCAGAACTTAGTTTTTCGATTCTTCAGTATTAATAATCTAATGATGTCATATATAATAATATATCAGTCACTACTGATACTGCAGTACTTTAACTACATCAAGATCACAATACTTATGCACTGTTACTGCAGTACTTTAACTACATCAAGATCACTATACTTATGTACTGATACTGCAGTACTTTAACTACATCAAGATCACTATACTTATGTACTGTTACTGCAGTACTTTAACTACATCAAGATCACTATACTTATGTACTGTTACTGCAGTACTTTAACTACATCTAGATCACTATATTTATGTACTGTTACTGCAGTACTTTAACTACATCTAGATCACTATATTTATGTACTGTTACTGCAGTACTTTAACTACATCAAGATCACTATACTTATGTACCTTTACTTGTAATGGAGTATTTTTACATTGCTGTATTGCAACTTTTACTGCAGTAAAGGATCTGAGAACTTCTTCCACCACTGAACTGTACACATATTGAAAAGCATCTGTCATTGTTTTCTGGCCTTTTTGGGAACCTGATCCGTTCACTGATGTTAAGTATCTCCTATATTGGCCAAGTATGTTTACACAGTCCTCTGTGGACTAAGCACTGAATGTTAAATTACACTGCAGCCACTTATTTGTCTGATGTAATAGTTGTATTATTTGATGTTGTAGTATTTGTTTTTGTTTTTTAATGTGTTTTGTTATTTATGTGAAATTGTTTTACATCTACGACAAATTTCAAAAGGCTCTGATGAAGTGAAATCAAATCAAATAAAAAATACAAAGACTGGTTTTGAGCAACTCTCAGTGTTCATGGGACACATTAAGGACAGTAAAGCTGAACAGAGACACATCAACTATTATGTACAAGCAAACATAGACATACTGTTTACATGTAGACACAACAACATACAATGTCCATATGTGAGGTTTTTTGTAGATTTGTACCGGATACAAGGATAATGTAATAAGTATACAGTAGAACATGGTTGTGTCCAGTATATTCTGCCTGTTTAAATACATATTTAACAGTAGTGTTTGTCTGATGATTATTTTTGTGCTTTGTGTTGTTATTTTTATTGTTTGTTCCCCTTATATAACAAATCAACATATATTTAAAACGACAACATCAACAAAAATAAGAAAAGTAAAATTAAATCTTAAAAAGAAATAACCGTGTAAACTGTAGCTGCATGTTGTGGCCACTAGGTGGCAGTAAGTCAACACTGATCCATCAGTTTTCACCCAGAATCGCTGGTTAGCTTTATATTATCAATCATGCTAACGGTGTGTTTATCCGGACAGAGAGCTGGATGTCATAGTCCCTCAATGAGGGAAGAGCTTTACCAACAAAGCTAACTAAGCTAAACGAGCCGCCATCTTTTAGCACAGTAGCCGTTTGGAGAAGCGTTTCCGGTTTAACTTTAGTTCAGCCTCCATTATTCTGCATTCATTTCAAGTCTTTTTCGCTGCAGAATGAATTTCTGGACATTATAAACTCATCCTGGAGGCTTTTTGAAGTTGTCCCCGGATGTCGTGTTTGTAACGATGCGAGCATTGCGCGGAGTGAATCCGCTGTTTGGTTGCGAGTAACCGCAGAAAACGGCGCAGAGATGAACCGACGCTGCGAGCTGCTGGACGTCGATTCAAACCGTGAGACGAAGCTGCCAACTGAAGGTTTGATCGGGTTTTACTGCTGAAAACAGGCGAACGGAGGGACAGCTAAGCTAACATTAGCCTTAACTCGCTGCTGCTGGTTTATTTATTTATGTCGTGTCTTAATTTTTAATGTGTCAGCTTCATTTAAACAGAAATACATTTATAATCTGTAACTTGTCAGAAAGTTGGTCTGAGTTTATAAATTAGAGCAGCAGCGACTAGTGACGTAAAACAGACGTAAAGCGTTTAACATAGTTTACCTTTAATTTATTCATCTAGAGCCGCAATTATTAGTTGATTAATTAACAAATTAGTTGTCAGTTATTAAATTAATCAGTAACTATTTTGATAATTGATTCATCGTTTTGAGGAGAAGAAACTAAACTGAACATTTTTGAGTTTTTGAACTTCTGTAAAATATCTATAAATGTTACCATATGGAAAGTAAAGTGATAATAATAATAATGTTGTGATCAGATTTTAAAATTAAAGTAGAACTAAAACAAATAATAACACATTCATCTGCAGTTAATGTAGTCTTAAAGTAAAATAAATAGTTCTGGTTCCTCACATGTTAAAACTTGTTGATTTTCATTTTTCATATTAAACCAAATCAGAAATGACAGTTTCTGTTATTTAATAAGAAAAACCCCGAAATGAATGAAATAGAAGCTACAAGTGGAGCTTCTAGTGTTAATGCAGACAATAAATTGATTTTTTTTCTTTCTGTCTTTTGCACACATTACATTAATCAATTACGCTCATTGACTTTTTAACCCACAAAACTTTTATTGTACTTACAGTAACCAGTGTAGTCTCCACTGAGCCCCGTCCATGCTGAAACAGAGCAGAGAAAAGAAGATGAGAAACTAACGCACCATAAATAACAGAAACACGCAGTACAGACTGTTTATTTATGTTATTTACTTACTTTATGTGCACTTGTTTCATTTCAGGTCAGTCTGAGAGTTTTTACTGCATTTTGCTGTCATTTGTGATCGTGGATTTCTCATCTGCTCTCTGTGGTTCAGAGACGGTGTGGCTACGCCTCCAAACACACAGGGAGCGTTTGCACGTGCTGACCTACATACTGATCAATGATCCCACAATCATTTTACTATCATATCATCAATACTATTTAACTGTTGGCATCCCTAAACGGAATATATTTTGATTATGAAGATTTCATTACAGGAAAACAAGCAATCTTTTGTATTTTCTGCCATATACATTTTTAATATAAAAAAAATAATGATTAATCAGTCATTTGTTATTAATTTTCTAGATGATCAATTAAGGTAATTTCTTCAAATGCCCATCCCTGTTATCAGTCATTGAACAAAGTTCCCATTAATAGTTCTCTGTGTGTTTCAGCTTTACCTTTAGATGTGCGAAAAGTGATTGTTGGTGAAGAAGAGCAGCAGGAGTGGCGCTCCAGTCTGGACCAGGAGGAACCAGAACCTCCACACATTAAGGAGGAACAGGAGGAACTCTGGACCAGTCAGGAGGGAGAGCAGCTTCAAGGGCTGGAGGAGGCTGATATCACCACGTTCACTCCTGTCTCTGTGAAGAGTGAAGATGATGAAGAGAAACCTCAGTCCTCACAGCTTCATCACAGACAGACTGAACAGATGGAAACAGAAGCTGATGAAGGATCAGAACCAACAAGGAACTCACATCCACATAGACATTTACAACTTGCTACTGATGACAAGACAAACTCCTCTGAGACTGATGTCAGTGATGATGATTGGACAGAGACCAGGAAACCTCAGTCATCCTTAAATACACTGAAAAACAATAAAGACCGTTTAGGTGACATTGGCTGTAATGCTGTTGAGAGATCATTTAGCTGCTCTGAATGTGGTCAAAGATTTGGTCGCAAGCCTCATCTAAACGCACACATGAGAATTCACACGGGAGAGAAACCATTTAGTTGCTCCTTTTGCGGTAAAAGATTTTCTCAAAAGGGAAACTCAATTAGTCACATGAGACTTCACACAGGAGAAAAGCCATTCAGTTGCACAGTTTGTAAAAAAACGTTCAGATATAGTGGAGATGTTAGCAGACACATGAAAATCCACACAGGAAAGAAAACAATCAGTAGTAATGTTGGTAGTAATGTTAGTGACATGATTGACAGTAACATTCATACAGGATCAGAACCAGCCAGCAACATGGATCCAGACAGTCATTTAAAACCAGTCACTCATGTAAAACCTTTACAATCAGAGGCTGATAACAAAGATGATTGGAAGGAGATCAGTGAACTTCAGGCAGGGTTACACTCTCTGGGAAGTGATGATGAAAGTGATATGCAATGTAATACTGACAAGGAATCATTTAGCTGCTCTGACTGTGGGAGAACATTTTGCCGCAGGGACCATCTGATGAGCCACATGAGAACACACACGGGGGAGAAACCATATAGTTGTTCTGTTTGTCAGAAACGTTTTAGCTGCAGCGGAAACATTTTGGCACACATGAGAATTCACACTGGAGAGAAACCATTTGAATGCTCATTTTGTGGCAAAAGCTTCAGCCAGAAAGGAACTCTGCAGCTACACATGAGAATTCATACGGGAGAGAAACCATTCAGTTGCCCATTTTGTGATAAAAGATTTGCACATAAAAGACGTATGACGTTGCACATGTCAGTCCACACAGAGGAGAAGCGATTCAGCTGCAGTGTTTGTGACAAAAGATTCACATGGTACACACAGCTCAAAACGCACAAGTGTGTTGGTGAGTCCTCGCAGATTTGTCATAGCCAAACTGAGAAAAAGGTTACTGCCAAGGAATCATTTAACTGCACTGAGTGTGGTAAAACATTTAGCCTCAAGGGCAATCTTAAGACGCACATGAGAATTCACACAGGAGAGAAACCGTTTAGTTGCTCAGTTTGCGGTAAATGTTTTAAACAAAACGTTCATCTCACAGAGCACATGACGATTCACACCGGGGAGAAACTGTACAAATGCAACATTTGTGGCAAAGGATTCAATAAGAAGTTACTTGTCAAAAATCACACATGTGCTTAATCATCATTAAGCAGTTAGATAAGACTGTCTCATAATTTCATAGTCTGTATGTGTACGTCATCTTCCAGTCCAGTATCTGAATTAAGTCTAAAGCTGACATTAAGGACAAGTGGATCATTCAAGATCAGTCTTTATGTTGCCAAAAGGATCTATTTTCAGACAAAGCTAACAGCTAAAAGTGCTAACCTGTTGAAACAGTCACAAATCAGTGAACAAAGTGTTTCCTCTTTATTTCTGTCACTGTACAACAACTCGATGACACATCACCACATATCATATTAGTATTTTCTAATTGTTTAGAGGTGTTGATAATGCAAATGATTGGAGTTTTAGGATTAAAAAAATACAAAAAAGTTCTTGCATGAGGCCTAATGTGAAGAAAAATGTCAGCTCAGTAGTTGCAGCCATAATTTAGACATTTCCAGAAAGAGTCACAATGACCGAGCAGTATCGGCTATCTGATGTAGAAAGGGAGCGGTGTTGAAAATTAATGATATGACGGATGAATTTTACTTGTTTCTTTTGGTGATTGCTGTGAATATGAGCGACGCTCCTCATCTTTTTCATCATTTATTAAGACAGTTCTGATTCCTGTTGGTTTATATGACAACACTAAGATGGTACTCTTGTTTAATTCCTAATGGCTTGCATGCTGTATGTAGACTGTTTTGCTGCCTACCAATTTATTAATGGCATGAATTTAAACATATAAGGAGGGAGAAAGGTCATATAAAGTTTTTAGTTTATTTGGTTTTTACAAAATCATGTCTGTAGACTGATCTGGCACAAAACGAATCTCCTAATAAACCTTTGAAGTTGTGTGTCAGCAGCAGTGGACCTTTGCTGCATGTCGTTCCTCATTTTCAGCCAGATCTCCAGCAGAGATCCCAACACGCCATTAACTCAGACAGCGACAGAGACATGAAGGAGATTATTACTCAACACGTTGTAAATTCTCAATAATAAAATCATGTTGAATGTTTAATTCAATGTACTTACACTCTCTGTGTATATGTATACTATAACTGGACCTGCTGAGTTGACAGTGGTCATACTGGTATGTTAACATATTCTTCGAATAAATACACAGACACAGTTAGTCTGGAAAATGTGTTTTGTCTGATTCCTTCATGATAATGTTGCAGACAACAATGTCTTACAGCACAGAGGTCAAAGATTGATCATACACACACAATACTTGTTAGTAGATCAGTTCATTGTTGGTTTGTTGATCCAAACATCAGATTTATTGACAAGAAAAATATAGAAGAATAATCTTTTAAAGATTTCTTGTTTCTGAAGTGCATTTAAGTATTACCAGCAAAATGTAATTTGATTATTAAAGTAGTGGTTTGGTCCCTCTGATTGATATGACATCATTAGATTACTAATACTGAGTAGTACTGGGGCTACATGCATAAAACTACAGATTAATGACTAAAATTGTGTACATACAAAGATTTATCAGATTTATAAAGCTGTGCTTACGTATGGTTCTGTTTTATAAATCTCAGACATTTTCCTCATTTTCACTCCCACAAATATCAGTATATCAATATATCAATGGACGCCTCCTGCATGTGTCTGTACACCTGTCAATGAAGCACACGGTCCACAGCTTAAAGTTAGAGACACTCGTTGCTCTGAATGAAAGTTTTACTGGCTGTTTGTGATTGTTTTAGGTCAGAGTAATATAAATAAATATAACAATATTGTGATCGATTTCTTCTTCTGAATAAAACAGCTGTTCAAACTTCAGGCTATTGAACAGATACAACTTATTTATATAATTGTGACATCACTTATTTATTTCCATTTTTAGTCCAGGCTCTACATATATGATGGCATCATGTTTTACTGCTTAACTTATCCAATCACAAAACACCACTTTTATTTTGAAGGTCAGTGGAGTGTGCCGGAACATGTGTTTTTGTTTCCGGGTCTTGGCTTTGCTGAACACAGTTAGCATGTTTGGATGCTGAGTGAACATGTTAGAAACATGTAACTAACACAAAAGGCTTCAGAGTTTACTTCTCTCCGCTTTGACTCGACGATCTGTGGACAATGTCCAGATTTCAGGAGCTTAAAGGTTTATTTAAACGGCGGCTGATCAATGCGGCTCGTCGTGATCTGTTTGGACATTTCGAGAGATCAATATCTGGAGTTGAAAAGGAGATCGATCACAAACGGAAACTGCTGGATTTGGTTTTAAACCCCGACATCAAGCTGCAAGAAGCAGGTTTGATTTCTTTCTGGTGCTAAAACACGTTTGCTGATCTGCTAGTTGGTGCTAAGCTAACTTCGTGTTAAAAGGTTTCCAGTGTGTTAAAGCATCAGTCAGGTGTCCATATGAACAGTGATATTGGACTTCACCGTCTGGGACAGATTTAGGTACCACCGGTGTTTTAGCTTCAGTGTGCAGGCTAACGGCTAACGGCTAACGGCTAACTGGCAGCAGTAACGGTGTCTCAGCTTTTCAACCAGCTATGAAGCAGTTTGAACTGTTTGAGAACTGACAAAAAAAGTTCATGCTTAAAATGTATTATTGGTGAAAAGTTTTGGATGTAAATCATCAGGTGCATGTTAATGAAAAAGTTTTATGCCACCAATCTAAAAGTTAGTCTGTAAACATTATATCTAAACCCAGATCTGGTCTGTTCGCTCTCTGAGGCTGCAGGATGCTGTTTAAACACCTCTCAGTCTTTCTCAGAAATATTGGTATGTTTTGTTTTTTTAAAAGCACGTTACAATGAAATATTTCTGCCAATTTTCCCTTATTTTTCACAATGATGGTTTGTGAATGTCTTCCTTTTTCCGTCTCATGACTACAGTCCACAAGTCTGTATTTTGTTAGTCTTTCTTTCTTTGGTTTCAAATGCCGTCAGGTATTTGGCCAGTTCAACCTCTTCTTCTGATAGCAGTGAGATTACACACACACCCACCCGACCTGTTGTGGTAGCCAATCTGCACCGACCCGACCCAGAAACCACCAACCGCGTAGAAAATATATTCTACGCCACCTGTTTTCCGCTGATGAGTTTATATATCAAAACTGTAGACCTATATTTAACTTTCTCTTTCTCTCTAAGATCCTTGAGAAAACAGTTGCCAGTCAGTTATGTGACTTCCTGCATAACAATAGTTTATTTGAGGTTTTTCAGTCAGGTTTTATTATGCATCATAACACTGAGACCGCTCTGGTGAAAAATTGAATTCCTTATAGTGTCAGACAAAAGACTCATCTCTGTACTTGTTCTGTTGCTATATAAATAAAACTGACTTGAAGAAATCTATGTTTGTGTTTTGCTGTTTTTCCTGCAGACGTCCAGCAGCTGCTGGAGAGTAAAGAAGAGGTTCCCCCTGAGCAGCAGGAGAGGAGCTCCAGTCTGGACCAGGAGGAACCAGAACCTCCACACATTAAAGAGGAACAGGAGGAACTCTGGACCAGTCAGGAGGGAGAGCAGCTTCAAGGGCTGGAGGAGGCTGATATCACCACGTTCACTCCTGTCCCTGTGAAGAGTGAAGATGATGAAGAGAAACCTCAGTCCTCACAGCTTCATCACAGACAGACTGAAGCTGGTGGAGGATCCGAATCAGACAGGAACTCTGATTCATATAGACATTCACATCCAGAACCAGATGACAAGGATTCAAACGTTTCTGGACCTGACAGTGATGACTGTGATAAATACCGGAAGGATCCTGACAGCCAATCATTTCGCTGCTCTGTGTGTGGTAAAACATTTACAATGAGAGGCCATTTGAATGTACACATGAGAATTCATACAGGAAAAAAACCTTACAGTTGCTCAGTGTGTGGTAAATGTTTTGTACAAAAATCAGGTCTGGACTACCACCTGAAAATTCATACAGGAGAGAAACCATACAGTTGCTCAGTTTGTGGTAAAGCTTTTACTCAGAAATCAGGTCTGGACTACCACTTGAAAACTCACACAGGAGATAGACCATTCAGTTGCTCCATTTGTGGTAAAAAATTTGCACACAAAGGAACTCTAAACTATCACATGGCAACTCACACAGGGGAGAAACAATTCAGTTGCCTTGTTTGTAAGAAAAGATTCAGAGCAAAGACACACCTCAAAATCCATAAATGTGTTTCTGAGTTTTCACAGCATTACCTTGAGAAACACAAGAAACCTCTGAGCTGTTCTGAGTGTGACGAAACATTTCCCAGTAATTACCTCCTGAAAACTCATATGAGAATGCATAAAGGAAAGAAATTATTTCCTTGCTCAGTTTGCGGTCAAACATGGCAGTTTAGGTCCCATTTGGAGGTGCACATGAGAACTCACACAGGAGAGAAACCATATGGTTGCCCTGTTTGTGGTAAAAAGTTTACACAAAAAGGAATTATGGTGCAACATATGGCAATCCACTCAGAGGTGAAACCATTCAGCTGCAGTGACTGTGGTAAAAGATTCTCTTGGCATTATCAGATCAAAAAACACAAGTGTTGTTTTAAGTTCTGGCAGCCAAGCAAAATGTTTTTAAATGGAAAGGACTGTGCAGGATCGAATCCAAATTCAAAACCACATACTTACACAAAGACTAAAGTGTCTTTTGAAACTGGTGACACTATTGACATTGATTTTTGGAAAGAGACCAGGCAACATCAGTCAGGTGTCACTTATCAGAGAAATAAAAAAGTCTCTGAAGGCGATAAAGGACGTAACACTGATGAGAAAACACCTAGAAACTCTGAGTGTAATAACAGATCTGAAGACAGTCATACAGGAGAAAAAACATTGTGTTGCTTTTTTTGTGGGAAAAGATTTGCGACAGGGGGGTATCTGACAAGACACACATCTGTCCACACAGGAAAAAAACTGCACAGTTGCATTATTTGCGAGAAAAGATTCACCTCAGAATTCGAGCTCATAAGCCATGAGTGTGAGGTTGAGACCTTAGAGCTTTATCAAAACCAAACTGAGGAACAGATCATTGCCAGAGGTGAAAGTTTAAGTTATCACATGACATGTCACTCAGGGGAAAAACCTTCCCGCTGTTCAGTTTGTAACAAAGGTTTCAGTTCGAGTGAGGCATTGGTTAAACACATGAGAATCCATACCGGACAGACTCCGTTTAGTTGCTTGATTTGTGATAAAAGGTTTGCATGGAGAAGGAATCTGACAAAACACATGGAAGTCCACGCAAAGGAGAAAAACTACAGTTGCAGTGTGTGTGATGAAAGATTCACTTGGCATCATCAGCTCAATGAACACAAATGTGAGTCGTCGCAGCTTCACAGAAGCCGAACTGGGGAGGACGGAGAGCCTCCAGCCAGCAGCTCAACTGAACAGATGGAAACAGAAGCTGATGGAGAGAACTGTGGAGGTTCAGAACCAGATCCACATTTACAACCATACACTGATGACAGTGCTGACAGTGATTTTTGGAAAGAGAGACGGCAACAACAAGAACCAAAAAGTCTGAGCCAACATGGGACTTTACATACAGAAGTACAAAAGGCAAACCTGGAGAACCCAGAACCTCCACACATTAAAGAAGAGCAGGAGGAAGTCTTGACCAGTCAGGAGGGAGAGCAGCTTCAAGGGCCTCCAGCCAGCAGATCAGATAAACAGATGAAAACAGAAACTGATGAATCGGAACCAGCCATGAACTTACATCGAGATAGACATTTACAAGCCGATAGTGACGACAGTGCTGACAGTGATTTTTGGAAGGAGACCAGAGAACCACAAATAAACTCTTTAAAAAATAATGATATCTCTGAAAGTATTATCGGATGTAATGCAGTCGATAAACCATATAGCTGCCCTGAGTGTGGCAAAAGATTTCACCTAATTTGCCATATGAACAACCACATGAAATCTCACACAGTCGAGGACTCACTGACATGCTCAGTCTGTGGTAAGAAATATCCTTACAAATCCAATCTGCAGATACACATGAGAACTCACACAGGAGAGAAACCATTCACTTGCCCAATTTGTGGTCAAAAATATGCACATAAGGGAACTATGCAATCACACATGGCTGTCCATGCTATGGAGAAACAATACAGTTGCAGTATTTGTTACAAAAGCTTTGCTTGGTATACAGAGCTTAAATACCACCAGTGTGTTGGTTAGTCCAACCAGAGGAGAAACCCTGTAGTTGCAGAAAAGGAATCTGAAACACCTTGACACTTCACAGAGGAGAAAAGATTCACTCAACAAGTCAAAGACTTTTAAATTGAAAAAAAATTGTTGAGTTGCCGTAAATGAAGCTGTAGAGCTGTTTTTCAGTAATATATCCAAAGTCATTTAATCTGTTATGAGTCACGGCGACACCCTGCGCTGCACTTTTATCCCTGTAACATGATGACTTGGACCTCATGGATTGAAAATACAGAAGAAGGTTCATGTGATTTCTGGTAGTTCATTTGAAGATTACAATAAAACTAAAAATTTCATTACATGTTCTCTGGAAATCTTACCTCTGTTAAACGTTCATCCTATTTCTAACTACTATCAAACCAGATCATCTGGATGGATTGTCTTCAGTTTCCTTGGATTATTTTCTGAATTTGAGAAAACAGAATTTTCTTACTATGGATCCTGAGCCATGAATAATAACAAACTACATTTAGAAAAACAGCCCTCCTATCAGGCATTAAATTATTCAGATTCATAAAAAGATTCCCTGCACACTGATAACAACATAGGAGAGACTCTTAAGATGCAAAAATAATTAAATTATTTAATGTGCAGGAAGTGACAGTGAAAAAAAGGTGATTAAAAAGTGAACATTTCAGTCAAAGAACCAGGAAATATGTCAAAGTGATGATCCGTTTTTTTCTTTTTAATAAATCTACAAGAAATCTGTTTTTTCTTTGTCGGGTTATTGAGATTAAAAGAGGGTTTAAATGATTTTAGTATATATGTAAATACTTTCTGATTCATACTTACTTTATTTCTGTTGCTTTACCATCGTTTTATCATCACCTGTTTTTATGTCTGAAATGTCAGATATATGTTATCAGTTGCATGTACTTGTTTAGTAGAACTTGTTTAAAACTACATGAAACATGAAGTTACCGTGAGGAAAGGAGACATGATGAAGAAGGTCATGTCTGTCTGGGGAGGAATATAAGAGCATCTCCAAAACACTCCAGCTCCATCCATCTACTGGAAGACAAATAGTTTACAAATGGAGGCCCTTCAAGTCGGCTCCCATCAAAAATATCACCCAGAGCCACCAGAAAATACTTATGTACTTTTACTGCAGTACTTTAACTAGATCAAGCTCAGGAAAAAGACAACACCTGCAACAGTCTCCCGCTGACTGAATTCGCTGACTCATTTTTGTGTCACTAATGAGCAGGAATTTGTGAAAATATAAATAGAACCTTTAAAGAAGTAAACTGACGAACAGGGACGCATTTATCAAAATAATAATAATGAACTTTATTTGTATAGTACTTTTCAAAACACAGTTACAAAGTGCTTTACAGAACAAGATAAAATAGTACACACAGTCAGGATGAAAGCTGTGGAGGACTGAAACTGCTCAAAAATAAATAAAATAACATACAGACAATCAAATAAATACAAAACATGTGAATCCATGTATGACAGTTATTCATAATGAAGTTTAGTTTCCATGAAGAAACAACAAAACGGGAGAGCGCAAAAAGATGGACTTGAAATACCACAGAAAAACGTGTTGGCATGAATGTTCATAAATCCACTCCAGATACAAACACAAGGCTTGAGTTTATTCCATTAAACATTTGTATAAACGTATAACACAGGAACATAACATTATCTGACCATAGCAGTCAATAACCACAACACCATAATAACCACCAACAGGTGACGCTGCTGTGACTCTCACTTACTAATCATGACACCTGCCCTCAGATACAACCTGAGAACGGTTCTTCATAAAACAAATAAGCAAACAAAACACGTTTATCTCAATGAAATTAAATCGAACGCAACTGAACTTGGATATTTGTCTTTGAAGACGTGAAACGATTTAATTTCCTTGAGATAAAAGCACATTTTGCACCAGACGTGCAGCTGGTTGTTACAGATTATTCACTGCTTAATATCTTGACATGATGTTAAAAAAGTTAAGAGGCAGATTACGTAGAATATGTTTATGTATTATTATGTTACCGCAGATAAATTGAAAAACTAACTTATTTTTGTGATATTTGTAGCTCAAATTCAAGACAAACATTTCATGGGTTTCCACAGCGACAGACTGTATCGGCAGTGTATCAGTGTGTTTCCTATAAATATCAGTAATATGTCAATAAATCCCAAGATACAGGCTGAATCCAAACGTCACACTTCTGTACTTTGCCAAGTTTACCGTCATCATGTCAAGCCTGCGAGGGGATGAAAGGTGTTATGAGACGGGACTTCGTTTCCATGGAGATGACCGGGTAACATTAATTGACTTATACAGGATATGTGCAGAGCTACACAGCAGCTGTTCAGGATGCTCAGTGATAGTTTCCCTTTACAGTTTAACACAGATTATTTTCACATTAAATCTACATTTCTCACCATTTTATAGACCAAATAACTAATTTACACTTAAAAAAACTTTAAAAAGCAAATCCTTGTTTTATGTATTGATAAAACATTGTCATTTCCATATTGCAGTGATTTTTTGGTTTGTTTGGTGACGTCTCCACAAGAGCTCAAATGATTAATTGATTAATTGGTAACTATTAAATTATTCAACAGCTATTCTGATAATTGATTACTCATCTTTTAAAAAAACTAAAGTCCAAACGCTCAGATTCCAGCTTCTAAAGATGATTTCTTTTTTTTCTTTAGTCCTCTTTGACACTAAACTAAACTATCTTTTGGTCGTGGACAAAAAGCATTCGGGCTTTAGGAAACACTAATTGACATTTACTGGATTAATCATATAATTGATTGATGGAATAAAATAATCAACAGATTAATCAATAAAAACCTCAGTAGAGAAACTTTATATTGTAGGCAGGCCAACTTTCAGCAGATTACAACAAACAAATCCACCTGAATAATATTTTGTGTATGTTTTATCAAACATCAATGTATCAATACACTTACACAACAAAACTGAAAAAAGCAATTATCATCAAATGTAAATATGTTACATTGTTTTTATTGATAACGTTGTCATTTCCATGGCTACACTTGGTGAGGTCTGATGATGCATTTGAGGACAGACCTCAGCACTCACAGACGAGTTAATGACGATTTAATGTGTTTTAGACTTCCTATAGCACTGTCAGCGTTCGTGGCGTCAGTTCATGAATCTTTCTTACATTCATAATCCAAAAATGTCCACGTTGTCCAGGAAGAAGAAACAGTCATTTGCTGCTGCTGCTGCTCTCACCGACACACTTGTGGCTTTTCACCTGTGACTGCCAGGTGAATCTTTTGTCACAAACGCTGCAGCTGAACTGTTTCTGTCCGGTGTGCACTGAGAAGTGATACGTCAGATTGGCCTTTTGTGAAAAGCTTTTATCACAAACTGGGCAGCTGTACGGTTTCTCTCCAGTGTGGACCGTCATGTGTTTTTTCAGACCTCCTTTTTGTGTAAAGCTTTTGCCGCAATACAAGCAGCTGTACGGTTTCTCCCCGGTGTGGATTCTCATGTGATTCACCAAAGCACTGCGCACAGCAAAACTTGTGTTACAAAATGAACAACCGAAGGGTTTTTCTCCTGAGTGACATCTCATGTGACGAATCAAGTTTGGCCTCTGAGAAAATCTTTTACCACAAACTGAACAACTGTATGGTTTCTCTCCTGTGTGATACCGCATGTGTCTCCGCAGACTGTCCTTACGACCAAATTTTCTTCCACATTCACAGCAGATAAAAGACTTTTTGACAGCTTTACACTTCACATCAGTCACAGGGACTTCAGCATTTCCCAGAGAGTTTAAACCTGACTGAGGTTCACTGGTCCTACAATCATCTTCACTGACTTCAGTCTCTGAAACATCTGTAGCCTTGTCATTGCTAACTTGTAAATAACTATCTGGATATACATTCAGATGTGGAAGTTCTGATCCTCCCAAAAAAAAGTCTCTGTTGTCAGTTTGTCTGTGATGAAGCTGTGAGGACTGAGGTTTCTCTTCATCATCTTCACTCTTCTTCACAGACACAGGAGAGGATGTGATACCAGCCTCCTCCAGCCCTTGAAGCTGCTCTCCCTCCTGACTGGTCCAGAGTTCCTCCTGTTCCTCCTTAATGTGTGGAGGTTCTGGTTCCTCCTGGTCCAGACTGGAGCTCCTCTCCTGCTGCTCAGGGGGAACCTCTTCTTTACTGTCCAGCAGCTGCTGGACGACTGCAGTAAACATTGAAATACAAATGGACAAATAATGAAAAAGCATGATTTTGTGGCAAACCAGGCTAAATATATATAACACTATGATTTAAAGTGGAGATGAAGCTCTGTAATCAAACCTGAAATTCACCTCAATTTACCCAGAAACTAAATATTATTTTGCTTTTTCATCACGGGGGAGCAGCCATCTTCGAACAGGCTAGATAATAAGATCATTGACATGTTTTGTCTTTGTTGTTCTCTTGTTCACCACACTAGAAGTTGTCATTAAAAATGGATAGTGAAGAGAAGGACACAGCAAAAGACGAACCAAAGGCGGTCCTTTTGTATAAAATGTGTAGGGTTTGTTTTCATCATGATTATTATGTAGCAACAATGTAAAAGTCAGCAGCGTTCATCATTTAGCACAGCGATGTAAACCTGGCCCTACACTGTCCGCCTCTATGGGAGCAGGTCTTACCACTAGTTTTGCTCTTATTGGCTCAAAAGTCTTTGAGTTATTGATCAGTGTTACGGATCAATAACTGGCTGGTGAGGTGGTGTCTTCGTCTGGTTTTAGGTTAAATTGTGGCAGCATTCATATTCAGGGACTTACACCACCAGTTCCTGCTGAGTTTCACATTGAGAGATTGAGATGCTGTTATGTGCTCACATGCTGTAAATAAAACATTCTTCTGGATATTTTTAATTATTGATTATTCAAATCCAAGTTTATCTTCCACCGAAGGGGAAAAGAAATGTAAGTGATACTATTTGCACAGACTGAGCTCATCCAAACTCTTTCCTGCTGGTTTTATTTTCTCTAGAGTTATAAATTATACAGATTCTTGGAGAACTGGGTGTGAATAAATACATTTTAATATAAATGACAATAAAAACCTTGTACAGTACTCAAAAGCAGGATATCGTGAAACCTTGTGCTGCTGTGTTCTTTATGTAAATGTGACGTGTTGCAGGTCCGACCTCGTCACACTGATGTCGTGTCCGTTATATTAAAGCGACGCCAGAGTTTTCATACACAAAGAAGATTCATGAGTCAAATACATAATGTATCCTGGTGAAAAACAATACATGTAAAATGTAATCTTAACTATCGGCATGGCAACATATTGATCCTGTTGTCATGTATGATGGACAAAACAAGAGAAACATGTCAATAGTTATCAATCACCACCATCAACAACATTAATACCTCTGAATCTGTGTCAACAAAGTATGAGCTTTGTTGATGAAGATAAAGGTCAAAGTTTGAACGGAAGCAGCCTCCTATTGGACAATGACAGCAGCCAATCAGACAGTTTGATGAACGTGTCGATTAATCGTCAAATATGTTGACAACTTAAAAACAGTTTTGTGTCATTTTTAAGAAAAAATGTGAATATTTCGTTTCGTTTACTGACATATAATAATATCAGAGTAGAAGTTTATAGTTTATAGTTAATTTAAAACTCTTCGTATCTGTCGGCCTTTAGCATGAGCTAGCTGCGGCTAACAGCCTGTGTAGCTGCTAGCGTTAGCTTAGCACTGCCTGCCGGCCACATTAACATGTTTCCAGCAACATAAACACACCTAACCTGCGTTTTGCAGATTTGTTTCAGGCTTTAAAACCTCCTCCAGCAGTTCACGGTGCCTGCGGCTCATCTCCTCTTCATACTCGGTTATCGTTTTCTCAAAGTGTCCAAATATCTCCTCCACAGCCGCAGTTAGCCGCTGCTGGACGAAACGCTTCAGACTCTGAAGTCTGGACATGTTACAGAGTTACTGCTGTTAAATGAAGCTTCACACTGTAACGGATCAATACAAACGATCACTTCACTCTTCTTCTTCTTCTTCTTCTTCTTCTTCTTCTTCTTCTTCTTCTTCTTCTTCTTCTTCTTCTGCTTCTTCTTCTTCTTCGTCGCCCGTGGTTACCGGTAGGTTGCATCCTTACCGCCATCCTCTGGAGGTCGTTACCTCCTACAGTATCCGGTGTGTCAGATGTTTCTGTAATAATAGTAATAATAATATTTTGGACTATAACTAACTGGATGTTGCTTCCTCTCTGAAATCAAAGAGGTTTTTAATTACATCTGAACACATGGAGATGATCTGATTTAAAAAGCTCCATTATTAATATATTAATATATTAATATTAATATGAAGATCATTTAAGGCTTCACTTTGTGTTCTGTTCAACTTTTACAACTTATTAGATTTTAACCAGCAACTATTTAGATAATCAATTCATCGTTTATCATCGTCAAATTTTAAAGAATAAAAAGTAAAAATTTTCTTTTTTTCCAGCTTCTTAAATGTGAATATTTTCTTTGGTCTTCTGTGACAGTAAACTGAACAAAACAAGACGTTCAAGGATCAGCTGGAGCTCAGTTCCAACCTCACATTGTCCTTAAAGAATTATAACTTTGAATATCAACAAATGAAACGAGCATCCACACATTCAAATCTGTGCAACAATCTTCTTCAACACGTCAACTAAATAGTTTCACATGAAAATCAAAGTCCACTTATTAGCTTGTTCAGAATGACAACAAAAGCCAAAATAAAAAAAGACATTTGATTTCATCAGCAGCTCGTAAGTCGATCTTGATTTATGTTTTTCTGTCCGTTTGTGATGAAAACAAACCTCTCGACATCAACAGACTATAATGAAAAAACCTTTAAGATAATGTAATGCTTCACTCTGTCAGAGCACAAACCTGGTTTCTCTTTTGTTGTAATAATATTCCACCTGTGTGTGTGTGTGTGTGTGTGTGTGTGTGTGTGTGTTAGCTGCTGTAATTAACATGTCTTATCTCTGAGCGCTGGACGCTGGGAGCTAAATGCCATCCTGTCTCTCTGATCCTCATTGATAAGCTCCGTCTGTCTGATCGCCACTGAAATGAAAGGTTCTCTGAAGCAGACATCGCTTGCCTCTGATTGGACGCCACACAGCTCAGCTGGTGGAAACACACAGCTGGAGGTCGGCTGGTGAAGCTCAGCACAGAAGGACAGATAGAATTCAGTTAAATATCTTTCTTCACAGGGTTACACCAGGACAAATATACACAACAGAGAGAAAATAATATAATAACAATAACTACAGTAAGCTCAAGGTAAAATTAATGAACAAACCGCTAATCAACCTGCTAACTACTAAATAACCTGCTGTGGGTTGCATTAGCTGTGCAGAGGTTTAAATGTAGCGTAGTTTGAACATAATTTAGGTTGAAGTTTACATGCTATTAACTCTTTAAGTTAAGTTAAAGTTTAAATCTTCTACGTCGTCCTCAGTAAACTCCTCCATAAAGCAGCTGGCTTGGCAATAGAGAGAATTACAAACCTGCTGCAGCCACGATGATGATGCAGAGATGATGAAGAGTGCTCACTAAACAGTGTGAACCAAATGAATAGCAATAGCAATAGAAAAGTGGTGGCGTGCTGCTGCTGGCCGTCTTTTTATGTTGCCTGACAAGCGATGAGGCCTCGAGGTGCATCAGCCTCATCAGGGGTTTAATCAGGGATGATTGATCGACCAATGATGATTGATTAGGGAAGTCTTTAACTTGTCTCATGTTAGTGTGTGTTTATGTCTCCTCTTTGCGAAACACATTTTTGGATCAGTGCTGTTACAGGAAACACAGAGGTTCAATCTTCAAACCATATATATATATATATATATATATATATATATATACAGTATATATATATTGTCTTTAGCCACTTATAATTGGGTGAATTAGAGTCATGTGGGATGATTTGCATTTGGCCCTTCAGCAGTATATTCTGATATGAAGCCAGTACATTATATCTGCAACTAATACTATTCTGAAAGTGTTTTCTACTCAGATCAGAGAAAAACTGTCAAATTAAAACGTGCTCCTTGTGTTTTTATGTTTTATTTTTGTGTCTTTTCCTAATGTGAGACATTCAGGCTGAAAGTCTCACCGAAAGGTCTAAATCAGCTTAATTCAAATAAAGAGTTGGGGTAGAAGTTAACTACGACTCCCAAGGTGCATTTCCATACACAGAGCTTCAGTGCAGTGTAGCGGTCAGAAAGATTACGATGAAATCACATTTTATAAATTACAAAGCTGTCCGCCAAAATCACAAACAAAATGTTATTCTCAGAAATGTGTGTGAACAGTGTAACCTGGAGTCACAATATAAACTTCAGTACTCTGTACTTTATACTTTAATGACCTCATGAACCTTTTACTACTGTTCACCTGTGTAGACCTGCACCTGAATGCTGATATAAACTGGTGACATTTTGCCCTGAGCTGAGATTTGCAGGCTGTGTACCGCCCTGACAAGCTCCACCAATCAAACGCTTTAGATTACAGAAGCAGGATTTACCTGATCTCCATATTTATTGAACATCGATGGAAAACAGCAAGTCATTGGAGCCATGCAGCTTTATGAAGAATCTTTATTTAACAAAAATAAATGAATCTGAGGGACAAACACTGAAACTTCAAAACAAAGACAGAAACATGCAGAGCGGTGTGTGTGAGAGTGTGTACTTCTATATTTGTGAGGACCAGTTTTAAGACTCAGCAGAGTTTAAATCAGAAACATTTCAGTTATTTTCAGTTGATTCGCTCCCAGCGTGGAACAAAACCAGCACAGATGACCTTGATGGACGGAGAAATGGAGGAAGCTATCGTAGTTAATTAGCTAGCAGTGTTGCTTAGGGTAAACAGGTGGAAGTAAACAGAGAGGCTGAGTCAGCAGTTACTACATCAACTAACCCTCCGAATAGTCTGCACGTCACAAAATGTTTTTTAAGACTTTAGACTGATTATGGCCAGTTTGTTTGGTCTTTTGGGGGTTCAGACCTGGTTTTAGGGTTCTGGTTAGAGAATAGATAATGTCCTCACAAGTACAGAAGTAGACGTGTGTTTGTGTTCAGTAGCAGCGCAGGAAGAAGGTGTTGCAGGCTGTTCCTCTCAGACAGTCGCACAGTCGACCAATACGAGGTCCGTGTTTCATCGCACATCGCTCACCGACATCACACTGAAAGAGACAGGCAGGTAGACAGGCAGGTAGACAGAAAGGTAGACAGGCAGGTAGACAGACAGGTAGACAGGCAGGTAGACAGACAGGTAGATAGACAGGTAGACAAGCAGGTAGACAGGCAGGTAGACAGGCAGGTAGACAGACAGGTAGACAGGCAGGTAGACAGGCAGGTAGACAGGCAGGTAGACAGACAGGTAGATAGACAGGTAGACAAGCAGGTAGACAGGCAGGTAGACAGACAGGTAGACAAGCAGGTAGACAAGCAGGTAGACAGACAGGTAGACAGGCAGGTAGACAGACAGGTAGACAGGCAGGTAGACAGGCAGGTAGACAGACAGGTAGACAAGCAGGTAGACAGACAGGTAGACAAGCAGGTAGACATACAGGTAGATAGAAAGGTTTGAGATTTTAGTTTCAAAAATAATTTTAAAAAAAGGATCACAACAAACCTTTTAGTCTTTTGACGTCTTACTAAAAGCAGTGTGTAGTCGGGTCACATTTCAGATGTCTATGAGTTGTTAACAGCTCCACCAAATAGTGATTTTTACCTCTAAACTTCTCACATGGTTTCATTTCAATAAATGTTCAAATGATCCAATATTTCAGCAAAAATCAAAGATTAGAGAAAAAGTCCAAAAGCTGAAAACAGATTTGTGTATCAGAACTTTGTTTCTTCTTCTTTCCTCTCCCATTAATCATCTCACGACCCCTCAGATTTATCTGGTGACCCTTTGGAGGGCCCCGACCCCTAGGTTGGGAACCACTGGACTATCTAACTGTATATAAAGTAGTTGAAACTAGCTCCACCTCCAGCAGCTACAACAGTAACATGCTGCTCTAACACTGATGCTTCAGTATTAATAATATAATGATGTCATATATAATATTATATCAAGACCACAATATTTATGTACTTTTCCTACAGTAGCATCTTTTCTGCAGAACTTTTACTTGTAATGAAGTATTTTTACATTGCTGTGTTGGTACTTTTACTGTAGTAAAGGATCTGAGTACTTTTTAAACTAAACTAAAATAAGTCATAACTTGGTTTTCCTTTAAATAGTCACAGATTACAGGAAATGACAGACCTGTGAAACTGTCACACTTTATTGTCTTTTTACTTTACTGTTTTTCTACACTGAAGGAATCTGCTATTGTTTCCTCGTATACTCAGTGTTGTCTATGGAGAACGTGACAATAAGTTCTACCTTGAACCTTGAAATAAAACTCTCATGTATGTTCTCACCCGGGGGATGACGCTGGCTTTCTTCTCCACAGAGAGACCGACTCTGTTGTCAGTTTCATCCAGAAAACCCTGCAGAACTTCAGCCTGAAGACACAAACAATATGACACACACACACACACACACACACACACACACACACACACACACACACGCACACACACACACACACACACACACACACACGCACACACGCACGCACGCACACACACACACACACGCACACACACACACACACGCACACACACGTTAATCACTGTTACTGCAAAACAACAGCAGAAGAGGAAGAAGAAGATATATCAGGCTGTGATACACACACACAGTACTTATATAATAATTATATAATAAATATTTGCATTAATCCATAATTCTTTTAAACTGTCTCATCAGTTAAATGTAGTAAAATATGTTTTCATCAACTGTTTCTGAATATTGAACCTCAGTGAGAATCATTCGGCTGTAGTTCCCTCTGTAATCAATATTTCTGTCATGTAAATATCATAAAGTGTGTTTAGACATACAGTATAAGAGTAGTATAAAATGTTTTATATAATTCAGTTTGTACGGTGTCGTGGTGTAAGCAGGGATCCACAGAGCTGAAAACACTCGGATCATTTTAAACTCAAACTTTATATTTTATTTCAGTCACGTGTCCCTGGACGCTGTTATGCTGCTTTAATAGTTTGTGTTTTATGTATTTTATTGTTGAGTTTTGTCTCTAAACACATAAAAATTAAATAAAATATTATATAGAGTTATTTGAATTAGTATTATGAATCAAATGTATTTATATTGATTTTATCGGATGTTTTCCTCCCTTTAGGTTACAGCAGCTTGTAGTCCAGCCGTCACATGTTCAACTGAAACAGCAGAAATTAAACATAAATCCAGTTTAAAGCACGAGGCTGTGATTATTATTAAATGACATATTTGTTGGTATTTATGTTGTTATCTTCACTATAATAAATGTTTGTAAAGTCTGAAAAGGAAAACCAGCCAACATGGAGGCCCACAGGTCACAATTCACCACTGAATGTATTTACATTGAAAATATGATTGAATAGTTTAATATATAACAATACATAAAATATAAATATTTATAATGTTTTCAAATACTCAGATATGGAGTTTGTTTCCAGTCGTCTCCTTCTGTGCAGCGACCTTTAATGACCTTTACCTGTTTCTGAACAGATAACAGGAAACCTTTTATTATTCTCCTGTTTAATTACTAATCCTCCTTTATCACCTAATTGGTACTAACGACCTTTGTTGAACTTTAATTGGACATCACCCTATAAGGTCAACTTCCTTTATCAACTTAATTAGCTGGAACCTTAATGGCTCCTATTTTGGTGGCATTTCCACCTTAATCTGTTTAATTTAAATATTCTGTTAAAACATTATTGTAATTTAACGATCTTACAATCTTAAAAATGTATCACCTTAATAGGTTTTCATTTGCTGTAAATTAAACCTTCAGTTTAAACATTCAAACATCTTAAGATTCGACCATATATCCACTACTTCATTTTAGTTGTGTACCACTTTCATTAGTCACAGTTGACTCTTTAATCTTCTTTATTCTTAACTGAATCATCTTTTATAGACTGACTACATTTTACTACTTTAATTAGCTACAAATTAATTGACTATAATGTCACATTAATCACATTAATCACCTGTAATTTTAATCTTTGTCCTCTTAATTAAGTTTCTTAACATTTGACTTCCTCTGAAAACGTGATTTTATTTTGACCGTTTTACTGCCTGAATCTTAATTACTTAATTAATTACATCTAATTTAAACATCTTAATGAATTATATTTTAAGCATGTTTTTATCATTTTATATTGTCTAAACTTTAACCACCATGAACATAATTGACTCTCCATTACAGTTTAAACATCTTTTATCACCTTAATTGATTCATTCTTTATTTCCACCATTCAATTAACTTTAAATTAACATTTTATCACCTCAGTTATTTTAAATTGAACTCCAGTTTTACACTTTGAAACCTCATAATTAAAACATCTGATCTTTTATCCAACATTACTTGACTAAACATGCTCAGAGAAATGACTACAGAAATCTAATGAAGACACAAAGATCCTGCGTGACGACAGATGACTCACCAGCTCTCTGGTTGTGAGTCTGAGGGTCGGCTCGTCAGGTGCAGATGGCAGCTGGCTGTCGTCTGACCTTTGACCCTGACAGAGTGATGTCAGCACGGACAGACAGACGGACAGGTAGACCACGGCTCGCACACTCTCCATCACAGGAAACGTTACAAAATCCTGAAAAAATACCCACATTTAATTTTAATATCACAATACAAAAAGCCTTAAATAACAAACAAAGTTCAGTAACTCACAGTTAAACCACACAGAAATAACTTAAGATCATAGAGGATGTTATAGAAATGTTCTTCTTCTTTGGTGTTTAATTTCAGCTCCAGAGTCTGTTTCTCTTCGTTGCTTCTTGCTGTTGTCGTTTTTCCTTCCTCCTCCTGCTCCTCGTGTATTTATAGGCGCCTCCTCCTCCTGCGGTGTGATGACTCTGCTGCTGTCAGCTGCTGCTTTGGACATTATTCATGTATTCAACACATCAGATAAAAGTGTGTGGATGTGTTTTTCTCCTTCCTGTGATTGATGATGCGTCTGTGCGGTTAAATATTAAACATGTCGATGCTCAGGTGTTTACACTGCAGAGGTCAGAGGTCAAACTCTGACTCACAGCTGAAGGTTATAAAGCTCTCAGAGGAGCCGATCAGGTGGACAACAATCATTCACATTAAAATAACATAATACCTATTGATTTTTAAAGACTCTGATCACCAAATAAAGCTGCTCTAATCAATATCTTTTTATTAAAAATGGATCAAGTGACTTCATGTAATATGAAATGAGCTTATAGTGATGAACTCAGACTATTCTCTACATCTCAAAATCGTTTTTCATCTCTTTTGGCTTCTAGTTTTGTTTTGTGGACAAATATTAATTCATTAAATAAAAACATCTTCAACTTTCTGATTTAAACTAAATCAAAATATAACTAAACCATCATTTACATCTTCTGACTTCATTTAGCAAAACATTTAAAGTATAATTAGTCATTATTGACATTGTTGATGCGATGATGACTGTTTTCTAACATTTCAGCTTTCAGTTACTTTATAAGTTTATAATATATATATATATATATATATATATGACAAAAAAAGAACGAAAGTTATTAAACATTTTCATTAAATTTTCATCGTTAGTTTGTTTGACTGCACTGTATTACTGTATAACATTATTAGTATTAATTAGTATTATAAGTGTTGATAAGTATGAACTAATTAGTTTATTAAATTAATTAACATTTACACACTTGCAGTTGTCACCAAATTAATAATGACTGAATTATTATTTCTGAATAAATTAAACTAATCAGGTGTTCCTCGTATCTACTTTGTAAATTGTTATTCTGAGATAATGATCATAATCCAAATGTAATTACAGGCATGCTTTAAGTTGTATTATTATTAATGATAATAATGTTGTTTTGGTCACTGATTGTACATAAATAACCAGGTTTTTATGTTTTATATCCTATATAAAGCGTTTTGCCCTTTTCTGTGTCTGATTTGCATCGGGAGGCGACCTGCGAGCTGATGATGTCACTGCAGACGCTGCTTTCATCGCAACTCTCATTAACAGCAAATGTCACCTAGCAGCTGAAAACCTCCTATCTCCAACTCTTTTACATTTTCTGATCAGATGAAGTTTTTTATGTTTTATGCATTTTTATAAAGTTAAAGTCAAAAATACCATATTACAACTTAGAAAAAGGTGTTTAAAGGTGTTAAAGTATTAGACTGTATCTGCATCTCATACTAACAGTGTTGTTGTGAACGTTTGAATTAATTTATCAACGGCTGACTTGCTTTTAGGGTGAAAACATAATGAATTTCTGCTCAGAGGAAGTGTTGTTATCAGCGTGCAGACAGGATATTGACACTCTGTGTCCTACGAGACGTGTTTCTCATAATAAAAGCATCTGTATGATGAAATAGTGATTTTTACCTCTAAACTTCTCACATTTCAGTAAATGTTCAAATGATCCAATATTTCAGATTTGTGTATCAGAACTTTGTTTCTTCTTCTTTCCTCTCCCATTAATCATCTCACGACCCCTCAGATTTATCTGGTGACCCTTTGGAGGGCCCCGACCCCTAGGTTGGGAACCACTGGACTAAACTATCTAACTGTATATAAAGTAGTTGAAACTAGCTCCACCTCCAGCAGCTACAACAGTAACATGCTGCTCTAACACTGATGCTTCAGTATTAATAATATAATGATGTCATATATAATAATATATCAGGTTATATGTATCAGAATTATGAGGAAAACATGAATGTTTGAGTTTATGTATAAAGTTCTTTCTAAATTAAGCAAATACCAAAAGTATTAAGTGAATATTATATTCAGGTTTCAGTGAGAGTTGACAGTCGAGGCCGAAGCTGACGTCACACTGATTATTCAGACACCACAGAACAAGACAACGACGAAGAAAAACGACCTGGAAAGTGTTGATGTTTTCCACCTGGTCCTTGTACATGATATTTGACACTATTTGTTTCCTCCGAGGTAAAACTTCAATGTACTGACACATATTTAAAGTAGATTTAAATATCACAAAATATATTAGAAGCACATTAATATAGTTCCACAACATTAAATACTATTATTTCTCTAGTGGTACTTTAAGTATAAATAATACAACTTGAAGTATACATTAGTGTATTCTTCCTGAGTACACTACTAATAATACATAATAATTTACAATTATTACATTTGCAGTATTAGTACAAAAAGAAAACAAGAAAACTCAAAAGTGTAGTCCAGTATAATTTTAATTGAACTACATATAATTTGTATATTAAGTATATTAAAGTCAAGTTATATTAATGTTATTTCATGTTCAGCTGCTGCAGGTTAAATATATAAATATATATCAATTTATAAATGTATGTATGTTATAGATTAAACAATAAACCCATGTAAAAAATAAAACATGTATTTATTGCATTTCATGTATGGAAAGTTAAATAAAGTTCATAATTATTTTTACTTTATTAATATTTTAGTTGAGTTTACCTTGATGACATCACAGCTTTTTGTTTTTTTTACAGGTGGTTTCAAACTTTAATTAATGCAACACGTGTGTGTTATCAGCTGACACCAGAGTTTCACTGAAGGTCACAGTCAACATCAGACATCACCTTTCATCCTGCGTGTGTGTGTGTGTGCGTGTGTGTGTGTGTGTGTGTGTGTGTGTGCGTGTGTGTGTGTGTGTGTGTGTGTGCGTGCGTGTGTGTGTGTGTGTGTGTGCGTGTGCGTGTGCGTGTGTGTGTGTTGTGTGTGTGTGTGCGTGCATGTGTGTGTGTGTGTGTGTGTGTGCAGCCTATAGGGGGCGCTAACAGGACTTTAGACTGTGTTAGTCTCGACTATTTATTTCCTTAGAAGTTGATATGATGGTAAATCACAGATTTAATAACTATGTATGTGTGTATATAAATAAATAAATATATTATTAATCAATATTATGAATAATCATATTATTAGTAAATAACATCATGTACATACAGGTAGCACACCTTTACTTTCTGTTTTATTAAAGGTATAAAACTTATTGAAAAGTTATTTTTATTTTTTATTTTCCTGCTGGACGTCAGAGTTTTTTTCTTTTATTTTAACATTTTTCTATGAAGTTTTGAGTATAAAATAAAGGTCAAAGTTGAAGGGCAAAGACGTATTTTCTGATGAATCCTGTGAACATGATAAAACCTGTAAAAACAGAAGCGCTCAGTGTGGAGGTGAAGCTGTTCGTGCAGATTCCTCCTGGACTGAAATAAATGTGGAGCCTGAGGCGTCCGTCACTTCCTGCTCTCGGTTTCCATCAACACTCACCGCGAGTCGTCAGACAGCTCTGATCACAATCAGCAACACTTCACCAGAAATAAACCACTAATAACGTCTGAACCCCTGAAGGCTTCATGATGACTCATTTACACACAGAGTCTGACTGTAAAGACCACAGATAACATTTAGTGTGATCACCATTCATCTATGATGATGAAGAAGGAATCAATTCATTGTTTAATTAATAGATAAAGTTTGTATTCATAAAACATTCAGAGAAACAAATAACTATCTAATAAAACTATAATTTACTGCTGATTCATCCTCTGATGTTCCTACATGAGAACAGCATCATATTATTTTAATGATTTGTTGTGGTTTTATCCTCTATGTCCTATTTTTATCATATGCAGTGGATCCTCCAAAAGCATCATTAAGAAGAGAAAAATGCAAATTCAAAAGAGAAAACTTTTACATTTTGAAATAGAAAAAGTTATTGTTGAAGTGAATTTTATTTACTAATAAAATGTTCCCTCCCATATCAGATAACACAACACACAATAATAGAAGATAAATAAAAACTTCTGCTAAGAAAAATAAAGTTTCTGCAGGTATTTAATGTTTAATTAGTTAGTTAGAGTGCTGCAGTTTAATTTATTATTTATGTACATGCATAGTTGTGGTGTTTACTGTTGCCATGGCAACAAAGGTAATGATCCTTTTAACTCAAACCCATGTATATATATATATATATATATATATATATATATATATATATATATATATATGAACCTGAGCAGACGTGTTGTCTCGGCTCCATCTAATCGCTGGGTGCTTTTTCTGCCTCGCTGCTGTAATCAGATGGACGGTTGATGTGTTCTTTGTGGCTTCTACTGTTTAACTGACCGAACATGTTTAACATCATTTAATTTGCTTTTACTTTTGTTAGAGGGAATGCCCTTTAGTTTACATTTGGATAACATATTTACATATTTACCAGAACAATAATTCATCTGGATACAGGTGGAGGTTACCAGTTTTTTTGCTTTGAATGTGTTCACATTTCCATCACGTGCTGCTGCTGTGTTTCTCTCTCGTCCTTTAAGGTTTGTTGTTCATTATTACTGCAGAAAACGATTTCACACACATTGAACGAACGTTTTAAACAATAATAATAAATAATAAATAAATAATAAACTGCAGAATAACAAACCAGTGAGTAAACAGTGATTCCCAGGTGAGATGGTAAATATGTATACATGTAATAACAACAACAAGAAACCATTAATAACCTTTCATACTTTTTATTGCAAAACACAAACAATCAAATACTGGAATAAACAATAAACAATACAAAATTTTATAAAATCTGTTTTACATTGTTCTGGAAGCCTCTGATAATCCTGTATTATACAATTTCATCAAAATCATTAATTATTCACTAATTTTAACCATTTTCTATTGATATTTATGTAAATGAAACATTTCTTTTGTCAGTTTTTGTTTCGTTTGTTTGCATCAGTAGAAATAAACACAGAAATGCAGATATAAAAAGAATAAAGGATAAACTACATTTCCATTTTCATTTGGTTGTTGCTTTTTATTCTTATTTTAGGATTTAAATAATTTTCTGCCTCCTCAGAACAATCTGCAACAAATAAAACTCAAAGTAAAATACAGAAAACATTTAAGTGCCGCATGTTCACAAAGACAAAGTGCTGGTGTGAGATTTACAGTGAACGATGAAAACTGGTGTGAAAATGTTTTTGGAGATCAACAGATTATTTTTATATAAAGTTTTATAAAAGTGTCTGATTCTCACTAAACGTTTTTAAATTCATAATCAGATCTGTGTACAGATGTTTGTTTTATTTCTTTTTTCAGGTGGAGTTATGGAAGTTAAATAATGACAGTCCAGTGTAATCAATGTTTTTAGAGACAAAACGTTTCGAGTGTTTTGAGCTTCTCATGTTCAGTTTTGTCTCTCACACGTGGTTATTATTATTTTTTCTTTGTTGTTTGGTCAGTCTTTTCATTTTGTCGATATTTACATCTGCAGCTCTATATTTATATTCTGGGCTTTATTAGAATATCGATATGATGTCAGATCAGGTGATTCAGGTTCCTTCAAACAGACGACTGTATTGATTAGATGGTGAAGATGTCATGATGGAGGCAGCATGTAGGGTTTGTTAGTGCCACCTGCAGGCTGCAGAGTTCATTACAGCCACAGTATAATTCACCTCTCACGGAGGAAAAAAAATCATGAAAATAAAGGACAAGTTCACAATTTTTCTTAAGACAACAGTCAGGTGTTCAGATGACTTATTGATCATTGATCTGTAGTAAAACTGCTTTCATTCGGGTCTTTCTCAGCTGTTTTTGTGTTGTAGATTTTTGCTTTATTCAGACTTTTGAAAGTATTTGTTGTTATATTTTTTGTGTTATTTGTTTATTTTACTGGTATTTAGTTTTGTATTATTTTGTTTTTTAATAATTAGGCGACACTGTGTTTACCTCAGCTTGTACAGGTGTGTAGACAGGTAGTGGACCAGCATGCACCTGGGTGGGTTTACAGTCTTTTACCTGCAAATGTTACCCATGATGCATCAGTGGCTTTCTGATTCTGCTATCAAGCTGCTACCTTCATCCTGACAGAGTACTGAGTGTGTGTCCCAGAAACACACAGCAGGATCAGATCAGTGAGGCTGCAGCGACACCTGCTGGTCAGATAACAAACTGCAGCCACACAACAGCAAAAAATAAATAAACAGAGACATGTATACAGTGTGTGTGTGTGAGAGAGAGAGAGAGAGCCTGACATGCTGAGTGTGTGTGTGTGTGTGTGTGTGTGTGTGTGTGTGTGTGTGTGCGCGTGCTTTCATAGTGTGTGTTGTAGCTGCTGGATATTCAGGGTGATCAGGATCACCAGCGTCCAGACGAGCGTCGTGAAGTTCTGCAAACAAAACATTCATTCATTCATTCATTCATTGAAACATGAACGAGAAAACACAGTTTTATGATAAAACATTCACAGTGTGGAGTACTTAGGTAGTCGAGTACTATACTCAGCGCTTTATCTTTCCTCTCTTTCTCCTGTTGCTGCTTTCTTTCATATTTTCTGCATAAATTGTGTGAATATAAGCAGCCTTGTAACGTCTTGTTTGCTCCCTCAGCGGAGCTGAAAGAGCTTTTGCCTTCTTTGTAAGTTTTTTAACTTGTTCACGGGAGTATTTCTACTCTTTACTTCAGGATCAATATGATGAGAGATGAGACAAAAACTTCCAGACTTCCAAACTTTCCAGAGTTGTAAAATCCTGTCAGTATTTCAAACCTCTGTGAATTCACTAATTCAGTCTCAAACTGTCCTCGTCACTTTTACTGTTTCAGTTTGATTCATTTACTAAAATCTCTTTATGTCCTGTATCAGCATCACTTTGTATTTACTTACTGTTTAAATCTGCTGGTTTCACTTGTTACTGTTACCGTGTCTGAATATCACGTCTGTTTCTGCTCATACAGTTCAGAGTAAACATTTATATAAAATATGTGCCACTGCTTGTTTCCAACAGCAGCTCTCTCTCTCTCTCTCTCTCTGTCTCTCTCTCTCTCTCTCTTTCTCTCTCTTTCTCTCTCACACACACACACACACACACACACACACACACACACAATATGCAGCAATGGTATTCTACTGGATAAACTGACCACATATTGTGAAACTACATGGTTACTTTCTCACCTGAAAACATATTAAAACATAGTAAAGTGACATATTAACAGTTGAAAATTGTGCTGCTTCTTCTTCCTCTTGTGTTGGGCTGAGGGCAGACTGGGCGCAGTGACTCTCTATCACCTCTCGAGGTACAAAGTGGTATTACAAGACCAGACAGTAGATATCTCTGCAACACAATACATAGATGCAGGTCTTGTTCCACCAAATATAACCTGGTTTAACCTAAAACTTGTGGGCTTTGGAGAATTTGATCACAACCTGTCACACCATTGACCAATCAGATCGCTGGAAAGGAAGACTTGCCCCTCACCGATTAGAAATTATCTGTAGTTTAACTTAAACCTGGTTTAATTCAAACCTGGTTTAAATGAAGTTCGACTTAACCCTGGTGTAACTCAAGTTAGATAGATAGATAGATAGATAGATAGATAGATAGATAGATAGATAGATAGATAGATAGATAGATAGATAGATAGATAGATAGATAGATAGATAGATAGATAGATAGATAGATAGATAGATAGATAGATAGATAGATAGATAGACAGATAGATAGATAGATAGATAGATGGATGGATGAACTTACCAGATGAACTGGAAGTGATGCAGCATTATAAACATCAACCCCACCACTCTTTGTGGTTTCTTGGGTGGTTGCCATGGTAACAGTCACTTCCTCTCCCTCCCCGTCCTCTGGTTCCTCTGGGGTGACGAACCCTTTGTCGCCAGTCAGGAACTTCTCCAGCTCGTCAGTGCTGACGTTACCTAAAAGACAACATCAATAAATGTATTTTCAGGTATTTCCTTTTAAATTTCAGTTTACCATCTTTACCTCCACAGTTGTTGTGATAGACTGCCCCCTGCTGGCCATTGTGTCTCTTTTGCAGAAAGTCAAAGCCATGTGTGCTAACTGTATTTCATGTGTTTATACTAGTGAATGAATGAAACAGTAAAATTAAGTTAAGAGCATTTGTTGTCTTCTCTGTGTGAAAATATACTTAAAATACAACTTGTTGTGTGTATAATGTGTTCATAGATAACCGTGTTAATGCTGTAATGCTGTAATGCTAACACCTTACTGTAGAAGCTGTAGTCGAAGGTGGCATTGTAGTCGGAGTCGTAGTCAGGAGTCGGTGTGTAGTCTTCATAATACTGAGCCTCAGACACTAAAACACAACACAGAGACGTCTGTCAGAGACACTCATCCTTGTCTCTGAAGCTAAGATAGCAGTTTGCAGTTAAATACAACCTGGATCAATGTCTAAACTGGAAACTACGAGATGAAACTAATGACAGATTTGAAACATCTGGAGAAGACAGAGAACAAGAGGATTTATTAAAATGTCCCAGTTGTATTTCTGCTGGGTGAAATCAACTTTTCTCCACCATCTGCCTTCAATAGAAACGGAGGAGCGTTGGTGTGTTTCTGGGTGCGTTCATAGCAGATTGTCTGCATATTTTCACATTATTGAACAGAAACCACCAGTCAAAACAAAACTGCCAGAAACCATTGTTTTATAAAAAGCAACATAACTTTGATCTCACACGTTCAGAAATACAATCAGAATATTTTGACTGTAACTAGACAGAATTTAGGTTCAAAAAACACATAATGATCTTCATTAACTTCATTATTAATCTGTCAGTCATAACTAAACCCAACTCTAACCTTAACATCAAAATTGTGTCTGAGCTTTAAACAGCCTAAATACAGTGTTACAATAGTACAATTGTGAGGTACTTATACTTTACTGGAGTATTTCCACGTGATACAGAGGTACATCTAGTACTTTCTACATGTCAGAGGTACATCTAGTACTTTCTACATGTCAGAGGTACATCTAGTACTTTCTACATGTCAGAGGTAAATCTAGTACTTTCTACATGTCAGAGGTACATCTAGTACTTTCTACTCCACTACATTTATCTGACAGCTTTAGTTACTGTTCAGATGCAGATTTGACTCAATGGATAATATAAGAAGCTTTTAAAATCCAACACATTGTTAAAGATGAAACCAGTGGTTTCAACCTTTTAGTCTGTTGACGTCTTACTAAAAGCAGTGTGTAGTCGGGTCACATTTCAGATGTCTATGAGTTGTTAACAGCTCCACCAAATAGTGATTTTTACCTCTAAACTTCTCACATGGTTTCATTTCAATAAATGTTCAAATGATCCAATATTTCAGCAAAAATCAAAGATTAGAGAAAAAGTCCAAAAGCTGAAAACAGATTTGTGTATCAGAACTTTGTTTCTTCTTCTTTCCTCTTCCATTAATCATCTCACGACCCCTCAGATTTATCTGGTGACCCTTTGGAGGGCCCCGACCCCTAGGTTGGGAACCACTGGACTAAACTAGCTAACTGTATATAAAGTATATATATATATATATAATAAAGATCAGATGTACACAGCTGCCGTCTCTATTACTCTGACATTTGAGTCACATGTTACAAGTATTTGTACAGGTCTGGATGAACTTTAACACACACAGAGAGACAGAGAGAGAGTGAGTGGGCTGATGGGAACTGAGGGGGTGGGTTGTTAATTGTTGCTAAACAGGAAGTGTCACAAACAGCCTGTCAATCACAGAGATTCATCCCAACGCTGCAGAGAGGACGAAAGACGAAGAACAGGCAACGCTCAAAGAAGAAGAGAAGAAGAAAGGAAAGGAAAGGAAAGGAAAGGAAAGGAAAGGAAAGGAAAGGAAAGGAAAGGAAAGGAAAGGAAAGGAAAGGAAAGGAAAGGAAAGGAAAGGAAAAGGAAGAAAAGGAGGGGAAAGTTGGTCACATGATCTTCTTACACTCTGCTGACCACATGGTGGCGCTCGTGGGGTTCTTCAGGGTGCTAATAATGGTTCTTTATAGTTTCAATGTAAGTAACTTGTTTGTTATATTCTACTATAGAGGCAACGCAGCAAGATGTAAACAACATCCAACATTCATTTATTTAAGTACATTTAAGTTAAGTAAACAACTGCTCCACATCCAGTAAACACACAGCAACAAAATACACAACACACACAAACCAGCCTTTTGCATGTAAACAAAGTCACACAGTCAGCTGTTCAGAGAGGAGGGAGAAGGAAGAGGAGGAGGAAGTGGAGGAGGGAGGAGGAAGAGGAGGAGGGAGGAGGAGGGGGGTAGGAGGAGGAGGAGCAGGAGGAAGGAGGAGGGAGGAGGAGGAAGAGGAGGAGGAGAAGGAGGGAGGAGGAGGAGGAAGGAGGAAGAGGAGGAGGAGGAGGGGGGTAGGAGGAGGAGGAGGGGGGTAGGAGGAGGAGGAGCAGGAGGAAGGAGGAGGGAGGAGGAGGAAGAGGAGGAGGAGAAGGAGGGAGGAGGAGGAGGAAGGAGGAAGAGGAGGAGGAGGAGCAGGAGGAAGGAGGTTACACATGATGTCTAACAGTCAAACTTGCTAAATTCATGTATTACATAAAACACACACACACTTACACACACACACACACACTAAAGACTCACCAGTCAGCAGCAGGATCACAGAGACTCCACTGAGATAAACAGACAGAAAACTGAAACTGGACATGATTCAAATGAGAGAGAGAGAAAGAATGAGTGAGTGAGTGAGTGAGTGAGTGAGTGAGTGAGTGAGTGAGTGAGTGAGTGTAAGTAATGAAGAGAGACAGAAGGACAAAGAGAGCAGAGAGATGTGATCTCTCTGAACGACTGAATGAAAATGAAAAGAGAGGGAAAAGGGGAAGAGAGAGGGAGGTGTGAGGAGGAGGAGCAGAATGAGCAGGGGGGGGGGGCATCAAATACATCTACTGACTCTACTGGCCCCAAACTGGCAAACATGTGTATACACATCATAACGTAGAATTATCAATATTAATGCTTTTGAATTACACTCTATATTTTTTGACATTTCTTTCATTTAAAGTAAAGTTTATCTGTTTCCTACCAGTTAGATTGAGTCATTTCACATCTTTAAACTTTGAGGAGTGAAACATGCTGACACTGAGCTCCAACAGCTGCAGCGCGTCACTCTTACAACACATACAAATCTCTCGTGTTCAGACCCGTTGTTTAATTTGACTTGTTCTGTCTACAATGAGCACGACAGACAGACACGTTTCAGCTGAAGGTGAGCTGCAGTCTATAAAACAGAAAGCAGTGGAATGAACCTTTAAAGTCAAAACTTTGTCTTTGTTTCTTCTCTCACAGCTGGATATGAAACAATAGACTCACACACAGTCACAGGTCATGAGTCTGTTTTCTATTTTCACGTCTCGGGGAAACACGCTTCATAGTGACCTCATCCAGAGCGACTGTTCACAAGGTCTCAAACACAGGTCGATGAATCACGGCTGTAGAAACACATTGTATTTGTTCTTTATTTATTTCAAGTCAAACACAAACAACGGGCGATTTCATGATGTTCAATATATTCATGCATCTTGTTGACTTTTAGATAATATTAACAAACAAAGCAAAGCCTTCAAAGCGTTCAGCAAAGTAGTTCAGTTCATTCAAACACACCATAAAAGCCGCCAGGTGAAGAACAGCTGATATTACTACTGCTGGCGTAACACCCCACACCATGTGACGCATGTCCCCGTATGTGAAAAATAATAAACTCGTAAAGGCATGCACCCAATTATCACCAACTATGAGCTGGCACCTACACAAATAGTCGAGGGTCTAATTGATTAGACTGATGCTGTTTACTGTTGTTCTGATAGTTTGTGCCTCTCTGTCGATTAAATGTCCTAAACATGAACTGGAAAACAGAAAAAAAATCCAAGAACTTTAATAAAAAATTAAAGGACCTGCCAAATGAAACGTTATCCAACACGTGTTAGCGTTGCAGTGACGGTGCCCTCTGCTGGTTGGAGTTATGATGACGGGAGCAAAGAAGGAAATCAGGTGAGATTTTTATAGAGGAGGTCATCAACCTTAACAGGTCACGGCTCACTTCCTGTTTACATCTACTATCGTCCTGTAACCTTAATGTAGTTATTTTAACCCAAAATGAGATCTTCTTCTGCACCAACCAACCAGACACAGTGATGTCAGGTTTACTTCTGCACATCCAGACAGCATCAGATATCTGAGGCTGTAATCTGGTGTGACAGTTTAGGTCAAATTAAAGACACTTGTTAGTTTTCAAACACAGGTCAGAGTCTCAATCCGGATTAAAAGATTCCAGATCAGTTCTGGAGGAAACTGTCTGTCTTGGCTTCAGTTCAGGATGTGATTCGACTGTAATTATGTGAGATTTGGAGCAGCTTTTATTTCTCTGAGCCAGACAGCAAAGAGATTTTCAGATTTAGAGTTTTTAGCCTCTGGCAGACGGATCTGCAGAGTTCAGTCTGAAATATAAAACGCCTTCTTCAGCCGTGAGAAATGACATGTCGACCATCTTCTGTTCATTTCATATCCTCTGGTGGAAAGACAACCGCAACAACCAGCTCAAGTTCAAGTAAAGTTAGAAGTTTGATTAAAATCTGCTGCTGAACACAAAGAGCAGCTGAAGTTTAAATCTCCTCTGATGGTTCATTTTCTTCCTGCCGTCATGTCTTCACACCAACAGCAGACTGCATGCTGGGACAGCATTCACAATGCTAATGCTAGTCAGAGGGATGCTAATAGTTGCTAATAGTTCTTGTTATGCACAGACTCCAGCTGAGAGGTTTCCTTCAGCGCTGGAAGAAGTATTCAGATCCTTTACTGCAGTAAAAGTACAATACAGCAATGTTAAAATACTCCATTACAAGTATTAAGCTCATAAGTATTATGAGCAAAAGTATTGCAGTAAAAGTAAGTAAGTACTTCTAGTAAGTATTGTGATCTTCATGTAGATAAAGTAAAACTGAGCAAACTGCCTGCTGGGAGATGAGATGTTGAAACCAACAGAAAGCTAAAGATTATTTTACTTCATTTAAACTTGATTTACTTTACTCACAAAGTAAAAAAGTTTTGTAGATGTTTCATGAGATGCATTTACTGAAAAACAGAAAACACAAAGACTCACTGATGATAGTAACAAAAACCTTCAGGTTCAGACATGAAACTCCAAGGAAGCTTTCACACAGTTTTCTCACAACACACACACACACACACACACACGCACACACATACTTATGCTTTGTGGTTGATCCCCTGTGGTGTGTGTGTGTGTGTGTGTGTGTGTGTGTGTGTGGGGGGGGTATCCTGTAAAAAAAAGCACCAAAAACCATCTGGGGAGTAACAGAACATTTCCTCCAAACACAATACAACAGATAGAGGAAGTGAGAGAGAATACAGAATGAGAGGAAGAGAACGAGCTGAAAACAAACAATAAAACAACAACAAATACAACGTAACATATTCATCTAATACAAAATACTTTAATTATCCTCAAAGGGGAATTTGAGTTTGGAAACAATTAATTTAAAAAAATAATCTAGAAAATACTAATATGAGATATTAAAAGAGCTGAAATACACAAGAATGAATAGCAGAAGTGTCCACAATGCATTTCTAGTTTGTACACAAGTGAAACAGCTTCAGTCTGATATTTGTTTTACATGCAGACGATGTGACGTCGTCATAGAGGATTCATGTGCTGATAATCAGCGTGGTTCAGGACTGGTTCAGTATTTGGTGTTAACTAGTTCATTAATGTTCTCTTCTTTAATCTTATGGCTGAATAAACTGAACTAAATGACCTGAATAACTTTAATACTACACATAAACAATAATATGCTGGAAGAATAGTTTTGTACATGATGATAAAATAATGATGTAATGTAATAAGCTAACGAGCTAATGTTAGTGTAACATGCTAACAAGCTAACACTACTGTAACAAGCTAACATTAATGTAACAAGCTAACGAGCTAATGTTACATGCTAACAAGCTAACACTACTGTAACAAGCTAACATTAATGTAACATGCTAACAAGCTAACACTACTGTAACAAGCTAACATTAATGTAACAAGCTAACGAGCTAATGTTACATGCTAACAAGATAACACTACTGTAACAAGCTAACGAGCTAGTATTAATGGAACAAGCCTATTTTAGTGCACCAAGCTAATATTAGTGTAACAAAGTCATATAAAACACTAATGCTAACATCTGTTAGTTACACTGATATATATTATATTATTGTTTCAGTAACTTAAAACAGTCAACAGGAACACTTCCTGATGTCTTTATCTTAACTTAGCTGGAGGGAAACTGCAATATGTCTAATAGCAATAATAATCATCCTGATGTCAGGTGTCTATAGTTCACTGATATCAAATCAAATTTTATTTATATAGCCCAAAATCACAAAATACATTTGTCTCAGAGGGCTTTACAATCTGTACAGGGAGTGACACCCTCTGTCCTTAGACCCTCGATTAGTGAGGAAAAACTTGACCACCAAAAAACCTTTTAACAGGGAAAAAGGTGGAAGAAACCTCAGGAAGAGCCACAGAGGAGGGATCCCTCTCCCAGGACGGACAGACGTGCAATGATGTCACATGTACAGAACAAATCAACAAACATAATGATATTAACATTATGTTAGCTGTTTCATAGCTAACATAATGTTACGCCAATAAATGTTCAACCTAGCTTAGCACGAAGATTGTTAGCCTAGCTCCATCAACATATTTAACAGCTTTAAACTGATTTAAATGTCATATGCAGTTTATTGATCAGGTGCAGAAACAGGTAAGTCACCAAGACAGGTGACCCCGGGGGGCAGGAAGTAATACAGGAACCTTCCTCTTACTGGTCCCTCAGCTGCTGAGTTCCCACTCAGTAGGAAGCTTCCTGTCTATCTATCTCAATCACCAACTGGGCTTTTTTCAAGGCCGTTTCGAGTACCTACCCCACAGCAGGGACTTAGAAGGTTCCTGTATGGTTCTTGTAAAGGTTCCTTCATTAGAAATGGGCCATAGTAAAATGAGTTGTGTTTTTGGCATCTGTAAAATGTAAAACTACATTTAAACAGAGGACAGTGGAGGTCAAACTGTGATGAAATCCTTCCCATCACTCATCTCCCTGTTGATCTGGACGTCCTTGTAGGGGTCGCTGCCTTGCTCCAGGGCACGCTGGGAAAGTCATTGTGTTCTCATGCAGGCTAAATTTAACTGTGACAGAAGGGACGTTTAAAGTTTCTACGTTCTGTGAACGCAGCTGACTGCAGCTCAGGACAGCGTGGGAGTGTTTTTTGTGTATGTTGTACGTGATTTACTCCCAGCAGGATAACAAGCAGTTGACTGTCTGAATTGTTTATGTTCTCGTATCAAAGTGCCTCATTAATCTGGCTCCTGTCAGGATTTATCTCCAACTCTTAACTCAGCAGCTCCATCCATCTATATTACATGTTGACTAAAACTATTGTATGAAAGTTTAACAGTTTGAGCAGAAATGTCCCAATGGTGTTCATCTTTTTGTTGACATCGTATTTCCTTAGACTTACTGCAGTAAAAGTACTAATTCAACAATGTAAAAATACTCAATTACAAGTAAAAGTCCTGCATGAAAAATCTTACTACTACTTCTGAGCTTGACGTAGTATTACAGTAAAAGTCCATAATCTTGTCCTCCCTTCCTTCGTCTTTCATATCTTTTCTGTAGAAACATCCCACTCCTCTGCAGGATAAGGTTGATTTGTGAGCTCATGATAAAACACATGATCTGGAGCAGAGTGGATCCTCTCACCAATAAAACATCTGTACAGTCAACAAATCAAACTAATTACTGAGTTTTGTCCTGAAGAGACTTATGCAGATGTTAAACTGTTCTTTTAAATCAGCAGCACCTGTTTTACTGATAACAGAAAAGCTTTAAATCATCATTGTTGTTGCGTTTATATTTTAAAAAGTGAATCTTTTTAGTTGTGTTGATGTTAGTTTCAGTAAAACTTGACGTTCAGCTGCTTCAAACCTTCCACATTCTGTGATGATCAATAAAAACATGTTTCACTCTGAATATCGTTTCTTTATTTTACTACAAAATATCTCAACAACTCATGTTTTCCGGTATAAAAAGTACCAAAATCTATTTACAAAACAAACAACTCTGACTTTAACTCGTCTGGTTCTGCTGTGAAAACATGTGAATATGTTGCAGAATCACTTTCACATCCTGACTGTTGGATATCTGACATTTTAAAGACTTATTTACATCTTCAGAACAGTAACGGAGGCTGTTAGTGTTTTATTAAATGTGACCACCAGGAGTCGCCAGATTCCAACATGTTTAACGAATGTTACGGCTCCAGAGACTAATAATCAGAAGTCCAGAAACAGAAAACAAGCAGAGACGTGTCGTCATCAGCTTGTCATGATGTGACTTTAAAACTTTAAACAAACTTTATATTTCAAAAACCAGCATGTTCTGTCATTTCATGTCATATTCTGATTGGTTGGTTTATCGTCATCATGAGATCCAGAAGCACCATCATCACAGATCCTGAACTCGTTACACTGCTGTGAAATCAGCAGCTTGTTTTAGCAACAGAGACTCCATCAGATTCTGGAGGATGGTCGAGGTAGTCGTGTAGAAGAACTTGTACAGATACCTCTGATCACTAGTCCTCAAAGCCGAGGAACGAATCCTGGTCGCTGTCGCCATCAAACACCTGACGCAGAGCTGGCGGACTTCCTAACAGCTGCTCCCCATTCTTCTTCCTCTCCTCCTCTTCTTCATCCTGCATCACCAGCAGCAGTTCCACCTCCTCTACTGCTGCAGGAGGAGGAACATCTGTCATGTTCTGACCGAGCATCTCGATCAGAACTTGGATCATCTTTGCCGTTTCCTCCTGCTGCTCCACTGACTGCGGGTCACACACTGAGTAGAAGGACCTGGCAATTACCATGGCAACAAAGACTCCGGTTAATACTGGACATTTTCAGACAGTCACATGACAGAAACATACAGATATCAGTGGATCCACAGTCCTATCTTCAAACATCCAGCAGCGACTAACCTGTATTTTCATCATTCATCAGTCTGACCTTAATTTTTAAATTGTTCGGTGTGAGAAATGTTAAATGTTAAAATGTTTTTCTTAGAGCCCACAGTGATGCCTTCGAGAACAGGATCTGAAGATATTCAATATGCAGAAGAAAAAACAGCAAATTCTCCTGAAAAATGACTGAAACAATGAAACGCTTATCAAAGTAGTTGCTGATTCATTTTTCATTGAATAAACTTAAGTATTAATGGATCATTGCAGCTTAAAATATATTAAAGCTTATCTGAAGTCAATATGAAGCTTCAACTGTCTGAGTTACACACAAAGAGTTTCAGTCTCAGACCAGTAAACATGGAGTTTGTCAGTTATTCAGAGTATGGAGCTCTGCTGCAGGTCGGCCTGGTTCAGCCTGAATCTACAGAATCAAGTGTGTGCAACCGGCGTCACCTTCAAGGAGCTGAAGACACAAGCAGCTCATACTGACTGAAGCTCAACACGTGTCTTTGGCAACACGCTTGGTTGTTTTAGCTTTGCACGCAACAGCTTCTCTTCTGATCAGAGATTCAGAGTCCCTCACTTCAAACTCTTGTACATCAGTCTCTCCTGATGCTGAACCAGAATCAGCGTGCTGCATGCTGAGGATATGATATGTATGACTATGAAAAGTGTCATACATGTAACTGTATGTTTCATCAATCAGGTGATGAGTGTGGATCAGGTGAGCGGTGATCTCACCTGTGCAGGATGTTTGTATTGGCATTTAGCATAGAGGAAACTTCACTGAACCAGCAGCCCAGAGTCAGAGCCAGCTGACCCAGAGTCAGACCATCCAGACCCCCCTGAGACACCAGCTGAGTCCAGCGGACCTGCAGGACCAGAGTCAGGTGAGTCAGGTGAGACAGTCAGTCAGTCAGTCAGCCAGACAGGGAGAGAGCGAGACATGTGAGTGTACCTGCAGGAACTCTCTAAGGACAGGAGTGACACACCGGTCGAGCGGCTGAAGGCAGCAGCAGCAGCCGGCAGGGATGAAGACGAGCTCTGTGGAGGAGGCGCTCATGCTTCCCTGAAACTCGTCCGTCAGGTGACCTCGATGGACATCCACCATCAGCAGAGACAGACTATCAGGCAGAGACGTCAGGTGGGGGCGCCACACCTGTAGACAGATAGGTCATGTGACATGACAAGAAGTGTAAACTGGACAGAAGAGACATTCAGATTGTGGCTCTCAGACGGACCTTGTGGGTCCAGATGTGCAGGCGTTCCTGCTCGGTGAAGCCGTCCTGTCGAGCCTCCAGCAGCACGTTCTCCGGGAACCCGTTGGGCACATCAGCTGCAGTTCCCCTGAAGAACAGCAGTGGGGTGAGGAACGTCCCGTCAGACAGCGCGGACAGGACCACGTCCAGCAGTGGCGTCTCTGCAGCCGACCCAAACAGCTGCAGGGCCGACAGGCTCTGGTCGGAGAATCTTTCTGGGTCGACGAAGACGGAGAGCTCGTCCATAAAGCCGACAGAGCGAGGAGGCAGAGAGCCTCCTGCTATCTGAGACACAACAACAACAAACAACATGTTCTTACAGGTTCAGGTAGAGGACGATGCAGATTACAGCTCACCAGTGACCAGCTGTGCTGACCTTTGAAGAGAGCGAGTGGATAAAGGCGAGGCTGCGAGCTCTGACGTCCCTTGGCAGGCGGTGATGCTCGCTGGCGGTCAGCTGCAGACTGAGGTGATGACGCAGCATGAAGTCAACGGCCCAGTTGTAGTGGTCCATCAGCTGACTGTCCTCCCCCAGCACTCGCCTGGCTGTCTGCAGCAGCATGTCCTCGCTTACAGACAGCTGCTGCTCGCGCTGACTCAGCACCCATGCCGCCATTTTCTCCGTCTTCCAGTGCCACTTACTGTCAGACAGCTGGCGCTCCCGCTTCTCTGTCCACGAGCGGATCTTTAGAGGAGAGGTCTGGAAGCGGGACGCGGCCTGAAGGAGACCGTTACACAGAGAGAAGAGGAGCACCGACAGCTGAGAGACCGACAGGGAGGCTGCAGACTGAGGAGGAGGAGGAGACAGCTGTCAGTCATCAGCATCGTTCCCTTTTTCCCAAAACATTTAATCACTGAAGAAGCTGAACGAGAGAAATTTAACAACAAAACAAAGTCCAGATGTTTGGCAGATGTGGAGCAGAACAAGCGACTGACAGAAAGTTAAAGGGAAAATATTTAAGATTTAACTGAAAAACAAAACATCTGAGCTGAGAAACTATAACAGAGCATTTTCACACAAAATAATTAATTAATCAATAATGAAAATAATCAATAATATTATTGGTGCAGACCAATAGAAAACAGCAGTTAATAAAGATTTTACACAATGAGATAATGATATGATGCAATAAAACAACACAGATATCAACATTTATATCATTTACAATAACATCACAGTTCTTCACAGTACATCACTGCTCACCTGTGCAGCTTGTGGGCGGGGTCCAAGGAACTTGATCGTCATGGCGGCTGGCGAGGAGAGAGGGCAGGGGGAGGTGAGGGGTTTGACAGACAGCTGGGGGGAGGTCTGACTGGAGGGAAGGAGGTGGATGGGGATGAAGGCTCCGCCCCGGCTGCTTGATGATGTCACACTGATGGGGGGGGTAATATTTAACAAAGGAAATAAAGTGACTCTGATTAAATGGATCAATAACTGGACAGGAAGTGATGGAGGAATGTTTGGGATGAGAGAAAGAAAGAAAAGGTTCATCAGATGCTAAAAGTTTGTTTGTCTACCAACATTAACTGACAGCTGAAAAATACTAACATACAACATACTACTCACATGTAAGATGAGACAAACTACTGTGACCTGCTGAAAATGTAGTGAGATGTTTTTAAACATTTACATCTAGAAAAGAGACACAGACCGAGTAACACGGATGTGAGCAGCTGACAGGGGCGTGTACAGGGGCGAGTCAGGTGTTGCTTACCTATCACAGGTGTGTGTTGGTTGTTGCTGAGCCCTCCTGATCCTTCGCTCTGAAACAGCAGGACACAATGTGTTCTTCATTCACATTTTCTGTGGGAGTACATACAATAAATCACAAGTCCCACCTCTACATACAACACGCGTGTTTCTCTACGGTTTAGCTCAACTGGTCAGACTTCATATTTGACACAATCATATTTGAGTCATATCATATTTGTTCTATAGTTTTTGGTTCATTTCTTTCTGTTACTGTCTGAGGGTTTTCTGTTTTGAGTTTTAAAAATGCCATAAAAGCTGTTAAAAAGCAAATGTTAACCTCTTAAGGCAGTATTACACACCTTGTTCTGTTGTCACTCTTAGAAATGGCACTTTAATTTCTGTTTACAAAATGTTTAACTGTTTAAGTAAACTGCATGTCCTGTTGCTTTATTACTTCATTTTTTCCCATATCTGATGGAAGAAGTGGTACTTTTACTGGTGTACTGCTTACATTTCTAGAAACATTTTTTCTAGTTCCTGGTAAATTTGAAAGCTCAATAATAAATGATTTGTTTGTTAAATAGATGAACTAAGTAAAATACTAAATACATATCAGCAGCATGACACTGCAGCACTTCATGTTTCTGTTAGGTTATTTATTTTGTTGAGGAAAAACAACTGAAAATGAATTTTATAAGCATATCTTGATGCTGAAAAGGATTTTACCATTATAGTTGTTTTGATTGTGCTACCTCAGATTTGTGAAATGTGCTGTCATGTTCTGACCATAAACAATAGTTTAAAACTACAATAACCCTCTGGTTTCTTTATCTTTCACTCAAAATCAGCCTTTAAACCTGAAAGAAATATTGATTATCGAAGGCTGGGCAGTGTGTGTGTGTGTTACCGCTGTGTGTCATAATGCAGCAGTGTTCGGGTCTCTCTGTCAGGTGATTTGCCATCATGTCTCCTCTGCAGGTAGAAAATGGACATGACACACAGCTCAACCTCTGACGGAGCCTGTAAGATGACGAATAATATTATTATTATTCATTAAGAACAGACTGAGGAAACATCACATTAATGACTCAAGTTTGATGAGAAAAATATTCTAACTAGTGAATGACAATAAATACTGCACATAAAAATGTAATATGTTTATTGTATATTTTATAAAACACACTTCAATATATTTTAAACTGTAATAAAGTTTATTTTTAGGGTTGGAGAGTTGTTGTCACCAACAGCCGGTTTAATCACCAAACATCAGAGATTACATGAGAATATGATATTTAATGATGTGATGAATGTTTAATAAGGTGACGTTTACCTGGAGTCAGACTGGAAGATGCTGTAGTAGTGAGGCCTCTTTCTCCACGCTGCATGGTTACTGAGAACATCAGAGACGCATCATCAACAACAGCAGCAACAACAACAACAACAACAACAGCAGCAGATTGTCTGGTTTTTATCAATGTGACCTGAATATCAAAATATGTCTGGAAACTGTGGCAGACATGTTGTGAACTCAACGACTAATGAAACAATAATCACTTGATCATGTGGTTGGCGTAGGCTTTGGAGCAGCAGGTGGTGAACCTGCAGAGCGAGCAGTGGACCAGAGATGGGAAGTGAGAGCTGAAGTCCTGAACTGACGTGAGACACTCGACACACCGAGAGGGATGAGAGAGGTTTGCCGCCTCACTAAGACACAGAGAGAGAGAGAAGACGCTCGGATGTCCACACAGATACACTGAAATCTATCAACAAGCAGGGAGTCAACAACAGTCCAGTCTGTCCTACTCAGCCAGGCTCATTCATGCTCAGGTCTTTAAAAACAGGGTTGAGAGATACGACCAAAAAACTTAAGACACAGATCTAAGTTTTTCTTGAAACATATTCGGTATTCAGATTATCCTCCTGAAACTGTATTCTGGCTGTGTATGTACCTGTCCTGGCTGAGCTGGGTCAGCAGGGGTCCCAGACTCTCCACAGGTCTCCTCTTAGGAGCAGCCTGTGGGGGTGGGCCGGGTTCGACGTCGACCACCTGGAACACAGAAAATACACAAAGATGATGAGTGACAGACAATGTGTCTGTTTAACTACTTTAATTACTGGATCAGTTTGGAAAAGAATATGAGAAGTGTGAGGCACCAGAAATAACGTTTTATAAATAAATATAACCAGTTTGTTGATACTAAAGAGGAGCGAATGACTGATTATTTTTGAGATTACCTGACTGAACTGTGACCACATCCTCTCATAAACTGTCGTCAGTGATGTTACCTCATCAGTCATGTATGAGGCAGCAAATTAATTGTTTATTTTCATTATCGAGTAATCTGCTCGTTTTGTCTATAAAACATTAGAAAATAGTGAAAATTGCCGGTTCAATTCTAAAAGCCCACAGTGATGTTTTCAGATCAACAGTCCAAATTCAAAGTTTTCACTTTTAACCTTCAAATCTTCACATTTGACAAGCTGCAACCAACACAATTAACTGATTATTAAAATACTGTAGTTGACAATTAATCTTCTGTAAACTAATCGTTGCAGCATCATGTCCAACAAAAATATGAAGACAAATTCATGTTCAGGTTTCTTCTGAGACCAAGATGTGGCTTTAAAAAGCAGTTTTCACTCATACTGACCTTACATGAAGCAACTGCTCTATTCTGCGCTTCTGTATCCACTGATCCTCCAACCACTGAGTACGTCCTGACCGTCACCTGCACACACACACACACACACACATAATAATAAGTTTGATGGCCTGACTCTTCATCTAGCGCCACCATCTGGTCAAAACTAGAAACACTCAAGGTGCACCTTGGTTCCAGGTTTGAGTCCGGTGAGCTGAGTCGGTCTGATGTGGGTTCTGTGATGCAGCAGTCTGTGTTCAGTACGTTCTTTAATGTACAGGAAGTGAAGACGACACTTATCACATCCGAACACTGTCTTCCTCTAACACACACACACACACACACACACACACACACACACACACACACACACACACACACACACACACACACAGTTAGCACGTCATTCATTGATTAAAGAACTACTTTTGAACACTTGAAGCCGACAGTAAAGCTGAAGCGAAACCAGAACTTCCAGGTTTCTGTTCCAGAAGTAGGAAAAGCTCATTAAAAACATCATTAACATGCAACTCTGCTCATCAGTAAAAATTCAGCCTCCGATCAGAACCTTTCAACTGTATGTTGTGTGTTTCTCTTTATATGTTTAGATAAGGACGGCAGTTTTCAGAACAATGTCTAATATCATTGTTTATTCCATATTTATGTTTTTAGCAGCCTTTAACATATATCATTTCTCATGAGTCCTAGAGGTTTACAGGCTGAAAGAAAGTGAATAAGAGACTGTGTTTAGAGACAGAAGCTACACAGGAAGAGTCACGGTGGCTTCGGCTCTCTGTATGCGATATATGTGAGCGCACTGATGAAACAGCTGCAGGTACCTGGTGGCGGGCGAAGTGCTGCTGGTAGCAGGAGCTGCTGCGCAGCACTCTCAGACAGTACTGACACAGCAGCTGATTAGAGTCTGCGTGAGCCTCCTGGAAGTGACTCCAGACATCCGAGTAGAAGGACGACCTGAAGTCACACACCTGCGCACGCACACACGCACAGTATGTATTAGAATTGCAACAATTTGTCAATTAATTATTAACTATTTTGATAATCAATTAATCTTTCTGAATATTTTTTTAAAGAAACAAATGTCCAGATTCTCTGATCCCAGCTTCTTTAGTCTTCTGTGTCAGCAGATCACAACCTTTTCAGCAAAGGACACCACCCTGAACTTTTTTACCATTATATAAACCAAATAATCCAGAAAATAATCGACAGATTAAGCCCTAGTATACATATAAAAATACACACATGAAGTCATAGTTGAGGTGTGTGCATGTCACCTGGCAGACATAGGGCATCTCTCCTGGTCTGTGTGTGCTCTTCATGTGCCACAGAAACGCCGGCTCACTGCCAAACTCCAGCTCACAGATCTTACACTTGGCTGCAGGATGAACACAAACACTTTATTACATCACATGATGTCAGCTGACAAACACCAAAAACACTGCAGAAGTTTCATCTGTATAGATATTGTGTTGTTATTGTTGTGTGTGTGTGTCTATGAGACAGACCTGTGGACTCGTACTGACTGTGAACAGCCTCCAGGTGGCACTGCAGTCTGAATGGAGAGTTAAAGTGACGGAAACAGTGTGGGCATGAAGACACAGTGTCCATGTGTTTGTCCTGCTGAGACATCGTGGAGACGTGCTGCTGCATGTGGGACATCAGCCTGGGGGGGGCGGGGCATATATAAAAGACCAGTGTAAGGATAATAAAATAACAATCAAATTAAAATACTTTAAAAGCATGTAAAACTGAATATTAAAACTATGTAGACACACGTTGGAAATTAAAACAATGAGTGTGTTAGTGTTCAGTGTGTGTGTGTGTGTGTGTGTGTGTGTGTGTGTCTCTTACTGGATGTTGTTGCCGAGCGTCTGGGGACAATGGATGCAGCGGTATGGTCCTGTGTATTTCCTGGCTGGCTGGGTGAGTTTGGTGAGTGTCTGGCCGCAGTCTGACCCGTAGTAGAAGTCATCCACCATGATGACCAGTTTCCCGTGAGGGGGGTCAGGTGTGGGCTCGGACGGGTCCTGCTGGGGGCTGCAGGCACTGCTGGGAGAGGCGGGGCTGGTGAACTGGTCTGACGGGAAGTCGTCGGGCCGTATGTGAACATTGTGGATAGGTGAGGTGACTTTAGACTGAAGGAGACACACAGGAAACAGAATGATGTCAGACATCATGTGACCCACAGCTGGAAAGTTATCGTGGATACTGCTCATTGTTACATCAACTGTTTACTGGCAACAGGTTGATGGCTTTCCTCAGTTTCTTGTCTTTTGTTTAATTATTATTTTTTTATGTTGTAAATGATTTATGGTGGCACCTCCTTGTGTGTTACAGAGCAGAGTTGAAGTGAGTGAAGTGATTTTCATCCTGCCTTTAGTTTTCATGGATTGTCTGGATGTACTGCTGCAGTTATTACTCATCAAGCTTGTTCAGCACTTCTCTTTTGTTGATATTATTGAAATGTGGTCGTTTTAATCATTTATGTATTTATCATTGCATGTTACTGATTTAGTTGTGTTGCATTGAGATCGGCTGCTTTGTTTTATATTTTTATTAAAGTTATTTTGATTTAGATTTGATTGTATTCATGTTCATTTGAATATTTTGTTCTGTAGATTATGAGGAGCTAACAAACAAACAAACAAACAAAGCAGCAGGCGATGAGACTCACTATGGGTTGACTTCTGGACACTTTGCTGCAGGTCTGAGGCTCTCTGGAGGACTTGTTCTTCTTCTTCTCTCTGCTCCTCCTGCAAGGTTTTTTCTTCCTCTTCAGGTTCTTCAGACTCTGAGCGATGGCAGGGCTGCACAGCTGGGTGGGGGGGGCATGAGGTGTCACGGTCAGGACATGTGATGTCACACAGAGCATTATTTTTATATGTAGCTGCAGCTGAACTTACACACATATATCCTCGTAGCTCTATGATCAGCTTGAACTGAGACATGCAGACAAGACAGTCGGGAGGAGAGACGTGACCCAGCTGACCTGAGAACAAACGAACGAATGAACACACACACACACACAATATAGTGTAATGGTGAGTATATTTTTTACTTTTTATTTTTTTTTTTAGATAGATAGATAGATAGATAGATAGATAGATAGATAGATAGATGGATGAACACACCAAGGGTAAATCAAACCTTTGCGTAGTAGGAGCTTGTTAGCAGCCGGAGGTCTGCATCTACTGGGGGTGATTGGGCTCTTCTGTTCTTTCAGCTGAGGATTCTGGGTAATGAAGTTCACATTATGGTCGCTCAAAACCTTCTGAGCTGCCTCACCTGAGACCACACCTGGACCATAGACAGTGTTATAAGAAACTAACCATTTCATCATCAACCTACAACAATCCTTCAATTAACCAATTAGTTGACCTGAAGTGTACCTGGCGTGTACCTGTGATGATGGGGCGTGTACCTGTGATGATGGGGGATGGTGTACACCTGTGGTGATGGGGCGTGGTGTACACCTGTGATGATGGGCCGTGGTGTATACCTGTGATGATGGGGCGTGTACCTGTGATGATGGGGCGTGGTGTATACCTGTGATGATGGGGCGTGTACCTGTGATAATGGGGCGTGTACCTGTGATAATGGGGCGTGTACCTGTGATGATAGGGCGTGGTGTATACCTGTGATGATGGGGCGTGTACCTGTGATGATGGGGGCGTGGCGTGTACCTGTGATAATGGGGCGTGTACCTGTGATGATGGGGCGTGGTGTATACCTGTGATGATGGGGCGTGTACCTGTGATAATAGGGCGTGTACCTGTGATAATGGGGCGTGGTGTACACCTGTGATGATAGGGCGTGGTGTATACCTGTGATGATGGGGCGTGTACCTGTGATAATGGGGCGTGGCGTGTACCTGTGATAATGGGGCGTGGCGTGTACCTGTGATAATGGGGCATGGTGTATACCTGTGATGATGGGGCGTGGTGTACACCTGTGATGATGGGGCGTGGTGTACACCTGTGATGATAGGGCGTGGTGTATACCTGTGATGATGGGCGTGTACCTGTGATAATGGGGCGTGACGTGTACCTGTGATGATGGGGCGTGTACCTGTGATGATGGTGCCTGTACCTGGGATGATGGGGTGTGGTGTGTACCTGTGATAATGGGGGTGGGTTCAGGCTCAGGTGGAGCTGTGCAGGCAGTCAGCGAGGCAGTGGTGTGGATGTTGCGGGTTCCAGCAGGGCTGTGGAGCGTCAGCGTGACAGGGATCTGAACCGTGGTGAAGCCGCTGGCCGAACCGCTGGGATGAGAGAGCAGCTTTAGCTCTGCACTGCCGCCTGCAGGAGGAGCAGCAACACACGTTTTCTCAAGAATAAAAAAGTTGTTGTTCCTACAGTAATCGATGTGTTTCAGGAGACTTAGGAGTTTTGTATTAGCCTTGATTAAAAGACAACCCCCTCTTTTTCAACACGCTTTCGGAGAGTTAAGAGTTTATCCTGTACATCACAGACAGGATCCAAAATTAACACCCGCCAGGCACCACATGCAAGTAAATAAATTGGGGTCACCGGCCAGTAAACAATTTAGGTTTACATTATTGTGTTATAGTTTCCCCTATATGCCAATACTGCGAAATGCTGAACACTATAGCTGAAATTCACATTGTTCTCCATATTAATCACGTTATTGCACTATAATTAGCTAAGTACATTAAAATAAGTTTTTGTAGACATTAGGCTAACACCAGTCTGCAGCAGCACAGGACAGAAGAGACAATTAATGATGCCACAGAGCTGTTCACCAGTTTACTGTTCATGTATTCTTTCTAAACAACCATCAATCAGTTCATCAGCATCAAACGTTACTGTTTCTTGTTAACAAGGATGTATAGTCTGATTTCAATTAGTCTACATATTAAAAAGAAAAACCAAACAGATAACTACACAGTAACTAATATATTATCCCTATTCATAATTGTCTCTTGTGAGTCGTGATGCTAAAGATAAGTTTACATCCTAAAAACCTTGGTAACCTGGGTCAAAAGTATTTTCTCCAGCAAATAGCATTCTATACACAGCCTGTTTGTCTTTTTGAGCTCCTAATCAACTGTGGCAGTGGTCATTTGTTTTGCAGCTTAACTCTCTGCGGTTCGTTTCTGCAGTAAGGACATCAGTAGAGACCTGGACCTGTTTTCATTCGTCATCAATGCATTACTCCTGCAGGTTAAACTGAGAACTGAGCTAACAATACACTTCAAGTGCTGACTTACTCTAACAGGCTCACTATAAACAGACACCTAGCAACATTAATGCTATAAACTACCCAGAATGCATCACTCTCAGTATGTACTCTCTTCATTCAAAAAGAAGATCTGATGTTGTGAACATGGAAGTGTCTAGATGGAATACAACACAGACGGAGGTGTACTGACCTCCAGGTAGCAGGGGGACCAGCTGACCATTCACCATGAAGGCCGGAGGAGTACCTGATGATGACTGTGACACACACACACACACACACACACACACACAATATCTTATCAAACACACCTGAGCACATGATCCACAGTGGAGCTGTTATTTACTGACCCTTTCTAAGTCCCACCCCTTTTTGGTCTGTGCTCCAATAACAGTTGAGCAAGTCTTTGTTGACTTGACTGATTGACTTTGCTATAAGCTGTTGAAAGAGGTGCCTCATGTCATGTATCTTTGGTCTGAACAGGACATAACACTTGCTGCAATGATCCGTCCATTTATCAGTAAGTTGATTAACAGAGAAACCATTTTTTTCATTTATAAAGAAAAGTGCCAAACATTTCCTTGTCTTATGTGACAGTAAATTAAATGTTTGGATTTTAGATGGTTAGTCTTTCCAACATTTTTCACAGTTTTCTGACATTTTATAGACTGAACGATGAATCAATGATAAAATAATCATTAGTTGTAGCTCTAGAGCTGAGATTGAATTGATTGTTGTGCACTGAAGGCAGGAAACATCTGTCTGAAGGAGTGAATTCATCAAATTCAATAGAGTCATGTGTTAGTTTCAGTAAATGCTTGATCACTCTCTCGGTCATTTTATCAGTGATTAATGATAAATTCAACCTTGAACACAAAGATAAGTAAACTGCTTGTACCAAACACTTCACTTACTGTCAGTGTGTTGGTATGTGTGGGGGGGCTGCAACTGTTAACTGGTTCAACTGGGATGGGGATGATCCTGACTGGGGGCTCCGACCCTCCCTCCTCCCCGGGCTCCTCCTCCTCTGGTTCCTCGTCCTCCTCCTCTGGTTCCTCGTCCTCCTCCTCCTCTGGTTCCTCCTCCTCCATCATGGGAGCGACAACTTGCAGAGCTGCAGGCAAACGAACATGAGTCTTTGATGACACAATTCCTACTTTTGCTGATTTTATTAACCCATTAATGACTAAAAAACTGTGTTTAATAGATTAGGGAAACAAAACAGAATATCTTCTGTTAAAGATCTACTGTAGAAACTGTCAAAACACATTTATTATTCCTTAATTAGAAAAAGATTTTCGTTTTTCTTCATATCAAGTTGCATCTTGGTTGTTTTAACCATATCTTTTAACTGGATGAATGATTTACATCTGGATCTCAAGTTATCAGAGAAACAAGCTGAGCAAACAGCACAGTCCAGTATCATGTTATGTCTCTTCGCAGCTCTCCATCTGGTATCGTGTTGTGTTACAGCTGACAGTGTAGAGATTTACTAAGAGTTTGTGAGTCACATGACAGACTGATCACCTGACCCATCGTGTTCATTATATTTCCTCACCTTCATCATACTTCTCCACCTCCTCCTCTTCTTCATCACACTCCATCAGCAGGTCACCACCGCCACCTGCCGTCTTCTCCATCACCTGCAAGACGATAATCAGCACAGGTTACTGCTGTTACACCTACACCAACCACATTGGCTTTTATTATTGCTTTAACAAATGTCAGGCTCTGCTGTCACCCATCAACTTCATCTAAATCTGTATCTACAAAAGACCTTCATAATGAAGCTAATGATTAGATTCTATGACAGTTTTGTAATCGTTATTTGGTGAAATTGATTTTGTCTGTTAATATAAAAACTGTCATAAGCTGGCACATTTACAAAATTCTGTGTCATTATTGTTGTTGTTTTCTGCATGATGGTGTCTTGATTTATTCCATTATTTAATTAGTTATTTGACAGAAAATTGTCCATTAATCTGTTGATCATTTTCTGGATTATAGCAGCAAACAAAAGTGTGGTTTCACTTTAGAAAACTTTAGCAAAGACAATCAGAAAAACACTGCAGTGATTTGTAATATTCACAGATGGGCTTTTACAACTCTGAAACGTCACACTGCAACCGTGTTTACTAGCGTGCACATGTGAAACATTGACTTTACAGTGACAGCAAACTTTTACTGAGGGGTAGATGAGACAGAACGTAGCCTATACAATAGCACAATGTTTATTTAAAATGTATTTGAATTTACTTATTTCCATGAAACAATAAGCCAAATTAAACAATTAAAAGAATAAAGATATTTTTGACCCTTTTCTCCTCACATTTTTCTCTCTCTGGAATTAAAACTGAAAATCTATCAGAATCAGCATTGCTAATATTCAAATAATACCCTAAATGTAAGCAATGACAAAATCCACAGCCCTCTTCTGTGTGGTTTTAGAGCCAAAGTCCCTCTTTTTGTTCCTATACTTCCACCACAGCTCAACAGGGAAACACAAAGAGGGAATTTGATGCTAAACAGACTGTAAATGTGTCAGATATCCACTTGATATGACTAACTCACACTGATGAAGCCTCAGAGAAGCTTCACATCTACTGTGGATAAGTGACATGTATTAGAATGACAAAATGTAGCCAAAATTATTATTTAATAAATGTGTCATTAGTCAGTAGAAACATCCTGGTGCCGTTAGTTGAAAGCTATCTGGAATAAATTCTGTTCACTTTCTATTTTCATTTTTTACAAAAATAAAATCTAAGGTACACAAAAGCTAATAACTAATGTGGTTTAAAGTTGTTATTAACTTGTCACCCGAGCAAGAAGTTAACAAGACTTTCAAAGACTCAATCTCTTAGCATGCTAAGCTAGCAAGCTAATGTCTCATACAAAGCTAATTAAACACTGTCTGTGCTAAATGCTTCGGATTACCAACTTCAAACCGACTTTCTGTTTACTTTTGCGAACTTGTGATCGTATTAACAAACTATGAATGTTATATTTAGCTGTTCCTGCCGCCTGCACCAGCTCATCCCTGGTACACCCCTGCCAGACAGCTTTCAACTATCAATGCTAACAAGCTAATGAGTTGCCCTAGCAGCTAACTCACTGACTTCATTAACTCTGCATTATGTTCGCCTAAAAATGAAATGAATGCGTTCGCTTACCTTATCCGGGCCTTAAATATGCAAAATAAATACTTATTACGTTAAAATTTAAATGCAGAACTATACGTTTTTTCTTAAATAAACTGATAAACAGTGATCATCTCAGACAGTTAGCAGTACATGGTTAGCACGGAGCACGATGTTTGCGGTTGTTTACTATGGAGAGTGCTTCGGTTAGTATTCCTCCGCCTTCCCCTCCTCCTGTCATCGCAGGGCGGAGGGATATCTGTCTGGGAAGGCACATCAGTTTTCACACTGTTTTTAATAAAATAAAAAATAAAATAAAATAAATATAACGTTACTTCCGAAGTAACGAATGTCACGTGCGGAGGAAACTACGTTTAATACGAATGTATCAATAATAATCAGCCTGATAATTACTTCGCGTCTGTATGCTAACAGTGATTAGCACGCTAACGTTACTAACATTGAACTGATAAACTTTCATAATGTGTCTCACTTACTCGCTGGCATATTTATTGACTCACGTTACAACGTCTTGGTCTGTTCGTTCTTCATCTGGTACATTTTACATGATAAAAATAACCAGCTACTGTTGCTTAAAGAGGAAGTAAACACCTTTGGGTTTGCGGTAATCATTTTTACCATCTGCAGGCTAAAAGCAGTAACCGGCGGATTTGATTTTCAGTGCAATTACAGTATAATGTTAAGCTTCTAATTAAAGTTGTTATTAATTAGCTATAAGTATAATAAGTTAACTACAACATTCACCCGTCAAAATAGGTCTAAGTCAATATTAAACTATAGTAATGCTAACCAGTTGCTAACCAAGCAGAAGTTGAAACATTACTCCGAATTGAATTGGCAATAAAACGCAATAAAACTCTTGTCAACTATTAGCTGTGCTAGCGTCGTCTTTGAACTGCCGGGGGAAAAGCTAGTTCCGTTAGCTAACTAAGGCTAACCAAAGTTTCTTTACATGAAACTGAAATATAATTACAGCTTAGTAACTGTGTGCAGTCGTGAACAACAGGTGGAATAAAAATATTAATATACTTAGTTGAGTTTTCCACAACTAAACTGGAGACTTTATCTGTCAAACAAGATAGTTTAGCTAATGTTGCTCAGCTAAATTTCAGTTATTGTAAAATAACAAACAACCTGTAGATTTATGATATACAGTGGACGAAGATGTGACATGTGAACTAATAATAAATAAATAAAAATAAATAAATCACAGTAGAATTTCACTGATTCAAGACAATACACCGCATACGATCAAAACATAAGCTAGTTAGCTACCATTGAAGCTAATCTTGCAAATAAACAGAACAATCCCAAAACCCAAGATGCCTAAAAAACATTACCTAGATTTAATTGTATTTATCTATTAGATAGTTAATATCACATTTATATATAATAATACATAATATTCATCAAAGCAATAGAGGGAATAAAGATCTCAAATTCTTATAATGGTTATCAAAGATCATTAAAGTACCACTACAGCAATGTAAAACTACTCCATTATAAGTAAATCCCTCTGAAATCATATATGTCATCATACTTATACATGTCTCAGATTTAATTCCAGCTTTTAGGAAGTTTGACCATTATATTTTATAAAATGAGTAAATGTTTTATGTGTAAATATAGACATAAGAACATGTATACAAAGTAAAGGACATACAATAACTAAAAACAAAAGCAATTAGAGCAAAAAAATGTATATATATTTATATATATATATATATATATATATATATATATATATATATATATATATATATATTTATATATATATATATATAAATCCAAAACAAACAAGACCAAAAAAGGTAAAATTATAAATTACACAAACAAATTGATTAGTCAGACAGCTTTAATATTTCGGAAAATAATGTTGTATAAATTGTATAAATCGTATAACTACATGTATAAATAGTTTTAAACATTATTGATAAAGGTTAAAAACATACATCGTGTTTCGTTTGAAATCGATCATTACCATAAGCACCACTTGAAAAGCTTTTCTTGCATAGGAATCCAAAATATTTTGGAATGTATAAATCTAAAATAAAACTTTGACTACGCAATGACGCAGCACTTTGCGTGCGTCCCAACGACGTCACCAACCCGGAAGGAAAAGGACAACAGTAGGTTGTTGTCGTAGCAGCTGGAGGCTCAGCTGATATTTGCTCACATCTTTTGTCCAAATCTATCGGAAGAAGAAGAAACACTCGTTACTCAGCCGTTAACGGTCTTCCCGGCCTTCTGTTTCCGTTGTTGTTGTTGTGTTTTCGTCGCCACCATGAACGTGACGCTGGCGGTGAAGCAGTACATCTCCAAGATGATCGAGAGCAGCGGGCCTGGCATGAAGGTGCTGCTGATGGACCGAGAGACGGTGAGAGGCCGGAGCTCAACATTACCGTTACCGTTTATATACCAGACAGTCTGTTACCGTTTATATACGTACAGTCAGTCAGATAGTCTGTCAGTCTGTTACTATTTATATACGTACAGTCAGCCAGACAGTCTGTTACTGTTTATATACTAACAGTCAGTAAGTCTGTTACTGTTTATATACATACAGTCAGTAAGTCTGTTACTGTTTATATACCAGACAGTCTGTTACCGTTTATATACGTACAGTCAGTCAGTCAGTCTGTTACTGTTTATATACGTACAGTCAGTCAGACAGTCTGTTACTGTTGATATACGTACAGTCAGTCAGTCAGTCTGTTACTGTTTATATACGTACAGTCAGTCAGTCTGTTACTGTTTATATACGTACAGTCAGTCAGTCAGTCAGTCTGTTACTGTTTATATACGTACAGTCAGCCAGACAGTCTGTTACTGTTGATGTACTAACAGTCAGTAAGTCTGTTACTGTTTATATACATACAGTCAGTCAGTCTGTTACTGTTTATATACATACAGTCAGTCTGTCTGTTACTGTTTATATACGTACAGTCAGTCAGTCAGTCAGTCAGTCAGTCTGTTACTGTTTATATACGTACAGTCAGTCAGTCAGTCAGTCTGTTACTGTTTATATACGTACAGTCAGTCAGTCAGTCTGTTACTGTTTATATACGTACAGTCAGTCAGTCAGTCAGTCTGTTACTGTTTATATACGTACAGTCAGTCAGTCAGTCAGTCTGTTACTGTTGATATACATACAGTCAGTCAGTCTGTTACTGTTGATATACATACAGTCAGTAAGTCTGTTACTGTTTATATACTAACAGTCAGTCAGTAAGTCTGTTACTGTTTATATACGTACAGTCAGTCAGTCTGTTACTGTTTATATACTAACAGTCAGTCAGTAAGTCTGTTACTGTTGATATACATACAGTCAGTCAGTCTGTTACTGTTTATATACGTACAGTCAGTCAGTCTGTTACTGTTGATATACATACAGTCAGTAAGTCTGTTACTGTTTATATACTAACAGTCAGTAAGTATAGGTGATTCAGGGTTAAAGGGAACGTTAAGGGAAACATAAATAATGATATTTAGCGGCTGATTCTCTAAAGGAGCACAGTCCTTTAGTGAAGCTGAACACAAGCTCTCATGTACTTGATGAACGTTAGCTGTAACATCAGTTGTAGAAAGTTTTAAATATTTCTACTTGATTCATTGATTGATTTATTAGTCAACTGACAGAAAATGAATCGACTAAATGAATTGATAATTTACTAATATTCAGGCATTTTGTCAGAAAAATGTCCAAATTTTCTGATTCCAACTTCTGTGACAGTATATCTTTGTATAGTATCTTTGGGTTGAGGACATTATGACATCTTATAGACCAAATGACTAATCCGTGTGTGTGTGTGTGTGTGTGTGTCCGTGTCCCCGTCCGTCCATGTGTGTGTGTGTGTGTGTGTGCGCGTGCAGACCAGTATAGTCAGTGTGGTGTACACTCAGTCAGAGATCCTGCAGAAGGAGGTCTACCTGTTTGAACGCATCGACTCTCAGAACAGAGACAGCATGAGACACCTGAAGGCTATCTGCTTCCTCAGACCCACCAAGGTACACTACATGTTACCTGTCTTTATATAATAATAATAATAACATAATAATACCATTTATAATAATAACACTGGGGAACAATTTGAAAAACAATTCTGTTGATTTTTATGCTGATTAAAACTAAAATTGGCATGTTGATTCCAAAATTGTGGTCAGTTTTTTTCTTAAGATATAGTATAGACTAAATAAAGTTTTCACTGATTATCAGTAGTAAGACCTGCCAGCTGATGACGACTGGACTCAAAACAGCTGTCAGACTGATAATAATAAATAATAATAAATGTGTGTGTGTGTTGTGCAGGAGAACGTAGAACATCTGATCCAGGAGCTGAGGAGACCAAAGTACAGCGTTTACTTTATCTGTAAGTATAAATGTATCTTTTATTTAAAGGACGAGTTCACATGTTTCCAGTGTGTTAAAGCATCAGTCAGGTGTCCATATGAACAGTGACTGTAATCATTGCTCCTGTTCATACTGGCTGTTCAAAGATCTGCTTCAAATGTGCTTTCAGTGTCAGTGATGGAGGTTAAAATCCACAGTGTGTCCACACAGTCATTTAAAGTAGATGTGAAGCTTCTCTGAGGCTTCATCAGTGTGAGTTAGTCATATCAAGTGGATATCTGACACATTTACAGTCTGTTTAGCATCAAATTCCCTCTTTGTGTGTTTGTGTGTGTGTGTGTGTGTTACAGACTTCAGTAATGTGATCAGTAAGAGTGAAATCAAAGCTCTGGCTGAGGCTGATGAACAGGAAGTGGTGGCTGAAGTCCAGGTGAGTCTCAAACACACAGAAACAACAGGTGAGTTTCCATCCAAATAAAAACCTGAGTGGAAAATGAGACAAAATCTCTAAATATACTTATACTTTACAAACTGTTTCAATGTTTATGATCCAGTTTGACCAAACTAAAGATTTGAAAGAAAATAATACATAAAAATAGAACAAAAAGTTGTCTGCGTAATATTAATATAACAGAAACATGTGTGTAAAATGATCTGCTGCTTCTAATTTTGATTGAAGTAGAGAAGTTTAGTTCTATCTGTTTGTTTATGTCTGCAGGAGTTTTATGGAGATTTCATCGCTGTGAATCCTCATCTCTTCTCCCTCAACCTGCAGGGAGTTTCCAGGGTAAGAAAGAAACCTCTGGGACTCTAATGAAGGAGAGAAATGTCACCAGTCTCAACAGATTGGTTCTTTTATATGATGAATTGGACATCAGAACTATTCTCAAAACCATGTCTGAAGAGTCAGATGTCCAAAGTTCTCTGGTTCCAGCCTCTTAAATGTGAATATTTTCTGGTTTCTTTAGTCCTCTGTGACAGTAAATTCAAAATCTTCGTTGTGGACAAAACAAGACATTTGAGGACATGATCTGGGGTTTTGGGATGTTTTATAGACCAGACAACTAATCTGTATGTGCATGTGTGTGACATCATCAGGGGCGGAGCTGGGACCCCTCCATGTTGTCTCGCTGCACTCAGGGTCTGACCTCTGTCCTGCTAGCCCTGAAGAAATGTCCCATGATCCGCTACCAGTTGTCCTCAGACATGTCCAAACGCCTGGCTGAGAGCGTCAAGGTTTCCATGGCAACACAACACACAACAACATTGCTCACACTGACTGCCTCACTTCTGACCTCTGACCACTTCGTCTCTCTCTGTGTGTCGTCAGCAAATCATCACTAAAGAGTACGAGCTGTTTGACTTCAGGAAGACGGAAGTTCCTCCTCTGCTGCTGATCCTTGACCGAAGTGACGACGCCATCACGCCTCTGCTCAACCAGGTGACCAATCACAGAGCTCAGCATGATGACATCATCATGTGTTGTCTCATCTCAGGAGTCGGGCTGCTAGCGGCTGAGATGACCGGCACATTTAAAAATGACTGCATGTTCAGGATCGAATGTTTTTCATAAAGGTTAACATGTTAACAGTCCTACAGCGGACATTATAACAGCAAAATGTCTGCCATCGCTGCTGCTTCTGATGTGTCCTCGATAAAGCAGACGGAGCAAGACCATGTCCGCTCATTGGACAGGACTTGGCTGAATGTGGACAGTAGTCGCGCTGCGATTAATGACACAAGAACAGACCAGCACACAGATTGAGAAAGGCCTTCTCTGATCTCTGCTTCTTCTCCTGTCCTGTAGTGGACATACCAGGCGATGGTCCACGAGCTGCTGGGTCTCAACAACAACCGGATCGACCTTTCCAGAGTCCCGGGGATCAACAAAGACCTGCGGGAGGTGGTGCTGTCCGCCGAGAATGACGAGTTCTATGCCAACGTGAGTCTAAAAACACAAAAACAGGGAAAATAAAACATGCAGTTTGATGTTCCTGCAAAATGTACAAAACTAGGTGATGATGGTTCCCAGGAACCGGTAGGACTCCATAATGTCCACCGGGGTATTATGCAGGGAGATGGAGGAGGGTGGCGCTAGGTTCTTCCTGAAGTCCACAACCATCTCTACTGTCTTTAGGGCATTGAGCACCAAGTTATTCTGCTCGCACCAGGACATCAGATGGTCAATCTCCAGTCTGTAGACGGACTCGTCTCAATCAGAGATGAGTCTGATGAGGAATGTGTCGTCCACGAACTTCAGTGTGTGTGTGTGTGTGTGTGTGTGTGTGTGTGTGTGTGTGTGTGTGTGTGTGTGTGTGTGTGTGTTTTAGAACCTGTACCTGAACTTCGGTGAGATTGGCACCAACATTAAGAACCTGATGGAGGATTTCCAGAAGAAGAGGCCTAAAGGACAGCAGAAGCTGGAATCCATTACAGACATGAAGGCGTTTGTGGATAACTACCCTCAGTTTAAGAAGATGTCAGGCACCGTGTCCAAACATGTGACGGTGGTCGGGGAGCTGTCTCGGCTGGTGTCGGAGCGTCAGCTGATGGAAGTCTCGGAGGCGGAGCAGGAGCTGGCTTGTCAGAATGACCACTCCAGCGCTCAGCAGGTAACACTCCCAATCATAATCATCATCATAATCATCAGAATTTGGTATATCCGGGCTTTTTTAAAGGATCAGGATTGTCATGTTGTCCCGTGTTGTAAACATGTTGTAAACATGCTGTCCCATGTGTTTTAGAGCGTGCGTCGTCTGCTGCAGAATCCTCGGCTGACAGAGTTGGACGCTGTGCGGCTCGTCATGCTCTACGCTCTGAGGTATGAACGCCACAGCAGCAGCATCCTGCCCGCTCTGATGGATGAGTTGAGCCGCAGAGGAGTGTCCGAACGCCACCGAAGGGTAATGATGTCATCATTCACCCTGGCCATTGATTGGCCAATGAAAGCAGTGTTTTGCATGTAGTTAGTTCCTGCTTCACCTTAACATCCAGTTACTGAAGCAACGGTTTCAAAAGGAACCTACACGTCTAAAAAAACTTTAACTTTAAAGTCTCAACGTCTTTTTATCAAATCTTTAAAACATTACCACGAACATCAGTCAGATTTAGACAAAAGGCTTATTTATATCTGCAGGTTGAAGTTAAAAATAAAAGAACATCCTCATTATCAGAGTCAAGAGCTGCCAGCACACCTGTCTGCAGTGACATCAGGCTGCCAGCAGCTTCACCTGTTTGACACCAAAGCAGTAATTAAACCAGAGTTGAGCTAATGATGTTATTATTAAGCTTCAAAGATTCCCCAGACATGTTTTCAACATAAAAATAATGTAAAATCCAGAATCGAAAGAAGAATAGGTGTGATGTCATGAATTCTGCAGGTACGTCCAGGTGATAAACGGAGCTCCTCTCCCATTAATCATCTCACGACCCCTCAGATTTATCTGGTGACCCTTTGGAGGGGCCCGACCCCTAGGTTGCCCTATAAACTATCAGAAAACAGTAAAATTGTCTGTCACATTATCTGTTTCTCCACAGGACAAGCTGATGATCGAAAACACAAAAATATTTAGCGTACTGTGATAGAAAAACAGGAAATCATTACTATGGAGTAAGTGACACCATGAAGATGAGTTAAAGAGCAACTTGAATAATAAATTGATTATCAAATGAATTAGACATTGGTTATTTTGTATTGTTAAAATAAATCCACTAATCTCTTGTTTGTTTCAAAGAGGGTCCTCGCAAGTATAGGAGTAGAAAGGTGTGTTTTTGAAATTGTGAAAAGTGTGTGTGTGTGTGTGTGTGTGTGTGTCACAGATGGTTCAGTGTGTGGTCGAGTACGGAGGGAAGCGAATCAGAGGAAGTGACCTCGTCACACCGACAGACGCCGTCGCCATCACCAAACAGTTCTTCAAGGGCCTCAAGGTGCTCTCTCTCTCTCTCTCACACACACACACACACACACACACAACATATAGAATCACCATGGCAACCATTCGGAATACCTTGACAACCAGCAGCTTACCTTTTATTCATTTTTACCTTTCACGTGTAAAACTGCTTCAGACAGAAGCGGCGTGAGGGACACAGCGGGGTCGTTCCTGATAACCATCCATCCTAGAGAGCTGAGAGCGTTCATATAAACACTGAAGGTGCTGCTGAATACATTTTAAAATAACTTTAAATATAATAACTTTATATTTCTGTAAGCTGTTCTATATACAGTGGCAGTGATGGAGACCCCTTGAACTTTTCCACATTTTGTCACATTATGACCACAAACATAAATATAAGTGCGGTGCTCCCCAATATCCTCTTAACAAAGCGCTGATGCCGTCACTGAACAGCTGTAGTTGTACTGAGATTAAATTACACACAGGTGAACTCTGTTTAGTCAACACCGTTGCCACAGGTGCCTGCTTATCTCAGCATAGATGAAAAGAAAGTTTACAGACCTGCTCACTGGATCGTCTCAGATGTGCAGCTCTGTGTTGAAATGAAGCAACTTTGCCAACAAATATATTTTTTTAGCCTGTTCATCACCTTGATCAACACTGCATGACATAGTTCACAGGAAGAGTGAAAATAAATATGTACTGATGTCATGTAAGTTGACAAATGACTGCAGGGATGTTTTTATTTAGATAGAAATATAACCTGAATGCTTCATGATGAGACTGAAGCACAGGAATAATAATTTAAAAAACACGCAGAAACAGGTAAGTATCAAGTAATCATTGCATCAACAGCAACAAGGAAGCAAAATAATTAAACAAAACACAAGAAACTGAGAAAAGTCATCAAACTTTAATTTTAGCCAGTAAACAGTTCTGATATAACGCGAGTCATGTTGGTTCAAACAGACTCGTATGTTGCTGTCAGCATGTTTCCATCCTTCAGATCAGCAACTTGTTCATAGCAGAACGTCAAAACTCAGAAATCCAGTTTAAAATATGACGAACGCTCTGGACGAGATTTAAATGACGACGAGCAGCAACTTCACTGATACAGTGTGTGTGTGTGTGTGTGTGTGTGTGTGTGTGTGTGTGTGTGTGTGTGTGTGTGTGTGCAGGGTGTGGAGAATGTGTACACTCAGCATCAGCCTCTGCTTCACGACACTCTGGATCAGCTGATCAAAGGTCGACTGAAGGACAGTCAGTTTCCGTATCTAGGAGCCAGCAGCCTCCGAGACAGGTAACACACACACACATCCAGGTGACAACCTTGTGCTTAGATTATCTACAGCGTGAACAGAACACAAACAACAACAATTAAACTATTAAATTAATCACCAACTTGATGTGTGTGTGTGTGTGTGTGTGTGTGTTTTAGGCCCCAGGACATCATAGTGTTTGTGATTGGTGGAGCCATGTATGAAGAAGCTCTGACCGTCTACAACCTGAACCGCAGCACACCTGGAGTCCGCATCGTGCTGGGAGGAAGTAACATCCACAACACCAAGAGGTCACACACACACACACACAAATAACAAAAAACAACAGCAACAACCTAAATCATCACAACTAAATGCTTATCCCAACCATTAAAGGACGGGTCAGTAAATGAACAGTGAACATGTGTTTGTTGCTGTAATCATCCTCCTGTTCATAATGACCATTAGATCCCTTCATGATACACTTACAATGGAAGTGATGGAGACTAAACCCACAAACATGATTTAAAGTTTATGTGAAGCTAATATGAAGCTTCTTAATTAGTAAAATCAAGAGAATATAAACCTCTAACCTGTCCAGGTGTCTTTACCACCCTGTCTTTCTTTTACTCTCAGTTTCCTGGAGGAAGTGATGTCGGCGACGGGTCACATCGGTGACAGAGCACCAGGAGGCAGTCGACATGGCAGCAGGCGCTGAGCATGAACACAGAAACACTTCTGAACAGCATCATTCCCTCTGACTAATGTTTGTCCATTTTTCTAAAATAATAAAATCCTGCGGTCTCCTGATTTCCCAGATCTGTGAAGTTGGTTGGATGGTTGGACCCTGCTTACAACTTTAGTTCTGTCCCTGTTTTTTTGACCAAGTCAGATGTCTGAAACAAAAAATATGTTTTTGGTAGAATGTCTCTTTAAAATGTTCAGTTTTATTTCAGACTGACTGACTGTGAATGTTTTAAGTTAAACACCAGTAAATGATCTGTGCAGCAATGCATCATGTGATTTATTTGTGTCTTTATTTACTTGTTCTTCCAGTTTTGTACACACACTACATGTCAGAGGTACATCTAGTACTTTCTACATGTCAGAGGTACATCTAGTACTTTCTACATGTCAGAGGTACATCTAGTACTTTCTACTCCACTACATTTATCTGACAGCTTTAGTTACTGTTCAGATTCAGATTTGACTCAATGGATAATATAAGAAGCTTTTAAAATACAAATTTCAACAAATAATGAAATATACAGAAGTACTTAAGTTAGGTCAAAATTATTATATAGTAAATCAGGACTTTTTATGCCAAAATTAATTAAGAAAAAACATTTCAATATATATCACATTATATTGATTTACCATGAATATTTCTTATTGTCTCCACGTTTTTTTTCTTAATGAAATGGGCTCCACACACATATCTTAATAATACAATAAATAGTTTAATATTTAGTCGGTTATAATGTGATCATTAGGAGTCTAATTTCATGTGAATTGATGTTTCTTTGTTTAGGAATGTGTGTGTGTGTGTGTGTGTGTGTGTGTGTGTGTGTGTCTGTCGCTGGATGGCGCTGTCCGTCTCCCTTTTCACCGGGATATAGGTTAATGTGCGCGTGGGGGAGAGAGCATCTGCCTACACACACACACACACACACACACACACACAGGGAGGATGCTGCTGTCTCGGTTTAGACGACCGACGCTCAGCTGAAGAAGAACCGGGACCGACACACCGACACCGTCACCAGGATCTGACCGAGCACCGAGCCACCGGCGCCGGGCTGAAGCTCCTGATTGTCCCCGGATCTCTGGAGCGGAGACAGCATGAAGAAAAGCAACCAGAGCAAACGGGTAGGCAGCGATTAACTCCTTTTGTCATCATATTTATACATGAACTCATCACTCATTCATCAGTCATCCATTCATAACATCCTCATCATATTCTAATAGTATCATTAATAGCTGTACAGGACATTATAGCATCAGATAGTCTACTATACTTTATAATAATGAAGCCAATAAAACCTAATATTCATATTAATTTGTTTCATATTTGTTCATTTTTCCTGTAAATGACGATATATTCCTGTAATATTGTAATGATGCAGAGCTGTGATTTTATCAATCATTCATGCAGCAGCTGCACCTCACTGATTCATTATTGATCACAACTCTGATGTGAATACATACTGTTTACTTCCTATTATTCAAAGAGGTACATGTATATTTACTTTAGTTCCTCCACTTTGGCATCAATAATCAGTTTATAAAGAGTTAATACATGTTTTATAGCTCATTGTAATGAACCTTTAATCAGATATAAGTGTTTATTAATGTGTTAGTTATTCATCACACAACTTTTATTTTAGTTTTCTGATGACATTTGTGACTTCAGTTTGGAGGTTAAAAGGTTTTTATAATGAACCTGGTCTCACATGGTCTCACCTGGTCTCACCTGGTCTCACCTGGTCTCACCTGGTCTCACATGGTCTCACCGGGTCTCACCTGGTCTCACCTGGTCTCACCTGGTCTCACCGGGTCTCACCTGGTCTCACCTGGTCTCACATGTTGACTGTGATGTTCAGGTGACTGTAGATCCAACAGCGACTCACAGGTCATGAGGAGGGTTTGACAGCAGAACTCCAGCATCATGTTTCTTTTACAGAAACATTTAGTTAATAATCAGCAGCATCTGATTATGAATAAATTTAGTATTTTTCTTTTAATCTACAGGAAACTGATTTTCATGTCAGAGAAAAGTGTCACATGACGTCATTAGAAATGATTTGTGACAACATGCTAGCTGCTAACCAAAGCTAAGTCCTGACCTAATCAATAAGTTACTCTGCTGCAGTCGTCATGACAACAGTAGGATAAACACCAGCTGATGACAGCAGAGGGTTTATTCACGTGTATCACTTCTCAGTGTCGATCAATCATTCAATCTGATCAGATGAAGTCGAACTGATTCCAGCTCAACGTGTTTCATCACGTTAATAGCAGCAATTTATCTTTTTAATTTCTCTACATATCGTTTGTTACAATTATAACAAATATAATAGTTAATTACTTATGATAGTTATTTATCATTATTATTATTTAATACTTGCTGCGGTCGTTTTCTTTTCATCACATTGTTTGTGGACTGTTGTTTGTTTCATTTCGATAATTAAATGAACTGTTTATATTTTGTCTTCTGTATATTTGTCTGAGTGGAGCCTCAGTTCAGCTGTTTTCTGTTGGCTTCCTCCTGTGATGAAAGTAGGTCAGAGTAAGAGATCAGAGATCAGAGATGCTCTTCATCCCTCTCCTCCTCTTCCTCCTGTTTTTCTCTCTTCCTCCACGTCGTTTTTTCTTCTTCATTCTCGGCATCTTGTCCGTGTTTGTTTTCATATTTACTGACTCTTCATGTCATGAAAATCATTTGTGATCTTTACTGCTTGCTTCACTGTTTTTATTGTTATAATGAACGTTCTTAATTAGTTTTAGAAACTATAACACAGACTGCTGCCTGCAGCTCAACCCGACTGAAGAAAACACACAGAGTTGATTTGTTTGGTTGTTCCAACATGAAATGAGAGTTTTATTGTTTATTGTTGTATTTTCTTTGTTTGAGGGGGTTCAGGATTCGAGTCAGCTGACCGTCCAGCAGCCAGAGAAGGTCGGCTGGATCAGAAAGTTCTGCGGTCGTGGGATCTTCAGGGAGCTGTGGAGGAACCGCTATGTAGTGCTGAGAGGAGATCACCTGTTCATCTCTGACAAAGAGGTGAGGAGCATCTCAAACGCACAAACGGACTCAATGGATAATATAAGAAGCTTTTAACATCCAACACCTTGTTAAAGATGAAACCAGTGGTTTCAACTTTGTTTCTTCTTCTTTCCTCTCCCATTAATCATCTCACGACCCCTCAGATTTATCTGGTGACCCTTTGGAGGGCCCCGACCCCTAGGTTGGGAACCACTGGACTAAGCTAGCTAACTGTATGTAAAGTAGTTGAAACTAGCATCAGAATATACTTAAAGTAGCAACAGCAGAAGTTGTCAATATGCAGAATGATGATTATTATATTATTTGATTCTAATTATTGGTTCCTTCATGTGTTCGTCCCAGCTGGTGATTGGAGCTGATGTTTACTTTATATGTTGATTGGTAGTGTATTCATTTCCCCTACAAGGATCAATAAAGTCTTATCTTATTTTATAATAATACATCATCATTTATTTATTGATCACACTATATGTTTAATTATTAATCTAAATCTGCAAAGTATTAGATAAATGTAGTGCAAGAAAAATATTTTTCACTAAAATGTGTGTGTATATGTGTGTGTGTGTATATGTGTGTGTGTGTGTGTTGACTGACATTATCAAGGTCACAGGAGATCAGACATGTGCAGCTGGTGGTAAAAATCTGTCAATATCTGTGCCAATATAATCAATATGATGCCTGAAACACACCAAGTCTAAACACGTGCGTCAACATTAACTGTTTACAGCCTGGTACAAAAAAGGTTTTGGTCTCTATCTCGTAAATGCACCGTGCTAACCACGCTAGCAGCTAGCGTTAGGGTCAGCTCCACCCTCTCCTCCAAATATGGTCACTTCTGGCTCCAAAAGTCCAAGATGGCGACGGCCAAAATGACCGTCTTTTAATGTCAGCATGAGCCTTCAGGAACTAGATTTAATTTGTCAAAGGTTTTTGAATGTATGTTTGTGTGTTGCAGGTGAAGGATGAGCGGAAGGCGCAGGAAGTGTTTGACCTGGTCGATTATGAGCGCTCAGAGGAGCTGAGGAAAGCAAAGAGCCGCAGCAAGAAAAACCACAGTCGCTTCACTCTGCTGCGCTGCAGACAGCCCGGAAACACCGTAAGGCTCCAACATTTGACCATCCGTTACAAAAGGAAAGGAGATAATTCTGTCCCACAATTCCTTGCAGCAGACCCACAACAATAACATCAACTGTCACATAATTACGTAGCCCAGTGTTAGCGCCGCGGTTGTCTTTATGAAGAAGAAACATGGTGAGACAGAGACGCAGGTGTAGCGGTATGATTAGAGCCACACATACAAATCTCTTTGATGTTGTTTTCTCATCTGATTTTTTATTTATTTGTGAAAACATTATTTCATTTCACTGCAGCAGAATAAAGGATGTGTTTTTACCACAGTTTAAGTGTAAATACAACCAGGAACCATGAAGGCTAACACACCTTCAGTCTCTGTTTCCTAGGTGAGACAGTTGACTTTATGAAGCTGTGACAGTAAAGGCTGAAGCTGCTCTCTCAGTTTGAGTCTTTATTCAGTTTCGTCCTCGTGTCCGTCCTCTCTACTCAGAGATTACACCGTCCCTGCCCGACACACTCATTGGTGTTTTTTTTCTTCCTACATCTGTCTTGTGATTGGCAGATCAGATTTTATGTCACGCGCTGCCCTGTTTGGACTGCAGTGATTGGCCGAGCTGCGTTGTTTTTTTTCCCTCTGTAAAGGTTTAATCCGCAGAATCCCATTAGTCTGTCAGAGGACGAGTTCCAGCAGAATAATCCCTGCATAGTCACAACACTTTCACATGTCTGTTTTTACTCTGCTGCAGTTTATAGATGGGAAACACACTAAATACAATAAAGACAAATTATTTCTGTTTCTAGAAAACAATGGATCTCAAATAGCTCATATAATCATGTAGCAGCATAATTGAGTGACACTAAAAATCTCCTTGTCCTCTGTAAAAAAAAACACACAAAAAAAAATAAAAATAAAAAAGTCTGTAACTATACGTTATTTATTTAACGGCTGCACAGCTGAAGAAAATGCACTGAATAAGGCGCAACGGATTATAACCCTAACCCAGTTTCAATTAACAACAAAACAAAACGCAAGTCGAATTTTATTCAACTAATTTACAATAACTCTCAGTTGTAGGTTAACACTATAATACAAGTTTAAGTGGCCGATTTCCGCATCAAACATGTCCGGATTCAGTTTTAAGACAAAAATACAAAACCGTTGTTCAGAGTTTAACAGTTGGGAGATTTTAGGATCCAGCAGCCCGGATCCCTCTCGTCATTATCCGAGTCAGTCTCGTTGCTGTCACCGGGCTGTCATTCAGCCTCTTTCAGTCTCTTTTTGTCCTTTTGCAGGTTCCCAACCTCGTGTTTCTGGCAGTAAGTCCTGAGGAAAAGGAATCATGGATCAACACCCTCAATGTGGCAATCATTAAAGCCAAGAACCGAGTTTTAGACGAGGTATGTTGGCCACCTGGTCTTAATAAAGAGCTACTTACCTCAACCCTTACCTGTGGTTATATACCTTATGGTTACTGACAGAGTCAAACTTTAAAATTAAAATTAAAACCTTTCTGAAGTGGTCTCTTCAAACTGGACGATCTTATAGGTCCTGCTAACAGTTTATTTTAAATTCCTCAATGTGGATTGAAACTCTCCTGGAGAGACATTGGTCAGTTTTTCTATTTCTGTCCAGGTAACCATTGAGGAGGACAGCGTGTTAGTTCATCCCACCAGAGACAGAGTGAAGATCCCTCATGGCCGCCGGCTACCAACCAGAGGACACCTCATGGCCGTGGTACCACACATCATCTTTGTCATCCTCTGATTGATTCATTCTTTCTTTCTGTTTGACTTTGTCTCCTAATCAAATATCTTTATATCAGACCATGTTGTCTTTGATCACTCGCCCCAGGCATCCACCTCCTCCAACGGCATGCTGACCTTGGATCTGGTCACTGAGGAGGACGGCTTCTTTCCAGACTATGATGACGACTCACGGGAGTCCTGGGAGAACGGTTTCCAGGTCTACCTGCAGAAGGGCGTTTCTTGCGGTCAGGTGGCAGTGGTTGGTTCTCAGGAAGTTGGAGGTCGTCAGCGGGCTGGAACTGATGTATCAAAGCTGAGGGTGACATCCAAGGAGCCCAAGGTGAAGACTGGGAGCCTGCCCAGAGGGAGTGAGCGATCCTGGGGCAAACATTCCCATCTGGAGTCCTCTATGGTGCACAAGACCCAGCAGGTGCAGGAATTGTTTTATAACTCTTTCCTTATCATAATATCTACATCACTCTGAGTCCTAGAGCTCTGCTGAACCCAATCTTTGTTTTTGTAATTTCATACATTATTGTCTGTTACCACAGTAATGCAATGGATCCCAACACACCCAGCACGTAACCCAGATAGCAGAGCTAAACGTGACTATATCTAAATATATAGATGCTTTATTAAGCAATGACTCAAGTCATTTCTCAACCTTGTATGTTTCTAAAACAATCTCTATAGCACACTACATGTCCACGGTTTGGCATTTGGTTCAAATAAACAATGCCAACTTCTGACAGACATCCAAAAAACAATCTGTGCATTAGTGGACATTAGCCCCAACCGCAGCTGAACCAGAGATAAAAACCACAGACCTGAACCTTGTGTTTTCTTTCAGGTCCTCCAGGCTCAGTCTCAAACGCCGCAGCCAGGAAAGAGGTTCAGCATGCAGGGTCGGAGTCGCTGTGCCTCCATGGATGAAGTCCTCTCCTCTAGGTACACGTCAAAGTAAAACAAATTCTGACAACATAGCACCTCACATGATCAAATGCAAGCATCATCTAATCCATCCTCATCTACATACAGTCACCTTTATTTCTTGTCAAAGTTGTGCTATCCTGAGAGCAAAAAGATGTTGAGAGTATTTTCTATTCATGCATCCATTTGGAGCTACTATCTGAGTCGCAGCGCTGCCCAGCCACATCCTCGGCCTTTACTGGAGGATCCTGAGACATTCCCAGGCCTGATGGGATATCCAAGCCCTCCAGTGTGTCCTTTGGATCTTCTCTTAGTTGGATGTACACAGAACACTTCTTAAGGGAAGCATTCAGCAGGCATCCTTACCTCAACTCTTCAATGTATCTCTGACGCTGATCCCTAATACCTGCAAAGAAAACTTATTTTATTCATTGTATGCATTGTTATTCTTTTGGTCACTACCCAAAGCTGATAAACATAGGTGAAGGTTGGGACATAGGTCATCCTGTCCATTTTCACCACATTAGTCAGGTACAATGCTCCAGACTGGCTGGCAGCCTTTGATCACCTTTCTACAGCAAATTTTACATGTTTAAAATGCAACACTGAAAGTTCACATTTGGTGGTGTTCAATTCAAAAATCATTTTTCTGTCCTTTCTCCTTCTCTCTTCCTGTCTTACTTATACTTTTCCCTGTTCTTCTGCCTCCCCATCCCATCCTCAGGCCAGTGATGATCCGCTCGGAGTTGCGGTCCGCTCTACGTCGTTGTCCGACAGAAGAGGAGGCGGGTAGCAAGGCTTCAGTCCAGCCAGTTGGTCAGCTGCAGAGTCTCATTGCTCAGAGGATGCAGAGAGCTCAGGAGCTGCTGGAGGAGATGAGACTGCAGGTTTGACTGCTTCAGCCATGAGTTCATCAAGCAGATAAAAATATACAAAAATGGGATATAAGTCTAATGTTGTGTGTGATTGACAGGAGCTGCAGAAAGCCAAAGCAGAGAGAGAACAAGGAGGCAGCTCGCCTTACCTGAAGCGCATCGACTCCCCTCGCATCCATCACCTCAGGGGCTCCGACTCTCCTCACTCCAGGTTGGTTTTCTAACCTTCATTATATTTAATAATATTTCAGCCTATGTCAAGTAAATCTAGGCCGCAACAATCGTGAGACACATAAGCTAAAGTCTGACCTGTCCCACAGAGGACAGCTATGAGGATGTCCCCAGCAAAGGTAAAATAAGAAGGCTGGAAAGTACTGAGGCATCGAGAAGGGAGAAGCATAGGAGTCTGATTGATGAGTAATAATAATAATAATAATAATGATAAATGATTAAAGCATGTGTGATATGTTGATTTATGTTGATTCCATGTTATAGCTAATAGAATAAGACAATGGCTTAATGTTTGAACATGAATAAGTGATCAATGATGAATGAATGAAGAATCAACTGTGAGGATGAATGTACTACTGTTAGTCTGGACAACGTCGCTAGAGGAAGTAGCCACATTAGGATAAGAGTCAGCACATATCTACAGGCATGTTGCAATGGTTTGGCTCCTCACCACCAACTCAAATGAGTTGTTAGATCCTATCAGAGTAATACTCTGGTAGAGTATTACTCTGATAAGACAGAGTCTGATAACCGGGGATCAACACCTGTCAGAGTCTGACAGGTGACAGGTGAGTGCAGCAGTTTCATAAGTTAAATGTTTCATATACAGTTTACCAGGTTAACTGAAGCTTTTGATGCATTTGAAAGTACACGGTTTGTCCAAAATGAAAAGTTCTTCCTACCTTTCTTTCCTTTCCTTCCTTACAATCATTTTCCATCTTGTATACAATTTCATCAACTGGGCGGAGATCGGTTCACCTGAACACTGAAAGGTCCTTTAGGGTTTTAGAGGCAATTATTCAGCCATTATTTACAAAACTAAGGATCCATGTTTTACTGTGTGTTGTTCAGCAGGTCGTCAGGATCTCCGAGGAGCAGGAGCAGCGACTCTCCTCACCTCAGAGGGAGAGACTCTCCTCGTCTCCGAGGGAGAGACTCTCCTCGCTCCAAAGGAAAGAGGAATCGCTCCAAAGGGGCCGACTCACCCCGCTCCAGAGGATCCCATTCACCTGCTGCTAAAGCAAATGACTCCCCTCACCTCAAAGACTCACCTCGTCTGGCTGCCACCGACTCTCCTCGATCGAAGAGCTCTGACATAGTCTGTTCGCCAAAACTCAAGGAATCATCCAGCTCTTCTCACTCCAACAAGGATGACGACTCTCTGAAGGCATCTGAATCACCTCCATGCGTTAGAGGGTCTGAAATCGACTCCCCCAAGGTCAGGAGCGCCAAAGACTCCTGTCTGAGTCAGAAGAACTCTCCGAGCCTGTCTGGATCCTTCAAATCCTCGCAACCTAAAAGCCCCATCAAAGACCGCCTGTCCCTGCCTTCGCCCACCTCACCTCCCCTGATGTCAGAGGAAGACCTGGAGGTGGAGAGGAAGCGAGCAGAGGCAGGGCGCCTCCTGGAGGAGGCTGTGTCATCATGGAAGGAGGCGCAGGAGGTGCTACAGGAGGTGAAGGAGCTGCAGAGTCAGACGCTTCGGCGGCAGCGCAGAAGGACTTATGAGAAGATGACAACGACAATGGCAGGGTCGAGGGATGACACGCCCGCCTCAACATCACCCGAGGATGACGACGCGTCTGAGACACCATGACGATGATTTATCAACACGCTTTGAAAGAAAACAGTTTATGTAGAAAGAGTAAAATTTGGATAATTTTGAGTGAATTCTGAGAGTTTTTGATTCTATTCCTCAAATGTTTTTACGTCTTTTAATCAGGGGATTAAATGTGGATTATTTTGAAACAATACAGTTCTTCCCAGGAGGTTCAATGACTTTAATCCTCCACCGTGCACTAGGCTGTCACCAGTCAGACGCCCATTTTATCCAAGAAGTACCTTTGTGTGACAGAGAGCTCACGTTTAGTTTCTCCTGTGATGGTGCTTTCTCTTTTTATTCACTGAAAATGAAGTGAAACACATCTCAAGACATTTTTGGAAGAAATATTTTGGGTTTTTTTAGACAAATTTTTATGTCAACATTTATATGACAGGAAACTTTTTCAATACAATGAAAACAAGAAGGCACTGAAGAGCACTACGTTTCCTGTGGGCATGATGGGATGGGACGTTGCAGCCCGTATGTTCGCTGCAAACGTCCTCCCAGCTCACTGGTGATGGTTTGAACATAAGCTTTGTCTGGCAAAAGCTCACAACAGAAATCAAGACTATAATTTCCACACCTTGATGAGAGAATAAGCAATAATGTCAAGTTATGTGCTGTAACAGAACAGGAAGCAAATTAACCTGCTAGCAGACAAATATAAAGTCTATAAACTGTTCCTCTCTGTGCAATATGTACAGTTTTTCTTTGCTAGGATCCTGTAATTAATTTGAATTATATTAAATCAGCACAGACCAGTTAAGGCCAGTTCAACCAGGCTAGACAAGCTAATGGCTAAGATGTTAGCCAGTCACTATAGTCACAATTACTCTCTGAGCTTTGCTGTTTACTTCTTCCTGACATTTTGTTCTCACTGAAATATTAACACACAAACATGCTGAAACCATTAGTTGTATTATTATTATTAAGTAGTTATTGGCATTTTAAATTATTGAACTCATTTATCAACATATTGAACACCTGTTCCTGCTGTAACATTTTATACACTCACACTTAATTAATTAGAATAATTATTAGCTGCAGACTGACACAAACAATCTTTTTCTTTATATCTAATATGTTTTTAGGGTTTAAACAGTTTTCATGCTGCTCAAAAATGATCTGATAAACATTAAAACTGTCCTTTAAAAGTCACGTTCATGTTGGTTGTTCACACTGAGTTTCTTTTCTTCGTTTTTGCATATTCGTCATGAATCTTGTGACGACGGCTGTAAGGAGTCGAACATTTAATGCATTCATTGTACTGTTCGTGATGTGAGTGAAAAGATGTTGAACAAATGTTTTTATTTAGAGCTTTATACACACTGATTTATTCGCTGAATTATTTCACATGACACTGTATTTATAATTATAATTATAAATATAAATGATAATGTATAATTTGACATCACACTGTTAATATTGTCAAAATATGTAAACAAGCTATTTCTTTCTTGCTTCTTTTACTTAACTGAATATTTCTATGTTGATGTTTTTGAATTACTGTATATACCAATGCATTGTGGGTAAATGCCACACCCAAAAAACAGCACTGTTCCTATTTTGTTTTGAAATTGCCAACGGTGTGAGATTATCACAACTGGATAATCCGTTTTTATTCCAGCGTTCTGCCTTTTTCCAGGTTTTACACATTTCTAGAAGAATCCTGAAACTGAACCTTGTTGAATAAAAATACGTCTTGAAGACGAAATATGTGGCCGAATGATTTATTACAGGGATGTAATATGTTGTGTGTGTGTGTGTTATAATGTTCATCTCTCAGATATGAAGGAATTATGATATTAATGTCTCTCTCTCTCTGTCTCTCACACACACACACACACACACACACACACAAATCCTTAAATGTACATTTTGTGGATATGAACAAATTAGAAAATGCTGGTTAGCTGCAGCTCTAAACCAAACACTGTTTAAAACTATAGAGATAAACTAACAGATGATGTAGAAATATGGGATTATAATAATAAGAGCTTCAACTGGACCGATGTGTGTTTAGTCTCTTTAATTTATGTCACAAGTAAAACTATAATTTATGTATTTTTTAAGATTGTGTAAACAATGTTTGTGCAGGATGAGTTTAAAATCTGCAATTTGGACAGAAGAGTGGAAATCACACTTCCTGGTCACATGAACAATGCATCCAGCTGCACCATTGGCCAACTGCCCAGAGTGAGATTCATCAGTTAGTGAGACACACACACACACACACACACACAGGTCAGTGAGCTGTAATGAACAGAAGAGCAGATGTAGGCCAGGACAAACAGCATCGCTCCATTACACAGCTGCACCTCTGTGTGTGTGTGTGAGTGTGTGTGTGTGTGTGTGTGATTATGTATGCATGTGCGCATTTCTTGATGACTCTGCTGTCAGTGTTTGTGTGTCACTGCATCGAACACTGAAAACCAGAAACCAGATCCAGCTTAAAGGAGCAGTCTGACATAAAATATTGTATATTGTGACAATCGTCTGACTCAGTGAGTCTTCAGATCTTATTTACAAAATGACTGATTATAGATCGAGACCAGAACGGCTCGTTGAAACGATAACTGACTCAGTGTTTCTACAGAGAAGTTGAGGCTGTCTGATGGTTGGTCAGCGGTGGAACTGTAAAGGGCCAGTTCACATGTTTCCAGTGTGTTAAAGCATCAGTCAGGTGTCCATATGAACAGTGACTGTAATCATTGCTCCTGTTCATACTGGCTGTTCAAAGATCTGCTTCAAATGTGCTTTCAGTGTCAGTGATGGAGGTTAAAATCCACAGTGTGTCCACACAGTCATTTAAAGTAGATGTGAAGCTTCTCTGAGGCTTCATCAGTGTGAGTTAGTCATATCAAGTGGATATCTGACACATTTACAGTCTGTTTAGCATCAAATTCCCTCTTTGTGTTTCCCTGTTGAGCTGTGGTGGAAGTATAGGAACAAAAAGAATGAAACGTGTGTGTGTGTGTGTGTGTTATCTAGGTTATTTACTGAGATAAAACAGTGGAGGTTCACTCATGTTCACATCAGAGTAACATAAATTATTTACACTGACTCTCTCTCTCTCTCTCTCTCTCTCTCTGTGTGTGTGTCATGATGCTCACTCGGCCGTTGTCTGATGCTTCTGTTTGAGTTATTCTCACTGTGTGTGTGTATTTATGTATGTGTATATATACATATATATATATTTGTGTATATTGTGAATACGTGTGTGTGATGGGGGATGGTGTATCTACTCGTTGTGACTCAGAGCCCTGCAGCGTCTGTTCGTAGTGTTTATTCTCCTCGTGTCCTCTCTTTGTCTCCTCATTTTTCTCTTCTTCATCTTTCTGTCCTTCCTGTCCGTCTTCTCTTTGATGTAAACGCGTTTTTCTTTTCATCTGTTTTTATTCAGTTGTGTATAAAAATGGAAATGCTGAAAATTTGAAAAAATCTTGAAATATGATGAAGAAGTGTTTGGTGTTATGTAAACAGACTGAAGTGGTTTATTCTGAATTAATGGATGAGTTTATAAACTGAAGCATTACTGACAGCCAGGTGAGCACATTCTCTCCTCTCATTGGTCAGATGTGTTGGGGGCGGGAATAAGAACATAAACAGGAAAAAGAACAAGGTCCTTCCTGCACAAATATCAATGTGCTCGGTCATCAGTCCAGCTCAGATCTTATGTTTGAAACTGTATAGTAACGTATTAAATACTGCGTACTCAGTCACTATGTACTGTGTACATGTGGTAAAGTTACCACTTGCCTCAAGTGAGGCCACCTCGTCATGGCAACAATAATAACGGTTGCTCTTAGAGGTCACCCTGTTCACCTCCTACTCATCTCAGTCTCTCCTTTCTTTTTTTCTCCTCCGTTTCATCATCTTTTCTTCTCTCTCTTTCCTTCCTCGTCATCTTTGCTTTCCTTTCTCTATGTCCTTCTCTTCTTTCCTAAATCCTTCCTAATCTTTTCATGTTGCCTCCTCTCTACCTTCCTTCCTTCCTTTCCTTCTGTTGAGGGAAAATAAACAAAGTAAAGCTTGAAATCAGAATCTCATGATGCTTTTCATCCTTTAGATTTGCTATTTACAACTACACTATCATTTTAAATGATTTATTATGTACAGTTTATAAATGTAGACAACAATGTCACAATACTTACGTATGTACTATTACTGCAGTACTTTAACTACATCAAGATCACAGTACTTATGTACTGTTAATGCAGTACTTTACCTACATCAAGATCACAGTACTTATGTACTGTTACTGCAGTACTTTAACTACATCAAGATCACTATACTTATGTACTGTTACTGCAGTACTTTAACTACATCAAGATCACTATACTTATGTACTGTTACTGCAGTACTTTAACTACATCAAGATCACTATACTTATGTACTGTTACTGCAGTACTTTAACTACATCAAGATCACTATACTTATGTACTGTTACTGCAGTACTTTAACTACATCAAGATCACTATACTGATGTACTGTTACTAAAAACACACTTGAATACTTTTAAGTGTTATCAGCTTCAGGATTTCATTTTCAGGTGTTGAGTTCAGCAGAAAGACAGCAGCGCCATCTGCAGGACAAACATCAAACTCATGACATAAATTCTCATTATTATTCATTCATTATATTTTTGTGTTGTGTCATAAAAAACAATAAATGATCAATAAGCACTTCAGATACATAAAGTGTTTATAAAGGTCACAATAACATTTGAATAAATTAATCATCTAAATCTTTATTTTCTGTCTTATTGATATTATTTTTTGTTTTTATGAGTGTGTGTAAACGTTTATTTTCCTGTATGTGCGTTATGAAGACGTCACCTTGGACTTTTGGTACAGGTGACTATTTCCTGACATTTTAAAGTACAATAACACATTTGATGAAAGTAATTGTTGGTTGCAGCTCATGTTTCTCTCCATCAGAAGCTGCTCATGTTTTATTGATGTTCATGAGCAGATGGAAACCAAGTCCTCCGAGTGTCTGTGCGTGTGCTGTAACTCATATGTCGCCCCGCGGCATTATGGGTCACGTTACAGTTTGTATTCTTTTCGCTTCATGTTAGATTTCAGCTCCACATTGTATAAAATATGTATATATGATCCATTAGTACATGATGATGATAATAAAGAGTGACCCTGTTGATCTCTGTTGTCTCATTAAATTAACTTAAATGTTTTTATCAAACACATTTAATTGATTGATTGTAGAGATGATTGATCAGCAAGACTAATTTTCATTTGTTCATCTTTTTACATTTATGCTCATTTATCTTATTTTAACACATTTATGATTAGTGAGTGTTTATTAATGTGCAATAATTATAACTTCAATACTACTTTGGAGCATTTTGACCACGTTATATACGAACATCTTTATAGACGACTGATAAATTCAATCATTTTCTTTCTTATATTTTTTATTCAAAACCCCTCATTATTATTTTGTTACACCACACAAAAAGTCAAATACAGTTTTTGCCACAGATGTGATGATGGAGGGAAAGTAACAGCTGACAGAGGAGTAAGTTTGGGTCAAAGGTCAAAGACGTGGTTCAACTATCACCTCGCTGCAGAAAAACACAAACATCTGTAAAATTACTGAATTCATTAAAAAATAAAAACAAACCTGAAACTGAGCTGAGATTCTATTTACAATATTGCCTTTAAAAACCACAGAGTTCAGACTGACCTCAACTGGTCTGAGATGTGACCTTTGACCTTTACACTCTTAAAAACAACACACCACTAACAGCGACACTTATTTCAGACGAGCGATGTGACGACCAACCAGCAGCAGTCACTAGTGCAGCAACATGGATGTGATCCCTCACCAGCTTCCCACCTGGTAACATGACAAAGCTGAAGGGACCCGCCTGGGAATCAAACCCGCGTCCTCCAATGAACATCAACATCCTTCCCCTCACTAAGGGTCACGTGATATGCAAATGGAGGCGCACAAAAATGTTTTAAAAACTATTAGACAGATGTTAGATAAAATTAATTTAACTTGAGTTAAGAAACATAAAACTCACCTCAAAGTCAGTTTTAGTTGCTGTTCCTGATCTTTCAAGGATATCACACAGATGCAAATCAACTCTAAAACTAACTTTAATAACCAAGTTCTCAAAATGTTCAGAAGTGAAATGAAATGTAAACGCCTATAGTTCATGTGATGTAATCGAAAGCTCCAGAACAGCCACCAAACGGACCTTTAGGGGAGATCGTTGTGAAGATGAGGAGACTAACAGTTGGTTACGCTCTGATTCAGAAGCTGGGATGGCGTGTTGTTTTTAAGAGTGTAAATGACAGAAAAGCTAAAACTTTACAGCAGTTTAAAGTTAGAGCTGCTTCACTGGGACGACCAAACCTGACCGATCAAATTGACCAATGAATGAAGAGAAAACGGCAAACAGACCGAGAAACAAAAATACAAACAGGATGATGAGAACTTTGACAGACATGATAAAGAAATGAATCTTTAAATCTTTTAGATTTTGTCTATTTGTACACATTATTCATTTTTTTGTACGTTTACATAATCATCAATTTGGCAGTTTATAATTAATTAATTAATTAACTACTTACCAACAGGTCAGGTTTTTGTCTCTTGAAACGCAGCAAGAAAAGTAAAAAGTTGCTGCTTGCACGGCTGCATATGAAGCTGCAGAATCCGATGCT